>JAWLRI010000693.1:2729837-2760754 GCA_034781795.1 Crypturellus tataupa | reverse complement strand
GGGGGTATCTATATTTATATCTCTAGCTTTATCTATATGTCTGAGATCTAGATTGAGATAGAGATATAGGTTGATTTTGAAACAGTACTGTCACTGCTGCAGAGGGCTGAATAAAAGAATGACTACCCAGTTTAAAATAAGCCGGTTATTCATTGTTTATTAACATGCTCTTATTTAAGCAATCATTCACTCTTTTCTTTGTTTCCTTCCTCGAATATCATTTTATAAATACAAAAGTACTTTGCATTCACAAATGACATAATATTCTAGTTATTATTTAATTAAGTACTTTGTGTTGATTTTTTTCATCATACGGAGTAGAAGATGGACTTTTGGTGGGTGTTGCAAATGTCTGTCTGAATTCCCACTTAAATGAATCTTCAGGGAGTTGGCCAATTGTAATACTCCGAAGAGGGAAGAAGGGGGCTAATGTTTGACACATGGGCAGGCTTGAGAAATAATTTAATTAAAGGGATACGAAGGGGGAACTGAAAACAAGTCAGAGACAGCTTTTCTTCTTGGTTAGGTTGTACCTTCATTCCCTTTGCTCTGTGGGGAAAATGTTGAAAGTCTTCGACAGGTTGGGAGTTAGGGTTTTTTTATCCACCTTGTTCTGCTCTTACATAGGTGTGATATTTAGAGGATTTTAAGGAAACAGGAAAAGCTTGTATGTGAACCAGAAACCAAAGGGACACATGTGTGAGAGGGAGTAGGAAGGAGATCTGTAGCCCCAATGTGTGTATATTTTTATCTGTATTTGCAGAGGGCACATAAAGATTAGTCCAGGTGTTCTGCTGAGCTCTTGTTTCCTCCTCCTCCACCAGTGCTAGTGTGAAGGAAGGAAATTGAGGAGGGGGAATTATTCTTGCTTCCAAACTAACTTAGCTGTGTTATAATAAACTTGGTGGAGGGGGAAAGAAATGATACTCCCATGTTCTAATTCTCTCTATTCTTGTTATTTCTCCATGTGCATTTATGCTGCTCCTAAAGTGCCAGTAAATATTGGCCTCCAGCCCTTAATGCTAATTTGTAGCTCCATACAAAGTAGCCCCCAGGGAAATCTGAAATATTTGTTGGAGTAGTATGTGCTTTATTTATTTATTGCCACAATATGCAGGACCCAGTGACCATGACCGAATAGCTAGCAAGCTGTCTGTCTGTTCTCCAGCTTGCTAATCTTTTCACATTTGTGCCATCTTTCAGCTCTCCTGTTTGTTTTTCAGCTGTCCTTGTAGAGAGTTCAAGGAAAAGTGGGAGAATAGGCTTCTTTTAGTGGCAGACCCAAGAGCACAGAACTTTCCAGAGCAGATGATAATAAATGTGATTGATCGATTACCATCAGAGCAAATGTAAAGTCACTTCTCTTATTTAGCTTTCCTCTAGCTGCAACGGAAAAGAGGAGGCGAGAGGAAAGGGTTCAGAGAACAGGCTGTAGCCAGGAAGAAAGGGAATTCCTTAAGACAAGTAGGGAGGTAAAGGAGGGTTTTCATTTACTCCAATTGTCCTTATGTGTTGCTCAGACATTAAGAGAACAGCAGGGAAGAAATGATTTAGGTGATAGATTGTGCTATAATCTAGCTAAACTGTGTAATTTGCTACTGACATATTGGAATTCCTTGACAAAATTACATAAACGTAGCAGACAACCTTCAAGTAGATTGCTGTATGACATTCACTTGCTGATTTTAAGAGTAATTTGTTTTCAGCAAGATTGCTAATGAAATAAACTTGTATTAGAAAATGATAGTCTAACCACTTTTTCCTTCTGGTCTAAGTTAAACTGTAATGGCTCTCCTGGTATGACTACCCAGGGTGTGATATTACTTCTGTGGTTCTGTCTGTATTTTGTGTAGGTTGACATTTTCAATGACTTATGTTTATAAATTGGTTTTCATGTGTAACTGCTATTTAAGGTATTTAGTATCACTTTCTGTTTTATCTTTAATGTAGTGGTTACAATTGGAAAAGTGTAACTTTCTGCATCTCAGTGCAGATATCAGTGGGATATCAGTATGGGAAAACAAGTTAATATATAATACATAGCACTGTTAGCATAAGAGTGCTGCATTAGTGCAAGCAAAAAAATGGTGAAAGAAGGAGAGTGCAGAGATTTGATTGTTAATGTCATATTTGGTATGTAAAGGAACACTAAGATCAAATGCTAAATTTAAGGTATTCTTCATTAGTTAAGGCGATATTGCCAAGGTGCTTAAATTATTGCTTAAGTTCTTATAGAGCAGAGAGTGTCATAATTACAGACAGTTATGTCAAGCTTTTCTATTCTTTTCGTGTGTCAAATCTCAAATTAGTCTGGACCAGTGTCTGTGAGACCTCATCAGTAAGTCTCAATTTTCAGTAGACATAATTAGAAAAGGGAAAGGTTTAATACTTCACAATGTTTTAATGATTTAGGTCAGGCATATTACAATTTCATTTATCTGTATTCCTTTCCAAGTCTAAGAACTGATTGTTGTTGACCATGTGAGTGTGGAATTTTAATAATCTAAAGTGTTTTTTTCTAGGCAGAATATAACGTATAAACTGTTTTACTCTGTGTCATTCTTAATTTACTGTCCTGTGTTTAATCAGTTTTAGATTTTTCACAGAAGAAAATAGGAAAAAAAATCAATACCAAGTATACACAAAAGTATATTCTGCCTTTAAAACGCCTCCAGTGTGCCAATACACAGTTTAAACATGTTAGAGGTTCCCCAGCATGACCACTGCCAGGCAGATGACAGATAGATTTGGACAGTATTTAGCCAAGGCATGCCCACATGAGGAGCAGAAAGAGCGAGAACAAACAAACAAACAAACAAAAAAGAATATTATCCACAGATGTAATTTAGGGACCCCAAATTTCTGTAAGTGATCCACTGATACCCTCCCTAAATGAGAGGATGTATTGGGATAAACTCGCCTGAACTAACAGTGAGAGGAATGAAGTGAAGCAATGTGACTGGTGAGACAGAAAAATCTCAACATCTTCTTTTGTAAGGAGAAAGCAACAGAGCTATTTCAATCATGCCATGTGTATTGTGGAGAGAAAAAGCACTTGAGCTTTTTAGTGAGTATTTGATGGATTGTTCAAGTGAAGGTGAATGCCAAACTACTGCCCAAGTTCCTACTCAAATCTCTATAGCATAGCTCACAGAAAACTTTCTGCATTAGACAAATGGTGCTTAAGAGAGGTAAAGTTAAAACCGAATGAGTTCTTTAGGTAGAGGAAGACCAATCAGCGTCTTTATTGAAAGGTACAACTGAAAAATTTAGGTTGCATGCTGATATGTCACCAGAGGTTTGTTTAGTAAGTAGGAACATGGAGAGAAAAGAGAGTAAGTATTGGGTGTTAGCAGCTGATCTCTGCAGAGAAATAGCCTGAACATACTTCAATGTTACTTAACACAGCCGAAAAAGCTGAATTTGTTCCAGTTTAGGTAAAGAGTTTCTCATTAGTTCAACTAATGAACTGGGGGTTTATCTGGGAACTAAATCTACTTCCTTCAAGATGGGCATGTTAAAACTGTGGTGCAATAGTTCTTACTTCCCTAATTCACAGTTTTCCTCCTCCTAATTCTTAGGTTAAAGAATAGCTGTCCGTTATGTCTGATATGATACTCACTTCTTTTGTTTGCTTCTGCCCCAAGAAACTTTTGCAACTACAACAAAACTATTTTTTTTTAACATATTTTTTTCTCTGTTTACAAAACATTTCTTGCTGTCACCTACCATTAGGAATGAGAAATCCTTTCTAAGATAATTAGTGGCATTAAAAATATTGGATTAAAACAGAACTTCTTGTTTTTCCTTTTAGAATTGTTGAAAATTTGGAGACATTTAGAAGCAAGTGTATGTTGAGTCAAATACCTCTCACTAAGGTGAAAAACAAGGCATATCAAGCTGGGAATCACATCACAGGCAGAAAGTCTGATTACATCTTCAAGATTCACTTTTTAAAAATTTATTTTTCCTGTGAAAAATGCATGTAAAACACGAGCATATATCTGTCAGAACACTCAACAGAGAAAAGAAACCAGAGAATGTACAAGACAGAGACAAGTGCATTCAGTCAACTTGTTTATAAAGGGTATACAACCCTTCACACCACTTAAGTTTTCACTTATGTTTTTATTGCTATGTACCATGCAACTGGGTATCCACGTTCTTTGATCTGGACTAGTCTTGATTCCCTTTCAGCAAACTGTATCCATTTGTATGATAGATTTCATCTGTGCTGCAGGTGGTATAACAGAATCCTGCAGCCCTCAGGCATAATCCTCATTTTGTACATTCTTTTCAGTTCAGTGGGAGCCCACCAAGAAGGTGCTTTTATATTGTGGTGAGGGTGTTGAGTGTCATTGGGAATGACTTGAGGCACCTGGGGATTTTGGAGCATGAGAACGGATAGTGGAGGAAAATAGAAGAGAGTATGAGAGAGTATGGAGGAAACTGAGGTGGGATGCAGTCTTCTCCATGCTGCCTTTTAGGAGTGATCTCTGGATTTGACTACCATGCTCGGGTATTATTTTAGAGCTAGTTGAAGAAGGTTTAAACAGAGCAGAAGGTAATAAGGTGTATGGATGGTCAGGGATCCATTATGTTTTCTTTCCTGAATCTCTTTGGTATAGCAGTACAAAAATAGGCTCTGAATTCCTGTGCTGAGCAGTTAATGGAGTGTCAATAGTATCAATATCAAAAAGTTCTCAATTAGTTTTATTAGCCAAGTTTAAACAATGAGTTGTCAATCTGAGGTGATAAGAAGTAGCTCAGGACATCTCAGAAAAGAAACGAGAGTCTACATCACACTGAGATGATGTGTGTGTATCAAGTAGTTTAGAAATGTCAAGACTTTACGGAAGCACTTTCCAGTGATAATTCATGAAAAATGGATGTAATCTGGTATGGAATTAATTGAAGTTACTGAGCAGTGTTGAAGTAATAGAGCATCGCATTTTCATATTACTAGCATTTTATACTTCTCCACCTGTGCAGGCATAGTCTAATGGGTAAGACTGTGGAAAAGTGAGTCTGGTGGTTTTTTTGTTTGTTTGTTAGCCTATCAAAGTGTAAATAATGGGATTTTTATCTTTCTAATGCAGGCTGAAGAGAAATGCTGTGCAAGAATGAAACTAACATTTTATTTACTCAAAAGATGTGTTTATATACTTCCACTGTATTCTATACCAGCCATGGAGCTTTTGATATCTTTTAAATGTGGCTTTTTAAAAATGGTATACAGAAGATTGCTCCTTCTTCCTACAAATACTGTTAATTACATATTTAAATCCTTACAGTAAAGCAGCAACAATAATCCTCTTTTCTTTCTGTTTTAGGGGGATACGTCCTATGTAAAGGATCGTTGGTGTGTGTTTGATGGATTCATGGTCTTTTGTCTTTGGGTGTCACTGGTTTTACAGGTAATTACTCCACTTACCTTTTTCAGTGAATAGTCGCTTAATTGGGAAAAATGTCTGACCCAACCAAGTAATTAGAAGTTTTAAGTGGATAGCTGTACATGGGTCAAATTGTTCTTAAAAAATCATTCTAAATTCAATAGCATCATAATTGCACATTGCAGCACATTACATGAGCAGTATGATTTATCTTGTTTAACTTTTATCATTGAAAATCCAGGCATCAGTATGAAGTTTATTATGATACCTACTTGCAAGAAGAGGGACACATTTTCCAAGAGCCATTTATCCCTTACCCCATAGGAGAGTTGTGTTAATCACCTTCCGCTGAGCTCAGTGGGAGCCCAGGGTGATGAGTTTAGGCAATTAAAGGGCAAACAATTTGAATGGTGAATGTTTGCCATTGCTTGAAATGGTGTGGCGTATTAATGTGCTACATGGAAGGGTCTCACGTGACATGGCAACACATCCAACAAAGCTTTATCCAAACATAAAGCACAAGAGAAAAGTAACACTAAAAATATTGAAAATGTGAGCTTGGACATGTAAGAAAGCATACAGGATTAAGGTTCAGATCAAACTGTGTCCTGCAAACCAAATGGTCCTAAACCAACCTTTTTTTAGTGAGAATGGATCGTACCCTGTGGGTCTGGGCTGGTGATGATGTGGGGATTGTGAAAGATCTATAGTAACTGCTGCTAGGCACAGCATATGTCCTGCTGGCAAATTTAAGACATTGTCATTTTCTGCTTTGTACATAAGGATGACTTGGTGTGTCATGTACACTACTTGTAGAGTGAGTCCTGGTCACAACATAAAAGGACCTTATGTTGCCAGCCGCTGTGTTACCAGGTTCCCCTCCATTTTCTTAGTACCTCAAACAAATACTGAATTAAGCAGCTACTCCCAGGGGGTGAGAGCTAAATACAAGACATTTTCACCCAATCATTAAGTTTAATAATCTCTATGGGGTCGTTAGCCTGTTAATCTGTGCTTTTAAGGAAATTGTTTTCTTCTTTGATGTTAGCTGGGAAATTGTGTTCTAAGTGAAGTTGTAGGATGGCAGGTTCAGCTTCCTCAGGCACTTGGAATTAAATGGGAAATTTATAGCATATTGCAACACACAAAGCAATCTATGTTTATGCACTTCTCTATCATAGTAAAAACGTTGGTGGTGTGCAGCATTTGGATATATTAATTTCTATAATTGGAAGTATAGATTATTCACTTTTAACAGGCTTGTGAAAAACCTGTGGGCTGGTACTGACACAGAAGCATGTGGCTGACACAAACTTGCACAGTCTTCTTGAATAGTTTGAGATAGAATTACTATGAGCACAGGCAGAGTATATTTTTGGCATTCCATTAGGATATCTCAGAAGTAGATTAAAGGATTTACTGAGACTTTTCTTTTTAAAAGCATGATTAAAGTGGAACATATTAATCCAAGATAAGATTGAAAGTGAAAATGAAAATAAATATTATCTATAGTGTTCATAGTTTTAGAAATTCTGTAAAGCCATACCAGAAGGAACAGAACAGTATTATCAAGAAAAACTCCCAATTCTTTTGTTTGCAGGTGTTTGAAATAGCTGAAATAGTTGATCAGATGTCACCTTGGGGCATGTTACGGATTCCACGACCACTCATTATGATTCGAGCATTCCGGATATATTTTCGTTTTGAGCTGCCAAGAACTAGGATAACAAATATCTTAAAGTAAGTAAGGCTGTTATCTGAAGAGCAACAGAGAAAATTTCAACTTTAACTGAAAAGGTTGGATAGGCAGCTGAGACAATGACCCATGAGCTTAATACACATTTTCTTCTTGATCTTTAGATCTGGCCAGAAATGCAAAATTCTATTTTACATTTCTAAAGAGCCTTTATTTTTTTTTCTATAAAATGATCAGAACCGACAACCATTTATATAAATCTTAAGGGAAGTAATTTGTTAATAATTATATTCAGCAACTTCCAAACAACTGCTATAAATTCTAGCCCATTAATATAGACACTCCAAGTAGTGTTACACTTATAAACAAAAACATAAGTGCATAAGTACTTGCGCTAACCAAAACAGTTAGGGGTAGTGCTGGTGTAGAAACACGTGTGCAAGCATACTGCTACACACATAGATACGGGCATGGTGGTAAAAGCCACGTAACGGCTCTTGTTTGGACTTTTTATTTGGCATCTTCTTTGTCTTATTAGCACATGTTGTTTGTACAATTCATTAGATAGATACTCTTTTACAAAAGCTAGATTTTATTCATTTTACCTACATATTTATTTAGATCTATTTTCCCTTGTGCTGTTTAAAGTTACTTCAGTTACTCTAACTTAATATTTTTAACAGAATCTTGGCTCTCTTTTCTAGCCAGGGCACGGAGAGATTTGTTTTGAGGACAATTTTTTGAAGTATAAAATGCTGCTTTGTCTGTGTGAACATATTTTATATTCTATATTTTTTTTAAAGTAGCTTTTTATTGCCTGTGCCTGAAGTGTCATATTAATCTTTTACCAGGCGTTCTGGAGAACAAATCTGGAGCGTTTCAATTTTCCTTCTATTCTTTCTGCTTCTGTATGGAATTCTAGGAGTCCAGATGTTTGGAACTTTTACATATCATTGTGTAACTGATGATACGCAGCCAGGGTAAGCTAACCCATATAGGTATATTTGAGTATATGTATATATTTACTTTTAGTTAATGTATTTAGTTAGAGTGTATAGTGGGCTTAGATTAAAAATAGACCACAAAAATACACTAAGATAAAACAGGAAAAATGCTATAAATTATAAAAAATACAAATTTGACAAACACTGCAAATTATGTCATTGAATTGTGGTCTGAAATAGAGGATCAACACACACGCACACACCTGTGTGTCTGCACGTGGCTTAACTTCATCTGGATTGGAATGAGATATTTCATTGAGTTTTCCTCTGTTTCTATAATAATGAAATATTAACTGTAAAAAGTATTCAATAAATAAATTAATATTCATGACTTTTTAATGAGAATTGTTGTTGAAATAAGGAGATCTGTGATTCTGTGTTTTACCTATGAAGTCTGGAAAAACAAGAGGTGTTCCAAGGAAGATCAGACATTATAAAATTGTTTATATTGTTAAATCTAATTTTTTCTTATTTCAGTAGAGAAAGGACAAGTAGGACACAGTATATTTTCAATATGGAAAGTTAAATTTATAGCTGTAGTCATTTATAGAACTTTTGTCCAATTTCTTCTGTAAATGCTGGGTCACTCCAAATACTGCATTATTTTTGAAAGAGGAAAGGGATATACCTCAAATTAGGGTTGAAAAGCTGAATTACAAAAAAAAAAAAAAGGAAAGAAAATTTTAAATGTTCAAATACGTATACACAAAATATAAAACCCTCTTGAAGTATGCTACAATTGTAAAAACAAGCACACAGGATTTAGGAAAAGTTAGAGTTCAGGTGGAACATCTAACTTTAACTCTTTGAGTGAATAAAATTTAGCATTCCGAATATTAAAACATTCAATTTAAGGTATTTTTAGATACTTTGCATAGGCACCTTAATAGACTATTTTATATCTTCTGACTTTGCCAAATCAGACACATAACTTTAGACTCAACCCATGACTAAGTAGGAAGGCTGCAGTTTCCGGATGGGAAATCACTGTTTGCTTGTTTGTTTGCTTGTTTTTGTTTTCTCTCCAGAATTGCTGCCTCAAATGCATGAATGTTGCTCATTCTAAGAATAGGGGTTTTAGAACAGTTTTTTTTTTTTCTTGATGTGTACACCTGTACCTTACTTGTGACGTGGTACTCATACTTCTCAGACTCTAAAAACGCACACTTCTTCTTTTCTGAACATCTATCACTATATTTCACCAGTGCTTATGCATATCTGACCTTTTTTCGTTTCTGAGAAATGCAGTACAAAAACTCAATGGGAAGGTAGTGTGCGCCCAGTTCTGCACAGATCTGGGCTGACCTTACCAGAGCCAGAGCAGAGTTCCTGAGAGTAACGCCCTGGACTGGGAGAGTTAGAGAAGGAAATAACTGAAGGAAATAACCTGCTACCAAAAGAGGACAATGTAGAAGGAAAAAAAAAATGGTCCAGAAAGGAGTCAACCTGCCATTTTAGAATCCAGGAGAGTTTATTAGCTCAGATGTAGTAGAGCACAAAGGCACAAAAATTGCCGATGTATTCCTACTTACATATCTGGCTTTTATCTGTGAGACTCTATTCCTCAACTATAAAATCAGATTTAAATATTTCTCCCCAAGCCTGTCTGTCTCAGATAGTTCTCTTCTAGGCAAGAGAGAGTAGCCGATGTTGACCATTCCTTACCAGTCTAAAGCACAGCCTCTAATGAGACGCAGCTGGAATCACTTGGTATTTTGCAAATCTGATCCCAGCTTCCCAAGTCAAACTTAGAAAATGAAAAGCATCCAATTAGTGGCCACCTGTGAGAAGTTTAATTTTGAGTGATTTGCCTCATATTATGCAGATTTCTGTGGTAAAAGGCAAAGGTGAAATTTTATAACTGAATTCAAGCTTCATCTGCTTTGGAAATCATTCTTTTTAAGTCTACTGCCTTCTCTATTGTAAAGGAGGCGAATGTCTTACGCAAACAACATCCTAAAAGCTTGCTATTCTTTTCTATTTGAAAAGATGTGGCAGCCTCGTCAGGCACTCATTGCCTCTTTGATTACTGCAATTTCTTTTATTTTTCCATCCTCTCAACACCCACACTACCTGACCTCCTGCCTCTCCACCTCCTCAGTCATTTTGTAATGGTAACTGTGACAAACAGAAAAAACTGAAGTGAGCTAGCTGTGGTCTGACTTCTCCTTGCCATCTATGAAATCAGTAAAGACTGATTTCCTTCCAAAGGTTGAAAACGTTTTTTTTTTTTTTTTTCTCTTGTTCAGTGATAAATCTTTTTTTCTCTCTCATTCTTATTATCTCTTTATTTTTGCTAGAGATTTTTTCCCTAAAGGGAAACCTGTCCTCTACCTAAGCATTCCTAGGCATCAGTATTCCCTTGTGCTTATCACTTACCTTTCTACAACTCTACTGTCACAGCTTTTCCCTCATGATACCTCCCACTGACACATCTTTTCTCTGCCAACAAGCAGTACATTGCATTGCATGGAATTCCTAATTATGGATCTTCTTCAGATGCTTGAAAGCAACTTCACAAAGAGAAATTTTCACAAGGAGAGATGAAAGAAATTATTTTTAAACCTTTGCTTTGGGTCTGTTAGAATGTTTAGTACATCCTCACACAATACCTATTGAATGCTTATTTTTAGTCACCAAGACATATTTGACTATCCAAAATTTCTTTCATACTGCAGTATTATTGTACAGTGGCAGTTTTTTTTTTGGTGATTCAGCTGCACTGGAGTGAGGAAAAAGGAAGCCTTCCTTCATCAAAAAGGCAAATTCCATAAAATACATTTTTTTTAATTCCAAACTCACTTTTTAAGACCTTTCAATACAATATAGACTGAGTATTCTGCAAATCTATATATCTATCATCTGCCTTGTCACTATGGCAGTTGATTTCATTTTTTTTGGTAATGTTTCTATAAAGTAAAAACTGCCCTGGAAAATAGATAAGAAAAATAATTACCGAATAATAGGAAGATCTAAGAGATTCTTGGTCATCTCTCCATCTGTCTATGATAGACCTCACAAAATGTCAGAAAACAGCTTCAAAGAGGCTGGAGCTGAAAGCTCACCACAATATTTAATATAGCAAATAAATATGATTAGAAAGAACAAAAAGGATTTGAGATATTGTCTTACATCAGCAGTGGGAAAATAAGAATGAGTAATTGGATTTCTGAGAAAGAGAGGAAATCAAAGACTAAACCTGAAAAAAATCAACATAACAAGACTGCTTTAATGGGGCACATTAATTTATTGATGCCAGTTGAACAACCTACATCACTTTCATGCTGTGTTTGGGATTTATTCAGTATCTCTTTTAATGATGATATGTCCCTGGTAAAAACCTCTCAGAGAAAAGAGAAGTTGAAGAAATCTTACTTTTTTCCTGGCTTGATGTTGTTTGAAGCCTAACCAAAATCAAAACCAAAATAGACTATCAGACTAAAAGAGAGGCAGTCCTGGCCAGATGGGTTCCTATGAAAAGAGTGGGAGAGAGTGATGAGGTGATAGATGCCCAAAGGGAACAATCTTCAGGAGTAGATTCTCCTTACGCATTCTCAGAGGACGTGTGGCCAAAAATGTTGATTTCATTTAGAACTATTATATAGATTTTTTTTGCAAACCAATTGGATTGTTGTTTTATTCCACAAAGGTTTTCAGTTTGTCCAACTCCATTTTAATTTGAAGCAGACCTCTTAATGAATATCAAGGATAATGTGATTAGAATCTAATAGCCCCTGACCTTGGTGACTCAGTTATTTCATGTGCCCTCATGTGTTAAGACTGGGGACCACTCAATCAATTCATAACGGGCTGTCAACATTTATGGCACCCATTCCCTTCTTTTGCTGCTAAATACCCCTCCTGAGTAAGCTAGAGTAGATTGTATAGACTGCTGTGAAAGTGGCCAACTATAATAAATAATATCCTGCTGCATCCCTGCTTAGTTATCTGGACAATTCCATATTTATCCATAGGCTTTTTATCTTAACATTTGTCATACAGAAGAGAGTTCCATATTTATGCATGGGCTTTTTACTTTAGATTTGTCATGCAGAATTAAGGCCTGGGAATAGTGAACTTCCTGAAGGAAACCTGCAGAAGGTTAGGACATCAGAAGTCAGAACATCCTCCTCTCTATCATAAAATTCAGGGAAAGATCAGACCCTGTTGGAAAACACGAAGACACTACTAAGAGTGGTCTCCACTCAATCCAGCAAGTGGGTGATTGGGTGCTGTTCCCTTTCTTGTGCAGAAAGAAAGCTGGAAAAAATCTGCCCTCTATAGTGCAAGAGGAAACCAGACAGCTAGTGAAGAATGAAGAAATCAGGGGATGTACTGATATTCACAAGTAATACAGCGCTTGTCACTGAGCAGTGCATCTATTTTAGCCTGGGAATGCTGTGAAGAAAAGTCCAATCAATCACAGGAAATAGTAAGGAAAGAAGTTCTAAAAGAGACTTTATCTCTGTTTCAGTGACACATCTAACCCATGCGTTGATCTAAAAACTGGACGACTATGTTCAGTTTTGTATTGCTTTCTGGAAGCGGAATGTGGTGTCTAAATTAGGTTCCTGTCCCAATCCCTTGGATTAATGTAACTCTGAAAGGTCTGGATAACATGCTGTATTCATCCTGATCTCCTGAAGCTTATGATCTGACTGAAGCTATCCCAGCTTTTTATTATTTATAAGAGCTTGTGAAGGGTGGGGTGAGGAACTGGAAGACAGGAAAACAGCCCAAGTTTAAAAAAGAGGAAGGGACACAACACAGGGCAAGAAAAAAACAGGGGATCTTTTGGTATTATGACTGGAATTCCAGTTAACCTAATCTCTATCGTTGAAGGAATTCTGTATCAAATAAACAAATAAGCTCTCTGTAAGCAGCTGGAAGATAGCAGAGAAATGCTAGCAGCTATTATAGATTTGTCAAGAATAAACCACGTTGAACCAGTATAATTATCTTCTATGGCAGGGTGATAGGGAAAGAGGAGCAAATGTCATATATCCTTATTTTAGGAAAGCTTTTAAAGAGTCTCACATGAGATTTTTATAAGTTGGCAGGAGATACATGGGTAAGCTGAAAATATCATAGGATAGGTGCAAAATTGGTAAGAAAACATGCTTAGTGAATTCACTGTCAGAACGGAAGGAGTTGTCAAGCAGGCATCCACATAAGTCTGTCTTGTGCTATTTGGAGTTGCCGTTGGCAATCTGGATGATGAAAAATAGACTATACTTACTGAATTACAGTGAGGCTGGGAGGGACTGCAAAATTTGGGAAGATTAGAATGAAAATGATCTTGACAAATTAAAGTCATCGTCTGAAAAGATTGGATTAAATTCAGGAGGGACAATATATAGCACTTAGGAAAAGTGAGCTATGTGAATACAATATTGCGAACAACTGGTTGGGAAGCAGTTTTTCAGAATGTGGTCTGGGACAAGGATCAACAGAATCGTGCTGTTGTAAATATTTACAAATTGTAATATTAAACAATAAGTACAGATGATTTGGAGAGAGTCTAAGGGAGTCTCTCCAAGTCTTAGACTCCAAGGGAGTCTAAGAATGAGCTTAGATCTACAGATGATCATAGCTGGTAAGGAATATTTGACAGTTTTTTAACTCAGAGGAAAGGAAGCAGCATAAATGTAGTAGTTTCTGAATTAAAAAATGTGTTACAAAGAAAGGGGATAAGTGTTTCCATAGCTAGGATAAGTATTCATATCTTCAGCAAAAAAATTTAAGGTTAGACAGAATATCATGAAAAACTTCTGTAGGGATAGGGCTAACGATGCACTGCAGCACAATCCTTGGAGAGGTTCTAAGTTTCCCCACTGAGGATCTTTACAGCAGGCTATGGAAAGTTATGCTGGAAAAGACTTAGAAGTGGGACAGGGAAATATTTAATGCCCTGTTGTCACATCAAACCTTATTTTTCTATGTTTCTAGTGATCCTTTTTCATATAAAGAAAGTCATATATCTTGAGTGAATCCTAAGAACTCTTTGTCTTTGTTAGATCTCTTAGTAGGAGTCTTCATCTGTTCTTCCGAAGGGGGCAGGATTGAAAACTGGGAGGATTGGAGGGATATAGGAGTAATTTTGTGTGTTAGGGCACAGACAAGTGCATGACTTGTGACATCTTGTTGCTTTATCTCTTTCTGTACTTAACTAAGCTTGGAGATGGGATGTGGATGTGCTCTAGCATGTTCCAACTTAATTTTTCCGCCTGCCTTACATGCTGTTTCCAGTTCCAGTTCCAAAGCACTTCTATTAGAAGTGCTATTACGCATTTTTATTTTACAGTAAAGTATTTCTTTTTCTTCAACCTTTACACGTACCTTCTTCCCTGACTAGTGCTTTCCAGGCTCTCATCTAGGCACTCCTGTCCCCTGATTTTCCCTCTCATAGAACATATGAAGAAGAGTTTTAAGAAAAGGTCCCACATCCAGCATCATGCCTTGTCTCCACAGCATGCAAAAGGCTCAGCTACTACTTTTGTGCTCAGTGACCCACATTGTTTGACCTTCACACAAGTGCATCTCATTCCCTCTTTTCTGTTGCCCAAAATATTGATCGTCTTTCTGTCCCTGCTGTAGTAGGTCTTGCCAAGTGCACAGATGCCTGATTTGTCCACTTCCCCTCACAGGTTCCTAGTTTACTGCCCATCCTGTCTCTTCCATGTCTCTGTGTTCATGCCTCTCCTAGCTCTTCTCAGTCTGTGTAGGAAGCAGGAACAACAGATACCATCTGCTGAAGCTCAATAGCTTATTTCTTGATGATCCTGGCTCTTTCCTAAGGACAACATTAGGACTAGAATTCATTCCAACTTTTGTATACGTTCTAGCTGGCAAAATGCTGAGAAGGGCTTTTCAAGTGATATTTGAAGAAAGAGCTTTGATTGGTAACAGATTGTTAATAGGCTATTGAGTTTTCCCTCCTGCTCCAGAGGTGGCCTGTAAACTGTAGTGTCTGGCTTGAAGACTAGACCATTTTGGCCTTTATCATTTGCTTTTATGGTTCCCTGACAATGTTTGTCTTTCCTTGATTATTTGACTTTATTGGAGGTCTGCATGTGCATACTTTAATGATATTATGATCTGTCCTGCTTTGTGCATGAAACCTTCTTACTAGATGAAAATGATCTTTTGACTATAAGCTTTCATGTCAGCCTTGAGTGCCAGCACGTGTTAGTAGATGGAGAGATGGAGCCCCTTTCTCCTGGATGAAGTGAAAACTTTTTGACATAAGCAAGTTCCTACCATCAGAAGCTAAATGCTTGGCATTCAAAGTTAGCTGTATAATGTTGAAAGTTTATTCTTAGGTCCTCAGTGATAGCAGACCCCTTTACTTCACTTGTATTTCAACAGTGGCATCTCCTGCCACTTCTGAGGTTGTAGTCACACTAGTCTGTTTGGATGCATTTGTTGCTGGCATCCTATATGTGTTCTCAACACTTTTCAGCACAAACTTTAGGAAAGAATTTGTTTTGCATGCTGTTAAGATTTGCAATCAGGACATCAGCTCTTTTAAGATGTTTTAAGATTTTTCTTTTTTGAAATTTGTTTTCTATTGCTTGGATGTGCATGCCAAAACTGTCCATAGGAAAGTTTTCTTAATATTCTGTGAATAACTTCACTGGCCTTGTTCCTCTGAAGGGTAATGGCAGGATGATTTGAATTTAATTTCCTCTAATTCCAGTAATTAGCGATCAAACCAACAGGTTGTCAGAACCATTAAGAATCTGCAACCATCCTGGTCTCATATGAGCAGTGGCAGCACTGGCTTTGCAGAACACAGACGATCTGTCACAATGGTCTAAGTATGGAATTATCCATTTTTTGACTTTGACACCCATCTTAGGAACCTAAGTGCCTTAAATTCCTTTTCGATCTTGTGGAGAGAGAAGAGTATTTTTGCAATGTGATCCAACTGATCAACATCCAAATCACTCTCTGGAGTTTTTTTTCTCTCTTTTCATTGCCTAAAATGATGTGGGATAAGAGCTAGAGCTACAGTCTTTTATTGTCACATTCTCTCAGCTAAGAGGTAGGAGTTTTAGGGCTGAAGCTTTTAACACTTTGCTGAGAGGACTGTGTGAAAAGAATCAGAAAAGTAGATACCAGAACCTGAAACTGAGCCTATAAATAGTTAGTAAAAGATCTGAAATGAATGGCAAGATGACGAGATGTACCCTGGGGCAGAGATGCGGGAAGACAATATATTGGCAGTAGTAAAATATTACAGTATATATGTATGTATATTGAGTTTAGGATCAAAAGAAACAATTAGATAATTAGACTGTCTGCAAATTGCATGCTTATATAACCTCACATTCTGTTTCTATTGTATTCAACCTTTTAGCTTGCATCTGATTTGTGTCAACTCTTGATCAATATAGCAGCGGAAAAATAATTCACAAAAAAAGAGAACTTGTTAGTTTGCACCAAAAGTGAATAATTTTCATAGATAATAATATGTTTCTGATTTATCATTTTAATTAGTCTGGCTTCAACTGTCATACTTTTTTATACATACTTTTACATACTTTAGATTATTCACAGTATTAATTCCCAGTGATTCTTTATGTGAATCTACTTACACAAAATAAAACTTTGTATAATATATTTAGGCACATTTCAATATGCTTGTGAATGAACTAACATGATTTAGCTATTAAAGTCTTTCACTCCAAAACATGTTCTCTAGATCTTTCATTTCTGTAGCTTTCGTATACTCTTACTTCACTTTTTGATTTTTTTTAATATGAACATAAAACTCACGTAGCATTCTTCATCCTGATAATACCAATGCCATATAGAGAGGAACAGTAACTCATTACAGCCATACTTCTAGCCTGAGAAAGCACTGCCACAATGTTATTATGAGAAATATAAGAGAATGCACTCTTTTATCCTCCATTGTCAAACTCATGTAGTGCCTGTATTCTACAATATAGTCCTTTCACCCTCTTTTATTCATTTTATTCTATAGATTATGTTTGCTTTCAGTAATTTTCCCTGTTTAACTTTGCATTTTGCTGAATTTTCTGGTTTCAGATGGTCCAGAAAGTATTGTTTCACTCCCCTGTCTTCATTGTTGTTTGTCTTTCTCCCGGTATTCTTGATTTGGGATTTGTTTCTACCTAATTGATTGTGGTAGATCATGATGATTGTTTCACTGGCAAGTATTTTTTTGAGATGTAAATCAATCATGTTTTCAGCCTATTTAGCATGTGTTTTATTGATATTATGAAGTGCCAAGTTTTAATCAATCATATGTTATTGACTGAATTGCCTTACAAAATATAGAATATGAAGATTCCGTAGACAAATATGAAGTTGTATCAGAATTGTGTTAGTATAATGAGAATTATTTTCTGGAAATCTACAATGACCACTGTCAATTCTGTTCATGTTCTTAATTCCTTATCAATTAGACTTTGTACTAGCTCTCTGAATATTCTGCCTCGGCTGGTATCAAGCTCACCAATCACACTATTTGTCTTTTAAAATAATGGCACATTAGCATTATTCTGGCATTTCCCTGCTATTCCAAAATGCATTAAAAATTGATGAGAGATACCCTCAGTTATTTGGGCTTGTTGATTTGAATATAATTATCGCTAGCAGATGTTGTCTAATACCCTTCTCAGTTACTAATTCTTGAGTGGTAAAATCTGTGTTTGCCAAGTTAAAATGTAAAATAAGGAATGTTGCCAAAGTTTAAGCTTTGTGTTTGTACTATCCCTGAAGTCATGAGTCCTTGAAGCATGCCCTGTCTTCATCTTTTAGTAATAATAATAAATAGGCATCAGAGACAATCTGTTACCAGAAAGCTTTCAAAGCTTTACAGTTATAATTACAGATATAATTATGAGAAACATTAAATATGGATGATGTTTTCACACTTACAGTTTAAAAGATAAAACAGATTTTGTTCTTTGACTAAAGCTAGGAAATTGGTTCTCTAAATATGGTCCATGATGACTTTAGACCTCAGTTTGTGAAAAAATAAATCAAAATATTAAAAAATGATCCATGAGAATGTTAAAATTTTAAAACATCAAGGAAAAAAATGTGCTTAGAAATAATCTCAATCCTTATGGCAGAGAGATTATGAAAATTTTCTATATTTTTTCAACTATCATCAGTGATTTTGGATGATCCTAGTGTTGGATTATCTAGAACTTGTAATGACTTTAGCGACAGCACTCTTGAGTGCTTGAGAGCTCTCAACAGCTCTGTTATTGTTGGACTGTCTTCTACTGAAGTTTATGGTTATATATGTGTTTGGCTTGGGTGACAAGAGAGTTACTTGACAATGAGTATTCTCTGAAAAAAGTATGCCCACTAATGATGATAAATTCCTAACGCAAATTTAGAAATATCAGTAGCACTAATTAAAACATGAACATTTTCTGTCGTATTGCAACAATAATTATGAAAATGGTCCAAAAGAAGCATTCATGGAACTTCTTCAAAGTTCGTAAAAAAAATTGTAATGACTGTATCTTGATGTTGTTATTCTTACAGTTCTCAGGGAGAAGTAGTGTTATGTATTGCAAAAAGAGCATTAATCTAAGGAAACAATCTAACAATCCATTTATAGCAGTTGTATGTTCAGAGTTTCCCAGCAGAGAAAATGGAATCAGTTGAATTAGTACATATACAATAAGCTTTAATATACTAGGTATATTATTCTAGGTACTTAGATTTAGATTATTTTCATGTTCACCAAGCAACAAATAAACTGAAATTCTACCTCCCTTTTGTTTCAATGAAGTCAACTAAAAAAAAAGCACTTTTCCTTCTAAGCTGCATGCCTTTTAAATTCCCAATGTCTCTGAAAAGAAGTCATGACTTGGAATATAAAAGAAATATTTTTTAGCTGTTATCACACAGTAATAACAGCAATTGTATAGAAATGGACCTGACCTACCTTAGCTTTAAATGTGAGAAATGGTAATAACATTACTGATATAATACGTTGGAGAAATCTAATCTTGGGTTTCGTGATTCATATGTGTGTAAGATTACATTATTAATTATTACTAATTAATTGCATTAAATATGGATACTGCAGAAGGTTTTTGTTTCTTTCTTTGTTTAGTTTTTGCATTTTTATAATTTACCTTTTTTAACAAAGTCCATTGACTAAAAAACAAGGTTAGGTGCTCTAAAATAGGAGAGTGATAAAGGTGAAAAGCAAAATAAGGGACTGATCCTATAGCTTATTGACCATAGAAGTCATCATTTTTTAACTTGAAGTTAATGTGGTTGCATTGATGCAGTTATTCATGTAGAGATGCAGTGCTGCTTGAAATAACCTGATATATCCAAAATGTTCGGGTATGACATGAGACCTACAGAGCAGCTAGTTCAGTGGCTCATACTCAGGGATCTCAAATGGCACTAGCAATCTGACTAAGGATAGCCTAATTGCACCCCAAATCTTGCCTTTTGCATAGACTCAGTTGCAGGACAGAGCATCAAATCTAGTATTCAAAGTGTCTGTGACTAAGTAGAGCTCATTCTGCAGTCAATGTGAAAATGTATTTTTGTACAATTAAATGCATTGGAAATGCTGATTATGAAAATAATATTTGCTACCCTGTGTATATCCAATCTGTGACCAGAGAGGTTTGGTTAACTTTAGTCTGGCAGTTTATACATATATTAAATTTATATTTTGTTCTTCAAAGAAATTGCAAAAATATTGTTAAAATCAGGATGCTGATCACATAGCTGTCCCTCTTCCCACTATTCTCAGTATTCCTATACTTCCCAGCTTGTAAATAACATTTCATAAAATACTAGTGCAATACAGAATTTAAATCTTAAAAATGTATTCATAGTCTATAATTTTTGTCTGAAATAGTACAATGAAGTTATTCCACAGAAATGATGACTCCACTTTTAAGAATAAAAGCAAATGAATTAAATACCATTTACCTATTTGAAATAAGAGAGTAATATTAATAATGAGGTAGTATGTCACTCTATGACTGTACATTAACTGTATTCCAGACTCCAAGAACTTCATACTAAGGTCATGAAGGTCTGAACTTCAGTGTTTGTTCTAGGTTTATTTCACTCATTTCTACACTCTTCTCGGTGGCTTTGTGCTTTTGAGTGCTTTGCCAGTACTGCAAAACAAAAAGTGATCTTTAGA
Organism: Crypturellus tataupa; assembly: GCA_034781795.1. Taxonomy (NCBI): domain Eukaryota; kingdom Metazoa; phylum Chordata; class Aves; order Tinamiformes; family Tinamidae; genus Crypturellus; species Crypturellus tataupa. Next base: position 2,740,489 of record JAWLRI010000693.1, on the reverse strand, counting down.
AAAATGTGTAGGAATCCAACATATTTTTTTCAAATTTGAGTTAGATATCTAAGTTCATGTAACATCAAAGGATGGTGAATCTATGAATTCTTGATATCTTAAAGAAAAATCTATATATTATCTGATTCAGGCCCATTTCTGTATTAATGCTTTCTACAGGTCTCCCTTTTGCATTTATATTCTATCACTTCCTGAATTCGTTAATTGACATTAAATCACAATTATTGAGAGTAGCCTTTAAGCTCTTCAGAACTCTAAAGTTCTCTGTTCTCAGGGGTATTTGTCGTTCCTCAGCATATGGTTTGTGTGATTTTGATGAAGTGGATTTCACACTGTCCCCCAGGTCATTAACGAAAACAGATAGCGCAGATTCCAGTGCCAGTTCCTCTGAGATCCCCGTTAATGTATTGCTCCTACTTGGAAGCTGTATGGTTGCTGCTTACTTATTTCATAATATGTCAGCCATTTATTAGGCCTGCTATGGTATTTTTACCTAGATATTGGTTCTTTAGCAAGCAGAGCCCCGATAGAGCTCCACTAATGTAGAAAATAATTCAGCTCCAGCTAATTCATGTTTCGTTATTGGCTTCTTTCCCTAATTCAGTAATTGAAGCAATTTCTTTATATCTTATCAATGCATTTCATTCTTATTTTTTCTTGTAATTTTCTGCATCTGGGTACTACAAGAGTAGGCTGTAATTTCCAAAGACTTTCTGGTAATATGTTTAAAAATTAATAGAGTACCAAGACAAAAGAACTCTATTTATACTCCGTTTCTCTTCTTGGCAAAGTCTGGTTAACAGAAAATAGGTCAAATAAGTTGGGGATAACCTGAAGGAAGCTGACTCTTAAGTAGTTAAATACTAAGGTCAAAACCTTTTCTTGAAGAGCAGTCATCATAAAGAGATAGGACTCAGAGAGCAGAGTTTGTGTTCAGTTGACTATGGTGGTTGAAAGACCTACCTTGCTGCAGATGCCGTAACATATGCCCTCTCGAGACACAATTAATTCATGTCGAGACACAATCCATTAATTTTAGTGATATACCTATGTAAGTATGTACAGAACATACATTTAAAAATGGTATTTAAAAACAGTTAATATTTATTAAGTTAAAGTCTGTTAAAAACAGACTTTCTGTGTCTTTTACAATGATCTTCTTATTGAAGGATTCTGATCAAGAGATGTAAGGTCACCTATGTAGCTCAGTTTGCTTTATGTTCTTGTGCTGAACTTCTTTCTCAGTTCACCTGTTGGGTTGATGGGGTATTTCATACATACTGAATACTATGCATATATATGTATATACATGCATGGCCTTAAATCATGTTACATTGGAAATGACTGGTGACATACTGCCATATGACACTGATCCAAAAGAGTCTATACCAAAGCAGAGATTTTTCCTTTTTGGCAAAAATGATTCTCTGTGCATGGAGATGGCCATTTTTATTCAGATAAAGGTTTGATATGATATGGAAATGACCTCGGTTTAAATGAAGTGCTTAAAATAAATGTTTTGCACTATAATGATTAAGACAGCAATACTTTTAATAATATGCCCTCACACTACTAGCCTCTTGGATCTGAGGATTTTCTAATGCAAATCATAATGTAAAATTCATTAGCTCCCAGTAGACTGGGCACTAAATCTGTGTGTGCCAGTGAATTAATTTTCATTCCTGAAAATATTCATACAATGTTGTCTTAAGATATTCTTCTATTATAATGGCTTTTAGATAGCAGTATCCTAAATCTGAAGCGTCTGAATGAATTTTTAAATCTTCAAGTGACTTATGCTGACTGTGTTTACAAAAATCGACTGCACGTATGCTTGTATCTCTCTCCATCTTTCTAGTTATGCACAAAGCTAAATTTGCAGAATCTCTATAAATCTTCAGCTAAAGCCGTATGTGCTTGTGCGCATGCAGGAAATGATGTATGGCTTTCTGGGCATCACATAGAAATGGTTACAGAGTGAGTGCAGCTATGGTTATTTCTCTGCATTTACAATTGCCTAAGAAAAACTGTGTAGGAAGCTTCAGTTTCACACTGACAAATTTAGACTAATCTTTTGCTATTGCATGCCGTGCATAAAAGCAAGAAAAATAAAGTAATTAAAGCTTTTGTTCACCCGATTTAGTGTCAAAATCCATCTGTGAGTTAGATTAAAACAAGGGGACTTTCCGAAGAACCTTAAGGAACTAATTACACTAAAGCACAGGCAGAAAGGTTTCACCTGCTCTGTGGACAAACAAGATTATTTTAAAAAAGACGGTGAATTTTAAGATGCATTTTGAGGCTTCAGAATTATGGGGGGTACATACCACAAGATTTTTTTTTAACTTTGGGTGGTTCAGTTTGGTTGTTCTCACATCAAAAGTCTCTGCAGGAGGTAGGAACCAGCCTGAACATGAATGGAAAACCGCTGTGAATTGCTTTTTTCTCAAACCAGAACTGACCCTGACTCGCTTTTCAAGTCTAATTTGAAATTGCGCTGGGACAGAATCAAAAATCAGGATTTCCATTTGCTAGGTCAGCGCCAGAATATAAGCAAGACAAAAAAAAAAAAAAAAGGGCTTTTTAGTGTGCATTTATTCAGCAGAGTCGGAGCTGAGTTGTCTGGAAGCCTTTCTTCTCTTTGGTGTTCCCAGCAGAAGCGTAGCATGACTAGCATGAATCCTCACTTCCGCATTGGGTTATTGTGCTGTGTTGCTTTGTAAGCCCTAACAGGGAACTGTTCAGGACAAGGATTTTTTGCCATACACCTTCTTGGAAAACAGGGAGGACAAGTCTTTGATTCTGGCTCTGCTATGTCAAGGAACTACGTATTGCTATAATCAACAGTGTGCCACAAGTGCCTATGGGAATTAACTGCCCGAGCTCCTCCTCACTGAAATTTGAGGATATTTGATATATATCCATGTGTGTTTGCCAACAGGCACAAATTGAACAGCATGGGGAGCCACAGGCTTGTTCTCCCCCTCATGTGTCCCCTAAAGCCGTCACTACCCGAGTTCCTGTTGTAGAGAGCAGGACAGAGCATTTCCAGCAGCAGAACCCCCAGGGCCAGAGTTGCTGGGAAGGCAAGTGATGCCCAACCTCTGGCCACAAGAAAATGAAATGTCTAAATCGTCTCTGTGGCTAACACACTGGGTGGCAGGGCTGCCTGTTGTCTCATCATCTTTCTTTTTTTTTTTTTTTTTTTGGTATTACATTTACCAGCATGAATGTTTGAACTAGTGTGAATCAGTTCAAAGTTTTTCACCTCTTTTACCAAACCCCTGCTGGCCTAATCCAGGACTGAGACTGAAGTCACAGCTCTATCCAAATAGTAACTTTGAAAATGTAGTGATTTGAATCTTTGGTCATGCCAGTTAGAGGTAGCTATCTCAGGTAGCCGCGTTAGAAGGCTGGTCTAACTGAGGAACAAGAAACTACATGTGTACTTGATTGGCTGGTGTGTCATTCATAACAGGACTGTTGAAAGAGCCCAAGTCACCTCAAGGGGTGTCTGTGGAAGTCAACGTCACAGGACTCACTGCAGCTGGAAACACTCAGAATTTTCAAAGGAGTCTGATGCAGGAAGTGTCCAAATACCATTAAAGAGCAGTCAGAGCAGTCAGAGCAGCTGTATATTAACACTGCTATGTCCTAGGTAGTCCTAATTCAGAATTAGTGCAAATTGCATTCCAAAGAATAGCAATAGTAGTTCCAAAGAATAGCAATAGTAAGAATAGCAGTCAGTATAGCTGATGCACTTCTTGCCTTAGTCCTCTTGCTTGCTTACAAGTCCCTAGTTTTGATATGGACTGAGTTTATGTAACACATTAACTTTGTTTTGTTTTGTTTTCACAGAAATGTAACTTGGAATAATTTAGCTATCCCAGACACCCACTGTTCCCGAGAGCTAGAAGAAGGTTACCAGTGCCCACCTGGATTTAAGTGCATGGACCTTGAAGATCTGGGACTAAGCAGGCAAGAGCTGGGCTACAGTGGCTTTAATGAGATAGGTCTGTCCTACTGGTAAAATCCATTTCAGTATCCATTTAAAAATGTTTATAAAACGAGTAGAACAGATAGCTTGTGTCTGTGCTGAAAAGATATCAGGTGCAATCAGTATTCTGCTCAAGTAGAGCACGTGCGAGAAAGACAAACTGTGCTGCTTGCTTTGGAGTGATAAGGGTTTAATCTATTTTTACACTGCCTGGGTTCCCAGGATTTAAATAATTTTAAAACAATGTCTTTATTTAAGAAGAGACAACAGTTCATTATCACCTGTATATAAATATAATAATTTCTGTGTTTTATTTATGATTCATTTTAGGTTATATAATGGTCTCATAATTCATCCTATTCCTCTAATTTTAGTAGTAAGTTTTATTCAAAAACATTACCTTGATAACCACTTTCGTACTAAAGGGCAGGGGCAGAAGAGAGTGAGAATATGTATATCTGTGGCAATATGGATCCAAGATGTGTAAGTGAGAAGTGGAACCCTCCCCCCAGGTGACTGAGAGTTATGAGGATTTTGCAGTACATCACAGATCAGGAGGAGAATACGGAATACGTTCTCTGCTAGCTGGAATATGTCATGTCATCCCCACAAAGAAACTTGAGTAGTAGCATAGGGCAATAATTCAGCTGAAACGTGGCAAAAATATGCTGAAGCAAAATCCATATCCAGATGGAAAATAGGCAGTTTTCCTGTCACAGACAGAGGTCCAACAGGAGCCTGGGGTGTACATTTCCATAAGCACAGGTAGGGAAGTCCCTTCAAACGAGAAAGCGTGCCTGCAGGCCGTATTCTTTCTGATGTTTCTCTCTGGCTCCAGTAAGCATTTTTCTTTTCATTTTTTCCTGGATTGAGCTCCAGACAATAAACTGCTATCCTGGCCCCAGATGAACTTGAAGGTAATAAAGAGGTTTAGTGACTGAATTACTACAATCCAAGACTTTTATTTTTGAATATTGAAAGCTTTTGCAGCCCAAATCATTTCATTTGATTCCCAGGCGTCTGAATATATACACACTGAGCCGGAGGGTTACAAGAAATAGATTGACAGTCCTGTCATAACAGGTACTCTGAGGTACCAAAATTTTTGAACAAAAACTACCATTATAGGTGCTCTTTTTTTTTTTTTTTTCTGTATTTCGTTAAAAAGGGAGAGAGCATTGAAATATTATTATATTTTTCCTGGAATCCATGAGTGTCCCTGTTATACCAGTACTGCTAGCTCTGTGAGTACACTGGTAGTACCTCTCTTCTATACAAAATTTACCTTCAGCAGATCTCAAAGCACAGTCTTGTGTGATCTTGCAGACAACCTTCAGCTTCCTGTGTTAGGGCCATTCTGTCATGTCTGGGTAAACACGAACTGCATTCACACGAGTTGCTAAAAGCCTTCACACACGGGTTCTGTGGTTTGAGATAGCTTGGCGGTGGAGCATGGGATAAGTACCTCATCAGAAGAATTACTCCAGACTGAAACTAACCTTCTTATCTTGACATGCAAAATTCGTTGTCATGCCTACTAGGGCACTGAATGCAGTTATTTTAGCTACCTACTTGGTCACTGGGGAAAAGTATCTGCAATGCCTTGGACAAGCTTCATGGGTAGATGATTTGAACAAGGCTGAAAGTGCTTGCTAAAGGAGGCCCGTACTTCTTTACTGATAGGAAGAGATTGGCAAAGGTGGATGCAAAGTCCAAGGATTTTTACAAAACTGGTTAAAAAAGCAGGGCTAAAAGTCTGGTCTCCTGGGTTCCAGTCCTGTGCTTTATTGCTAGTCCTCCTGACTGGTGCATTTTAAAAATTAAAGTTTGGTGATAGACATAGGAGAATTATCATTGATAAATAGATTTTTTTTTTTTTGCCTAGAAATAGGTAACCAGGGCATAAGTGCGTATCAGTATAGTAACCAGAGCTTAAATTGAACATCAGTTGAAAGCCTATCACTAAGCTTTAAAATACCAGGGGAGACAGAGCAGTTATGCTGCAAAATGTTAAATAAGCTTCCTCAAATTAGGAATGTTAAAAACAGGGTAGTTTATCGGCAAGTTTATCAATATTTTATAAATCTCCATTTGATGATGCACCTTTGTGTGTAGTTAGCAGGTAAGTACTGCAGTAGGTCTTTTCTGTATAATTATAGTATTTTATTGTATACATTCATTCATATTTTACTTGCAGATATTATTATGCAGCCTGTCCTGTTGGTTCCTCAAATGTATCATTACCAAAATCGCAGGAGCATAGCAGTTTGGCAGCTACCATATAATTAGTGCCACTTCATTTGCTGCATATAAGTACACGTTATGCATATTTGAATTTGATCATTTCTGTTACTTCTCTTCAAAGAGGGAAAAAAAGAAAGGAGGATTTTTAGAATTTTATTGCAGGGCAAAGACCAAATCTTTTCAAATCAGCTGTTAAGTGATTGATTTTTTCATACCGTGAAGACTATGTGAAGTAGGTAGTTATATATTTAGAAAGTAGCTCCATTTTGGCCTTATTCCTTTCCCACTTTTATAAATGATTTTGGCTTTGCAGGGATAAAAATTAGAAAACTAATGTAAGTTTTGGTACTTGACAAAATATTTTCATCAACATTTAATTCCCAGACTTACTTTTTAGTTTTCAGGTGGTCTGTTTATCTGTTTTATGCACATGTGCATTTTTGAAAGAAGAACATAGTTACAGACTATAGATAGATAGGGCTTGAAGACGTCTTGGCAAGATTATGTAGTCCATCACCTGCTCATGTGAAGCAGACTTCACAGGCTTTCTAGGCAATCTATTCCAGCGCTTCATTATCCTTAGTCTTAAGAAGGTTTCTCTGAAGTCTAACCTAAATCTATCTTTCTGCAACTTAAGACTGTAATTTTTCACCTTATTCACTATGGATATAGAGGAAACATGTAAAAAGAGCTTTTCTGCATCTTTGAAGACTATTATTTTGCTTCATCTACCCTTTAGGGCACTGCTAGGCCAGATAGCTCCAAATTTTTCATTTTTTGCTATAGGACTTAATTTTAATAAATCATTTTTATTGCCCTTCTCTAGACTTTCTCCAGATGATTCACCTCTTTGCTGAAATGGAGTACTGGCAGTGTGCTTTATGTTTTTTTAAGCGGTATAACTGTTTCTACATCCCAGTGAGATGTTTTCCATTTTTACAACAGCATGATGTGGATGATTCATATGCTTTTCTGATTTGTTACAGCCCCTCTGCACTTTTCTAAAGAACTGACATGATTGTTTCCCATCTCATATTTGTTTACTTGTTTTTTTAAAAATGTATAACCTTGCACTACTTCCTGTTGCATGACGTCTAGCTTTCAGACTTATTTCTTCAATTTGCCAAAAGCATCTGGAATTTAATTCTTTCCTCCTGAATGCTTGCACTACCCTTTAACTTACCTTTAGCTGAAATGTGATATGTATAATTAATTTTATACCAGCCTAGTCAATGATGAAAAAGTAAATAGAAGCAAGCCAAGAACATACTCTGATAGAACCTTATTTGACAACCTTTCTTTCTTACAGTGCTTTGTTAATACCTGCTGATAACACTTCCCAAATAATTTTACACTCAGCATGGAGTAGTTTCACCTAGCTGTATTACCATATGTAAAAGCTTCCTTAAAATTAAGATATATAGCATAAATTGTTTCTCCTGTCTTCATAAAACCTGCTTCTATTCTGTATTTGAACAGCAGTAATACCATAGATTCTATGTTGCTGGCACACTTTAAACAAGTTACAATAATGAAATAATCATGCCTGATGAGTGTGATGCTAATTTGTCAAACTTGGACCACATCAGCAAATATGCTAATGCCTCTGCTGTTCTTCAATAGATTAGATGCAGAATGAAAGTAAGAATAACCAATTCACCAACTTTGTCAGTGTAATCTGTAAAGAGAGTGAATTTATTGAAAATCAGGCCAGGTCTCCTTGGTCTCACCTTGGTTTTGACCACACTGAGTGGAGAAACATTTAGCTAAGACACCGAATCCATTATTTTTTGAACTTCTGAAATGAGAGGAAGGACGAACAGAGAATAATTTTCCCCCATAGATTCCAGTGGCTTCAGGTGTTAAAGGTTCCAACTGGTGGGAGCTTACAAAAGAAAAAAAAATTGCTTCTGCCTCTTCATGAACTCAGTAGAAACCCAAGTACTCTTCCCAGCAGTTTAATGCAGAAGTTGACTTCTTAAGTAGGTTTTGTTCCCATACAGTGGATGCCTTCTTATTAAATGAAGTCTTTTATCCGTCAGGATGCCTGGAATCAGCCTGTGGGGCTGAGTGGGAGTAAGAGAAAGGATATGAATGAAAGGCTGGCTGTGTGAATGTGGGTGGAAAGCTCCTTACTACTCACTGTACTGGTATAGTACTGTCAAGCTTTTCTCCTTTTCATGCTTCTTAGCTGATTTTGATTCACGCTCCTATGAAAAAGTTGACATTTGTTTCCTATTAGAACAGCCTTCAACCTTGACTCCCACTGAGAGCATCAGGTGCATTCACAGTTGGCCTGTTTCTTCTTTCTCATTTTATTCTCTTCTTTTCTGTGCTTCTCTGTACTTTCCCCAGCTATGTTTAACTCCATAGGATGTAACTGATAGCATGAAGTAAGCAAAAATGATGGACTAAACAGTGAGAAATGTGACCTCTTTTTTTTTTTTTTTTGAATAAGCCCCAGTAGTTGTGAAATTTGGCCTATGAATGTATTTCAGTGCATATTTTCATCTGATATATCTAAAAAACATAAATGCAATTGTGGAAATAATAAAAACGTGAAAGACTTGGCAGTTGGAGAGCCATGGAAAGTACCTCTGCCTTCCATGACATTATCCAAGTGAATGTCTACCTTTACCCAATGTATTTAACATGATACCACCAGGCCCAACTGAGGATATTGGTAGGGTTATCTACTGCTTGAAAGGGATGCCCCAGAGGCACAAATAAGCCAGAACCATATGGCAGAACCTCCATGTTCTGTTGCTGCATTTTGAGCGGTTTTCCTCCTTGTCTGTACTTTCCACACAGGGTAGATTCTTTTGCATTCAGATTTTTGAAACATCTGGCTAGTAATCACTCCATATGCCACAAGGGTGTAATACTATAATCATCTACAGATGTACACCTGCAGCTACATTAATGATTTTACTCTTCTAAAAATCCTACAATGTTTTTTTTCCCCATGATTTAGTGTTACATATTGCTTCAAATATTCTCAAAAGGAAATCCAAATGAAAGATATTTTTATATTTTGCAAGGGAGAGAGTTTTATGCCATGAAAGATCTTTTTGAAGACAGAAGCAAGTGATCTTCTTCCATGTTCTATCATTAACCTGTACATCATTACTAAGGCTAGTACCCCATAAATGATAGTAAATACATCTGGTACCTGCAGAGACTATTTGTCTGTGGTGATCCTATTAATTCCCTTTTTTGGTATAGGGGATAATCACACACATGTTGTTCCTTAGTGTTAAGTAATGAATTCTCAGTGGTAAGGGGTACTTCAAAGCATATGCAAACACAAAATGCATATTAAATCTTACCCACAATTAGCAATGAACATTGTTTGGTGGCACAGTGAGCAGCAAAATAATGCACTATCAGTCATCTCATTCTCTGAGTTGTAAAATTTCAACAGAGCTTTAAGTCTCAGATTTCTCACATTTCATATTATGAGGATTTACCCAGTATATGACCTAGAATGTAAATTCATAATTAGGAGAACTGTTATTCATTTTTCTGTTATGCAGGCATTTCTTAAATATTTTTAATTTGTTCTTCCTCCCTGTATTTAAAAAATACTGATCTAGATTATACTCCATTTTCACAAAATAAAACACTTAAGATAATAATTAAAATTTGATATAACATATGTGATAATATTATATATAATATTTGAAATTTGATATAATCTTCATCTTTCTTGCCAAGTACGTATATTCCAGTCATTGTTTCCCCTCTATTGCTGGTACTGAGGTCCCAGATATCAGTTTGCCTACAAGTTTACCTTCAGAATGTACAATTGAATGTACAATTTTCTTTTTTTTTTTACACAGGAATAACCTTCCTGTGCCACATGCTGTAGGTGACCCTACTTGAACAGGGAGGTTGGACTAGATGATCTCTATAGATCCCTTCCAATTTCAACCATTCTGTGTTTCTGTTTCTTTTTTTTTTTTTTTCCTGCATGAGTTTTCCCCACAGACACTGTCTTTTGTTAGGTTCAGCAGCTTTTTTATCCATCATATGAGTCTGAAAGAACTTTTCATTTTAATTCACTTGTGTTTCTTGGGGATATTCTAGGATATCTTGTGTACATAGAGGATAGTATCTTTTAGGCCAAAGTCTTCTCTCACTGAAATTTTCCTGATAGAGCAGATCTTCTTAAAGAGTCTTATCAATATCTACATTATTAAGATAGCTTTCACTTGACTTTCTTTTTCTCAAAAATAAGAGTGTTTCACTCTATTCTCCACGTTTTAGAATCACAGAATGGTTGATGTTGGAAGGGACCTCTAGAGGTCATCTAGTCCAACCCCCCTGCTCCAGCAGGGCCACCTAGAGCACGTGGCACAGGGCTGCATCCAGGCGGGTCTTGAAGATCTCCAGAGAAGGAGACTCCACA
>JAWLRI010000693.1:2698666-2729737 GCA_034781795.1 Crypturellus tataupa | reverse complement strand
CGGGTCTTGAAGATCTCCAGAGAAGGAGACTCCACAACCTCTCTGGGCAGCCCGTTCCAGTGCTCTGTCACTCTCACTGTCAGGAGATTTTGATTCCCTATTCATGTGCTTGACCTCAGTGCCAAGAATTTGGCATTTTTTGACTCCTGAAGAAAACTGATTTTGAGTGCCTTCATGGGCAATAGTAGTAGATTAACTTCCTATTGAATAATTAAAAGTTTGAAGCATATTGGTCCATCTTCTTCCCTTGTTTTGCTCAGTGGAATGGCTGTTAGCTTAACCTTAAAACAAAGAATAACATTGATATAATTTTGAAATAAAAGGACTGAGAGATTTGGCAATTTGCTGTGCAGAGAATTCATTTTGATATTCTTGAATTCTTCTTACTTAGCTGAGAAACAAAATCATAGGATTTAATTCTTAAATCGGTGCACCAAGAAACAACTGCTCTTTATGAGCAGCAATAGTGGTGAAGAAGACTAAGTATATTTAATTTATTAATATGTGCATATATTTTCAGTTCTTGGCTTCATCAGTCAGAAATATTTTGTGGTGCACATTATGTCTCATGGTGCACAGTAAAGCACAGTATAATAAACCCTCACCTTGCAGAGAACAGAGAGCAATGATCAGTTCCCCTTGGCCTGTCTTCACATTCTGCGAGGTGAATTTTATCTTATCATTCTATTTCTGCCCATTTTGCATGATAAATATTAGCATGAATTTTAAAATTAGCCAGATAATTTTGCAGGTAATGGGCCACCAGTGCTGCAGGTTTCTGGAGTTCATTTATCTGTTCTGCTTGGATAGTCCATGCAAACTTCAAGTAGTCTCTTGAGGTTCAAGCACCATTCTCACAGTTTGGCAAGGATCAAGGATACGCTCCCTTGTGTGTTAGGCACTTGTCCCCCTTAAATGAATGCTTACTACTTACTGTTACCTGTACTTTAGCATAGCCCCAAAAAAGAGGTCCCCTTTTTGTTCAGCTACAGCACCCTAGAAGCATTTGTACTGATGTCACAGGTGGAATCATGGGGCTATGAAAGTATTTCTTGATTTGGAGTTCGCCCTGTCTTCATTGTACCTGCTTTCTCCATTTAGTTTTAAGTTTATTTGAGGGTAAATAAACCATATAATTAAGATACCAATTACTAAGCCATTTCCCAGGATTACTGGTTACCACCAGACTTGTTTTAGAAATGCTGATATCCTTTGTATGGTGCTTTTTTCCTGAGCAGGCACATTGGCTTAGTACTTACTTTGATCATAAATAATGTTTTAATCTTTGTAAATTATTTGTTCTTTGCCCCGGTAGCCTGACAAAACAGATTTTAACTCTCTGTAAACTTTATATGTAAGTTAACATATCTCTACCTGTCTACATGATACTTTGAAAATACAGCTTTTGTCATTTGAAGAGTTATGCACTATGGTCTATAAAAAGCAGACAAATGTATATGATTCATTATAACATCTATGCGATTAGATATGGCAGTTACCAAAGATTTTAGGGATAACAGTGCATTTAGGTTGAATGACAAGGGTGAATAAATGACAATTAGCTCCATTTAGCAAAATTCTGAGACTTGTGGCAAATTTGTAACTCCTATAGAAGGACTGAATATTCATCTCAAGCTTGAGGTCCACTGAAGCCACAAAGTTTGCTAAAAATCCTAAGTTGCTTCAGTACTTTTGTTTAATGTAACATTTCCATCTAAACAAATATAGAAATTTCAGAGTAGGGGTTCTCTAACATTAGGTGGTGGTTGTAAGTGGGTTTGTATAGGCTATGTATGTTCATGGAAAGGAGAAAACAGGTCACTGCAGGGAACACAGGTCAAAATGAGAAAACCCTATCAGGAATATGTTTCCTGAAGATATATATATATGTATGTATGATATAACACATTACATATGTTATATCATTACTGTGTAATATAAATTAAATTTTACTGGAGAATATATTATGAAAGAGCCTTTTGTCAAAATTTTCTGCTGATTAGAAAAGACTATGGCTTAAGTGCATTATGTAAAACCCTGACTTTTCGAAGGAAGGCTCATCAGGTTATCTAAAGACTACATTTAAATTGATGTCCCCAAATGCCTAACACCCTAATTTTTTATATGCTGGCAGCGTTGTGACCTTGTATGAGAGAGATATGTGATACTCCTGTTTCGTGATTTCTGTGGTAAAGGGAATCCTGATATATGAGTCAGAAGGAAGCTCCAGGCTCCAGGCAGCCTTCTGGCACTCTGCTGTACACATTGACTGTTTAACCTGGTTGTACTGATGTGGGTCCGAGAGTGGGACTCGGATCTAAATGTTGGAGGTCACTGACAGTCAGAGTCCTCTATTTGTATTTCTGCGTCGGAGAAGTAACATGGAGTTACCTAAAACACCACAGTGTTTTTCAGAAAGAGAAAAGCGATGCAACTCTTCTGATTTGAGACCACTAATTAAGTAGCTTAAATTAAAAAAAAAAAAAAAAAAGGGAAGAAGAATATTCCTGTTATCTCCTTTAGTTATTCAGTGTTTCTGTGTGCCTGCCACTTTTCACAGGGAGGCCATTTTAGCTGTCTAGTTAATTAAGAGCTCTACTTTCTTAAAAATATTGGGTTAGAGACACACAAAGGTAGCACAGATAGGGTCCGACTGAATTATTTCTGTGCACTAACAACCCGTATATGGCAAGGTGTAGAATTTGAAAACCTAGAATGATTTGAGCAACCCTCTAGAATTTTAATTCATTGCTGCATTAATCCCAAAGTAATTGAGTCTTGCATTAAACCAGGCAATCAGGTGAAGCTAATGTGAATAGATTAGTACAGATGCCTTGTACTGACAGTCACAGAAAACTTTACTGCTGCTAAGAGAGTTCAGTGGAACATGCTTTCCCCTGGTGTTCCAGGGTGTTAGGTCTTAGTTTCAACAGTTAAATAGCTGGATTTATAATGGAATAAAATAACCTTCCAGAAAGCTTTATCGCTTTGTTCCGTTCTCAATCTTGTTTGTAATTGTAGATCTTCACTGGTGGCCATCTTATTCTGCTTTATATAGCTTGATATATCACTCATGTCACTGTAGTATCCTGCACTGAATTTAATGACCTGACTGACAGCTGTGGTGTGTACTTCGTTCTCTCTTTTCCCTTTTATTCTCATCTGCTTCTGGGAAAAGGCAGGCAATATTTTGGACAGTGGTTTTCCTTCTAATATTCTTGCTGATAAGTATTTGCATGATAAGGATGGCATTAAAAAAAAAGTGCATATGTTAAATAAAGGAGTCCTAAATTATCATTGATTGTAAGCATATGAGATGAAGCAGTGGACTGGAAGGTCATAAGATGATAAAAGCTGAGGTAGGTCAAATACAGACTTTAGTTACATTGTTATGCTTTTTGTGCAGTGTGTTACATCACCTAAAACAGCTCAATCCCTTATTTTCCAATAATTCCAGGAGCTGTTTCTTAATTGTTCCAAGTCGCTCAGTCTCAAATTCTCAAATTCCGATGAGTATTTGTTTTTTCCTTGTGATTACTAGGAGATCGCAGATATATTGAAATTTTTAAAATTCAGTATAGCTCGTTAGCAGCAGCACAGGTGTTGACTCCATAGCAAGTCACTTCGATATTCCCGCTCCTTGGTTCTACTGCTTCGTCTCAAGGAGGTTTATTAGCTCCTGTGTGAGGTTTAAAGCAGTCCTGGAATGGAGCTGACTGGGGAACAGGGTGCTGGAGGCATTGGAGGTGGCTCTGCAGGACTCAGGCTCCAAAGGGAGCCTTTGGACTGCACTCCCCAAAGGGCCGGCATGTGTCAGTGCCCACCACTCAGGCAATGAGTTAGCTGCGGTTTAACCACTATTTCCGCAGATAACCTTCTCATGATTCCTTTAACCTGCCTGTGCTCCTGCATAGCAAGGCCTCCCAGTGTGATTTGGGATGGTGCATACTCTGTAAAGGCAAAGAAAGGGATTTGCTCTGTATTGTTGCTGTTGATTACTTATAATTCCTGTGGGATACATTAGTGTGGCACTCAGGTCTATCATCTACAGTGATATTTCTTCTTTTTCTAATGCCGAATGTTAACCAAATGGTCAGATTACTTTGAGAGGCCAAATAAAGTAATCAAGACACAAACATGCTAGAAATCCATGGTCAAAAAGAAATATATACACATTGAGACCGACTCCTTAATGAGGATTTACTAAGAAAATAAGTAGAATGAGCAACTTCAAGCAAAAGAACTGGCCAGCATGAGAGTTTAGGAACGGCTTATGTCAAAAAAATGGCTGTTTGTGTATGGGTAGCTGCTTAACTACTCAAAGCCAATAGGCAAAGCATGAAGTTAGGCAATCAGAAACCTGTATACAAAGAAAATTAAATCCTGTTGGTTTAATTATCGCTCAGTGCCATTAAGACACTATAGCTGTGCATAATGAGAGCTGCAGTCACTGGGAAATAGAGGCAATTTTGTCCTCACTGAAAGATTTTCCACTTCAAACAAGAGCTTCGGTATGTGACCAGTTTACAAGCTTTGACCTTCAGCATTTGCATGATGCATGGGACACATTGTTTTTCCTTTGTGTCCTGATGTTAGATTATTTTCTCCTAGGCAATATTTTGTAAAATTGGTAGAAATAAGAAAAAAAAAACTAGGCACTACCAATATACCACACTCTATGATCTATTATAGTCATGCAGTATGCTCCTCTGTTCTTATAATTAGAGCAGTTTACCACATCCCTTTTGATTTGAGACCTTTCATTTAGCAATACCAGGGCAGACAGCAGCTTGGCCTTCCCATTTGTGCGAGGAAACAGGCTATTCCAGAAAAGCTAGCTCACAGATGGTGACTGCAGAGGGGGTAAGACACACATAGCAGACACTTCTGTGCAAATCTACAGCGCATCAGCTCATCTGCCATAACTGACTTTGCACATGCTGCTACCTGCAACTCGCTGTGGCAAATGTGGTGTTGTGGGATGAGCCACTGCCCGGCCCGTGTGGGTTTTGTGTGGGGAGAGGGAGGTTCTTAGGAACAGAAACTTAGCTCAACTAGAATACCTCCTGGTTACACTCAACAACTAACAACTGTAGTTGCTAACAATGACTAAGCAGTAGCAAGTAGCTGACTAGTAGTTGCTAGCAGCAACTACTCAGTTAAGAGTCAAAGCTAGCTGAATTATATTAACTGTGATAGCCAGAGGAATGAAGGGAAACCCCTTCTGCTTCTTCTTATCCACGTGCTGCCTCAGCGGCCAATGTGCAGTCAAACCCAGGGAGGTAACTGCAGCCGAGTGTTGCTGTCCCAAAGGGCTCCACAAGTTGGCAAATGTGCCATCTCCTGCAAAGAGCCCAGGATGGACACCAGGGCCGACCTATTTATGCCCTTCGGAGGAAGGTGGAGGTGGAGTCGCCAGGCCAGCTGCAGTTCATGCAGTCGCAGTCCCTGGCTTTTAGCTGCTGCAGGTTCAGCTCTTCTCCATCGTTGCTGTGATGTTTGAACCCACAGTAATGGGGTGGGAGGGGTGGCCGAGCACCCACAAGGCAAGCTCGCTGCCCTGAGCACCCTTTAGCACAGGGGTGGAGTTTGGGGGACTGCAAATGACTGCTTTACTCTCGCAGTGGTGGCCCAAGGAGAGATCCTATAGCTGGCATAAGGTGGAGATAATTCCAGATGACAGTAATAACACTGCGCAGCCACGATAACAGACTTTGTTTCTCAAGGTCCTGGGACCCCAGCAGACGTTACCTCAAAAGTCTTGACATCCTCCCTTATGGGGAGGCATGGGAATGCAGACTGCTTGTATCTGGCAACAAATGGTGGGGAGAAAGCTGGGAGCATCCCCCGACATGTGTAGTGACTTTCTCCTTCATTAAATAGCACACAGTCTCAATTTGATACTGAGTTATTAAAATATTTAAATACTGAATGCTGCTTTTGCTAAAGGTGGCCTGTTCTTAGGGAGCTTTAGTAGTTGCTGTGTTCTGTCCAAGGGTTGATGCCATTACATTGCCACATGAAGAGATTCTTACACAGTTTCTGTTATCCATTGAGAGGTATTTGGAAAAGACCTTCCCTCAAGTAGTGAGAGGTTATGAGCTAAAAAAATAGAGCAGTATCTTGGGATCCTCTGCAAACTATTGAAATACTACTTCAAATAACTGTAAGACTGCTTAATTCCTTTGTAATAACAACTGAAAAACAAATGAAATTATTTGAAAGAATAAAAGCCTTATCTAAGAATATTAAAAACCTTATGTCTTCTTGATATTGGTCATACCTTCTGATGATGATCAGACTAAGAGATACACCTTGCAATATGGGCAGGTGCTGTGAATATAACACATCTAATGAATAACTAGTATTTCAATATTTTTCTACACTCAGACATAGTGTTGAAATAGATCTTTGCCGTTGAAACATCTTGGTGTTACGAATTGTTTGAATACCTAAATATTTGCTATTTTTCCTAAAATACCTACATGTATTTTCAATACACAGACTCTTTAATAATACGAAGGCTTGGAGGATGTCCTAATAATGAAGAGAACTAAAGATTTTTTTTAAAGATATGCTATTCCATACCCAGGGAAGAAATAAGTGGTCATCTTGGGAAAAACAAAAAACATTTTTACTTCCATATTGTAGTCTGTGTTTTCAATTCTCGCTTGAAAACCCCTGTAAAAAATTATCCTCCACTTTTACAACAGAGCCATACTACTACAACTTTGCAGAATATAGAGTCATCATAAAGAGCAGCACTTTGCCTAATTTCCATGAGGGACTTTATTGAAAATTCATGTCACTTAAGAATAGGAAATCAATGCAAGCTATCAGGTTAGGAGTCTCCTGAAGAGTAGTAAACCAGACAATAGCATTTCTGCTGTAAGGGAGCTTGCAGTAACTGAATTTTGGCATTTTCTTTAAACAATTACGGTTAGAAGGGATACATTTGGGGCTATATTTCCAGCAAGCTGAATACTTTTATAGGTGACGATATTGAAAAAATTAAAATTCTATACTGAAGAAAATGCCAAAGAAGTGAAAAAAAAAATAGCAAATTTTCAGAAGACCCAATCAGTCACCAGTGGAAAGGGGACCTCTAACCATTCATATAGTATAGACACTGTGGTAATGCATTCCAGAAAAAATCTTCAAAAGCTGTTTTATTTCTAGAGGGTCTGACTCTATACATAGCTGATACTTGTTGATAGAAGATAACCAGGGGCTGACAAATGCAAATAAAATAGATTTGTCACAGCAGGGCTTATGTATGTCTCTTCTGATAAACTGTCATGTTCTTTTTTTTTTTTTTTAATTACCTGCCTATGGCACGTTTTGCATGGAATTTTTATAGTAGTATGTGTGTTACTTGAATATTCTTCTGTATTAACCAATTTTACTGTACTTTAATATGAATATTGTACCAACCTTTTTTTTCCTGCTGCTTCCCTATCTTTAGAAATTTTCCTTAAAATCCTAAGTAAATCAAACTGTTTTAGTCTCTCAAGAAGTTTCACTGATACTACTATTATTTAACCCTCTTCTCTAGAAGAAACCTATCTGTATTTTCTCTTTCCAGTTTTCTTCTTTTAAGATTTTATGTATAAGCAACATAGTTATGATTTCAAACTTACTGTCCCATGATTTTGGGACAATAATGATGATTCATAGAAGGGTAATGGCAGTGAATGGAAATCACATACTCATTAAATGGAAACCATTTAGCATGGTTTCCATGCCAGCCAGCCAGCCTTCTACCACTACTGTAACATAGCCATGGATAGGTATTTCACTGATACCCAGGTATCAAGATGGTAAATATTCTGGAAACAGCTAAAGGTATTAACTGGAATAAATATTTGCACAGTACTTTTACTATTTAAATAGTTGCTCTTGGAAGCTTGTAGGGTTCATTTAATAGAAGCCAGCATGGCTATTCCCCATATTTTTTGCAATCTTTTACCTGGAAAACCCTTTATCCAGTGAAGAATGCTACTTCTACTGAGAATTTATTAAAATTATGGTTAGCCTACTGTACAATAATTTCACAAATGTCTTACTCCTAATTAAAACAGATTATGCTAATTGCTTCACACTTATCTGCTTTCTATATATTTTCTTCTCAAATATTTTGCCAAATTTGTCAGCTATGATCCTTTATGTTATGATACCAAACTAACTAGTCTCCATCGGTTTGTCGTTCCCCAGATGGTTTCCAGTTTCAATTGCTCCTTAGAAGTGCTGTGAAATACAAAAACACAAGCCTTCATGGACCTACAGGCTCTTGGTTTCTGCAAGGGCTTTGACTTTTTTCTTTTCTAAATCTATGTTTAGTTCCCTCAGCTCCTTGGTTTCAACTAAATATTATAATTATCAAGAAATTCAAACAACTACGCTGACAGCATAGACTTGAACATTTTTGACCAAAGTATGGGGATATTGACAGTTCTGTGTGTAATTCGTGTGTCCTGGAGAGATGTGGGATTGCAGCTGTCAGCAGCATGCTCAGGCACAATGCAGAAACTGTGAAAAGTTTTTACTGCAGATTTTCAGTCCTGTTCACAGTAAACAAATGTTTAGTAACAAAAAAGAAGCAGTCTCTGTACCAGAAAGTGACCTTCCCCAGCTGCTGTGCAGGACTTTATTAAATCAGCCACATTGCTGAGAACTTCCAGAACAGAGTGCAGTGTTAATCCTTCCTGCATAACCTCATTAGAAGCCTTCTTAAAAATTTCCCATGTCAGGAAGCCAGTGAAAATAAAATACCTAAATTTTTGTATTTCTTCTCATTAAGGCTTAAGTCTGTGTTAGTTTAAAACAATAGGACTGATTATAATTGATTTAGTGGGTTTTGGATTGGGGCCTACATCAACATATATGCTGATGACACCTTGTTTTCAAATGGTACAGCACAACTGGAAAGAGCCTTGCATGTTCTCCTGCCCATTCCTCTTTATGACTGTAGGCAACTGTGCAGTGTACAGTGTTCATAAATATATTCTCTCCCAAATTAAAATAAAATTAGGAACAAAAGGAGCAAAGCAAGCTGAAAAAAAAAAATCTAGGGCCTCATTTCTCTCATGATTAGAAAACTCGTAAATCAACAGCCTTCATCATGTGTATGGCCATGTGTTTTAAAGCCAATATTACCATTTGTTTTCAGTGTCTTTTTTTTCTCACTGTGAACAGAGACAAGTACTGATATTTTCCCCTCTGTATCTTTTGTTTTTTTAAACTTGGGAAGCTCCTATTGCCCAAGGTTGTGTTTGCATCTAGGTATGTTTCCAACAGATAGAGTAACTGAGCCATAGTCTGGAGTTGCATGTGCTTACTGTGGGAATGGAGAGGTGGGATTTACCTGTGCTAAAGTCATCTGCTTGACATTGATCTTTGGTCCACAGACAGCATCATTTAGACTGACCCATGATGATGCTGCTCGCGACTAAAAGGAGCTACTTTTTGGACGGAATGGTTATGTATCCCTGGGTACGATGGTTGACTTTGGTCTGCACTGGATACCATGCGTCAACTCTGCGGTCCCAAGACATAACTCAGCATTTTCTGAGTTTGTCCTTTTTTTTATTTTATTTGTTTTTTATTTTTTTTTCAGTACAAAGGTCATGAAATACTGCTAGCATTGTGTCACAGCCCTCCAGGAACGTGATTTTTTGCCTTGATACTGAAGGTTTATATTGCATGAGGGAGAGGGAGACAATGGGAAATCCTGAAGTATCTGGAATAGTACAAAAGGTTTGTGCAGGTTGGAGAGCACTGCACTTGGTAGAGTTGTGTCCCACGTGCCTCCTTGTTGAAGGTGTCTGTAACAGACTGCAGAATTGCTCACAGGTTTAGTCTGAGACAGAACTAATTGATTCCCTCCAAAACAGAACACCTGTAGTAACCTGTATACAACAGGAGTGATCAAGGAGCAGGACCTGAAGTGAACTGAGAGGCTAAGTGATTTAATACCACATGTGTTTTCATGAGTGATGCTTTTCTACAGGCTGAGGCTGTGGTTTGACTTGTGTTCATACCCAGCAATAGCGCTTCTTCTAGCTCAGGCATGCGTGTGTGACTGTGTTAGTGTCAGAGGCGCTGGATTTGTGCCAGCTTTATCCTCAAGGTAGGAGACCAGAGAAAGCCGGTTGTGGCACAAGTTAGATTACAAACAGACAATACATGATCCAGTGTTCAACCTTTCAGTACAAGGTGAAACCCTCCAAAAAAGAAAAAAAAAATATATTTTTTTTAACTAGCAGAGCCAACTTATACCAAACTGATGCTGTGTCATATGGCTCTTAAACTTTTGACACTATAAGCATGAAACTAATAATTATGATCAGACAATTCATTTTAGCATCAATAAATCTTTTGAATTTCTTTATTACCTTTAAGAAAGCAAGCATAAGTTTTATTCTACTGGGTTTCCAATAAAAAGTACTTCATTTTTTTGTTTTATTTTGTTTTGTCAGCTGCTTATTAGTTGTTTTTCTTAGTCAACATAGAGCTTCCACAGAAAAGCAGACAGACATGCAAATTATTATAATAGTTTTGTGTAACTACAGGCCTAGATTTATATATATGACTACTTGTGTGATGATTTTTTTTCTATATGGGACTATTACTTATCTACAACTCAATTTTAGGGAATAGTAAAGAAATGATGCTCATATTTGCCACTGAAAGTGGTGCTCCATTACTTATTATTGCGGTATCTCAATTTTGCTGTATTATGCTAAGGAAGCTTGATAACAGAAAAGGACCTTATTGTTGTTACTCTCAAATCGATGCGTTTGGCTTGGTTTGGTTTTCTATGAGTAATTTATTGTTAGGACTCTTGCCCCGGAGCTTGATTATTTTAACATTAGACAGATAGTCACACACAGTGTTACCAGATAGCTGCAGGTATATATTTTTCTTTTTTGAATGGTTTGTTATGATTAAGATACTTGCCAAGGTATAAATCAGATCATTTATCTGTTACATCAATTGTTATATAAAGTAACATAACACTGCAGAGTATGTAAGACATGATTAGTGTACCTGAATCTCAGAGTTTCCACGTGACACAGAATTCTTTAGTACTATAAAACCAAAGAAAACTGTGGATCACCCAAAAAGTTCCCTGTTCAAAAGCCCAGTTAGTCCTGGCTACTTCAAGACGCCAAGGAGTCACCTCTCTGTCATTCGCTATAGAGGCTTTTTTGATGTGTTCTTTTGGAGCTCCAGGGAGACAAATTTTACAGTCTTCTCAGGTATTCTAGTGCTTATTAATAGCTACTAGTTATTTTTCTCCACTGTCTTATTTTGTTCATTTCTGACTTTAACACATGAATCAGAGGTTTAATTGGTTCTTTTAAAAGTTTTTTGGGAAAACCTCTGGAATAGGTTTTAAATGCCAGGGCACAACAGATCTAGCTCATGATTAGTTTTGTATGCACAAAGTTTTTGATATTGTCTGTTGTATTTGTCTTCATATTCAGTACCCTATCATGCAAAATTATTCGGAGACCCATCCTATAGCTGCTGTAAAATGGATGGGTCTGGAAATAATAGTGCTTTCCCTTCTGACTACATCTTACAGTATCAGTCTCTAGCTTCATTTTTAACCTGACAGGCAATTGAGTAAGTGTCTTGAATACAGCATATTTGATCAAATCTATTGTTTTTCCAGCATCTTTTATGTTTTGCAAGAACTTCTGTGGTAGAATATCATAGAAGATCATATCATGGATCTTAAACAACTTGTAGGTATGTGAATGTCAATCCATGTGCCTGATTTGATCAATAAAATTTTAACACTGGAAACATAGTTTTCTTTAATAAAATATTATGTAAGTGTGTAAGAAGAGCTTCAAAGTTAGGATGGGGATTCATTTTTTCCTCTTCTTAAAAATATAGGAAAATAATAAAACAATATATAGGTCTACCCAGACCTTGGTAGAGTCTGGATCGGAAGTGGATGTGCAAGCAAGTTACTGAGAATAACAAGTTGTGCTGGTTCTTGCTGCCTGCAGTAGCTGTCCTTATGTATGCATGTATACCTTAGTAAATGATAAATAGCTAGAAGTACCTTGGATTCTAGTGAAAGGAGGGAATAGACTTCTAGATATCTTCTTCAGGTGAAGATCAGTCACAGAGGCAGTCACTGTGAAATAACTGGCATGCAGAAAACCATTCTTTAACTTATCCGTGTTATTTGCTTATGTCTGTGTATCCCAGTGCTCTGGCTTCATTTCTCCAGTTGAAAATTACTTCCACTTAGAAAATGAGATCTGTTAAACTGTCATCATTAGAGCTCATCCTTTGCTAAAAACTTAAAGGAGGTAGTAGGTCTGATCTATACTTCTTGGGAAAATGTTACACCGAACAATCTGAAACTTAATTTTTTTTTCATGCAGAGTGATTTTCTTTCTAACCACATGTTTATGTGGCTTATGTGATAGTACAGAGTTCTACATTTTCCTCTTTAGATGAAAGCTTTGAAGAAAAATATGTTGAATTTCATAGGTCTATAAGAAATGAAAGTAGCTGCGAGTCAAAGCACAGAGCTGAGACATACATAGAAGATCAGCATCTTTGCAGGAAAATTTGATATTGAGAAAAAGGAGAGAAGGCATACCTGAGGGAAAAAACTATTGATTTGATGGTGAGAAATGCAGGACGTTTCTCTCATGAATGTGTTGAACTATTTTCAGTAGTGCACAAACATCAGAAAGGTTTTCTGAAAACAAAGATAATATTGAAAACAACGTTTAAGTAGAGGGTCTTGTTACTTTGAACTTTGTTTCTCCCCAGAAATGTGTACAATTTGTACAACTTTTCTTGACAAAGGTTTTGACTTTCCTCTCCAAAGAAACTGCTGGGTAATTAGTCTTTCAAGAATTATTTTGATAACCGGTAGATCTTTGGTCATGTAAACATTTTCTTTAGGACAGTCAAGAATAAAACAAGTCAGATATTACAGAGATTGTTTTTAACTCAACTTGTCTTTTACTGAATGAGAGGGAAAGAAAGGATCATCTGTCCTTGCTTACATCCATGTATGTTTATATTGAAGAAAATCATGTACTTTCTTTTTTAACATAGAGCTAAGGAACAAAGATCCCTCTTTCAAAATGGAAAAAGATCCCTCTTTTAAAATGAAATATTGTAAGTTGCAGTCTCATCTCCAGCCACTGATGTCATTTGCTGCTTGAGGAACGTCTCTAACTTAATTTGCTCATCTCTGAAATGCAATTAACAATACAATTTGCTCACAAAGCTGTTGTGAGCAGCTTTGCTCACAACATGATGAGCTAACAGCATGTTTGATGAGCTAACAGCATAATAAACCACTGCTCCATGCCCCATCTCCCTGCCCCCTAACTGCACGTATCAGGCTAGCTCATAAACTTCCCTCTCTTATGTCAACAACATAAGTAAATTATTTCTGGTGTCACATAACACATATGAGGCAAAACCTCACTCATTAATACCTAAGTAGGTCATTAAGTGAGTGCAGTGTGTTCTTCCTTGTCACAGTCGGTCATAGAGATCCTCTCTCCCATCAGGACAGGAAGATTTTCTCTCTTCAACTAGGCCGGTGTCTTAGGATGTATTTGTCACTGCATGTTTGTTCTTGTTATTCTGGTGTGTGGAGGTTAATAAAGTGTCTGGTAGGAAACTGTTCCTAATGTGTTACTGGCTTTCAAGCTTCTTTGCAAGCTGTATTTTCTTACAGAAAAGTGCTGAGTTAAGTGCTGCTATTGTCTTGTTTTGGTCACTGAGTGCCTCGCAGGTCTTGCTAGTTGGGATTTTCTACTGTTGCCCTTGTTCTCGGGAGAAACTTTTATTTAAAAAAGAAGAAAGGCTGGTTCAGACAGGTTCTGTACTTGGGACAAGGAGGAGTCGTGATTAAACTAGGTCTCCCTGGGGAGGGGATTTCAAAAGCATTCAAGACTGGCCTGATTTGTCTCTTATTTAAGTCTAACAGTTATACCACTGATTGCAGTAAGGACAAGTTTTCAACTGAATGCTTTAGAAAATGTTTTCAATGCAGGAGGAGGAGGCTGATCTCATCATTTTAAAGGAGAGATTGCACCTGAGAAATGCATGCAGTTCCCAGGGATGCCCAGGGGAACGGAATGACACCAAAACAGAGCTTAAGCGCAAAACACCAGCTTTGATTGTCTAGGTTCCTTTAAGCAGCTATTTCTCCATCCCTGCAGTAAATACATGTATGTATTTATATATATACATATATACACATATCCTTTTGCTCCTTGAATTCTGAATGCGTTGCTGCTTACCTTCATACGCATGTGAGTAACCTGCTGTTACTCATCATCCGCATGTCCATCCACTTCCCGCACATAGTCAGCTTCATGGGTTCCTGCATACTAATCTTCAGGTCTTCTTTGGTTTCTTTTATCTCTTAACACCCTACTGGGAATGAGAGTGAGGTTCTTTTGTTAAATACTTGTGGTTTTTTATTACTGACTGACAGAATGTTGGAAAATTTAGGAGGAAGGGGGGTGCAGTGCAACTGGAAATAAGGAAATGTGTTGTAGAGGTCAAATAAAATATGCTGGAGTTGATTTGAAAACAAAAGCTTTCTTAGCACTGTGGATATTATCATTTTTCTTTATGGATTATACCAACATGTTTTTTCCTAGAAATCTTTTTATCTTGAACTCCTCTGATTGTTCTTGCTAATATAAATATTACACTGGAAATGCTCCAATTACATCAGGACTCTTTTAATCCCTATTTCCCAAACATGTCCACAATTTTAGGGGCTCCATGTGTCTCCAACTTCAGAAATTATCCTTCAGTTCAGTTATATCACTTCTGCATGTTCCCATTAGCTTCTGTATCTTTTCTTAGGTCATTTTTTTCTGTCTCAACCCATTTTCCTACTTTTGAGACCAGGATGAAGACGTTATGAAATGATGTCCTGTGATCAAGTTAACAGCCAAACTTTGTTATTTATCTCTGCTTTTGAATAAAGCATGATTCTGGTCACTCTAGATAAGGAAACATTACTATGTAAATGTATTATGCGGGGCTTTTTTCCATACAACACATAATTTCATTCTTGTTCCAAAGATACATTTTTTTATTAATGAAGTAAATAGCTGACACTGAGATACATGCTAGTTGTGCTCTCTCATGACTGCTCTTAAAAAGAGTAAGATTGCTCTTTGACAGTGATGCAATAGGTGAATGATTTTGATTGACAGTGTATGAAAAGCAATACTGAATTTACATGCCTTTTGTCAGGAAAGATTTGCGTACTTAGTTTTTTCAATGACAAAAGCATCTACCACTACACTGACTTTAAGAGGCATTTCCAATATTTAACTTATGGCTGAATGACAATCTAAATGCAGAATGTCTCTTCAAAGAGTATGCCCTTAATTTGCCTGCTTAATATGATCATCCTTTGTGTATTCATTACATTTTAGATGTATGATTTTTTGTGTATTTCTGAGTGTTTTGTTTCTGGACTGTTTTATTGTACTGTATGCTTTTAAAGGCATTTACACATGTAATGTTTTTTAAGAGAGGAAAAAGGTAGTCCTTTAAAATAACTCATTTTCAAGGGAACATGTTAATACAAATTACAGTGCTTCTGTTTAACAGGTTTTATGTTATGGTATTTTGTCATAACATTTACTGTAACAGCCATTTATTATGGCTGTGTTTTAGATCAGAGACATTTCACTAGAAAGACTGATCAGGTAACAAGCCTATCTTCCCAGCACTGCCACTTTTAACAAACTCTTGCTGAATACAGAAATTTGGCTGATAAGCAAAAGCCACGTTTGGTGGGAGTTCTCCTTGAACTGAGCTGCATGAATCCAGAACAAGGTTCTAGGTGAAATGCGTAGCTTGAAGGGCCTTCTGGTGACTGGGGCTGCTCCGTGATCCTCCCTGGGCCCTCATCAGAGCAGGACATAGTGATTTATCTGCCCATCTTCAAACCACACACATACACGGAGGCAGGCACAGAGCAATGGTTGTACAAGACTGTTTATTAGCACTGCAGCTGTGTGAATGCAAAAAGGGGACAGCAGTCAATATGTATGCAAATAAAACCTGGCTTATGAACTTCACTGACATCTTAGATCTGTATTTGCTAGCTTGTTGTGAATATACAGATGAGGAGCATTTTAATCACAAAAATATTGGTGGAAGCCGAATGTAAATGCTCGTCTGGCTAAATATCCATAAATTTTCACATTCAGAGTCATTCTGAAGATTGTTTGTCACTGTTTGTATAAGATATTTGTTTATAAATGTAAAACAGATTTTGCTGGTTTTAAAGTATAATATATTAAATTAAGGAGCACCAAGTACTATCACACGTAATATTTTAATAGTATAACTCCTATTTATCCTATACAGACATCTGCTAAGACTGCTACATTTGTATTAGTAAGCTAATACTTGTGAATAGTGTATAAAGTTTTTACACAGTTGCAAACAGTGTAATTGTCCAAATTTACTGAATTTGCTGAAAGCCCCTTCATCTTTCCACCACTAGCCCCGTAGCATGAACTGCCTTGATCCTCAGCACTTACATGTTTATCTTTCTTAATCTCTTTATTGCTTTTCTGCATTCATCACTTCTGCTGCGTAAAAGCTTTATCCTCTCAAGACAAAACAGATTTTCAAATTGAAAAATCAATAGTGCATCGGTATTGTGTGTTTGAAGTCACGACACTTTCATGGGTTAAACAATAAGGTTCAAGCAGGAGTCTGGTGCCTCCACTGCGGCTAACGAGTGCACTGCAGAGTTCCCGTTTTGCCCTGTCTTCCTCAGCTAGTCCCGGGTGAATTATAGCAGCACTGGGTGTTTCAGAGAAGGAGCTGAGCATCAGCGTGTGTCCTTTCCTTTTTTTCCTTTTCATTTCTACTGGCTGGCAGATTGTCTGATAGGAGCTGGTGCGGGAGAGTGAAGCAGGCTGGAGCACTGACCCGGAAACAAGCAATAAGGAGGAAACCCACTCAGCCTTTCAGGATTTGCTCTTTTTATCATTTCAATCACATCTAGAAGCTGCTTCCCAAAGTGCACCTTTTTGGTTTTATTCCTGGACAGTCCTAGAAAATTCTGCTGTCACAAAAACTGTAGCATAAGACAGCTGGAAAATCTTGAAAGCACAGAGTGCTTTACAGCTACGAAAATACTGGAAGATAGGTCATAAATTAAAAAGCTGACTGGGCAGTGGGGATATCCATAGCTTGCAGGAGCATTCATCCTCATGATTTATTTTATCAGTGAATGTGAGCAGGAACAGGAATACTCCACGGTTTATAACATTTCTAGGAGTAAAAGAGTAGGGTTTTCTAGTGGACGTGACATTCACAAAGCATCTTAAAGACAGATACCATCCAGTGCTCAGCAGAACAAGCAGGGTTAAGTTAAACAACATCAGAAAACTGGTTAGTTTTTCCCAGGAAATCGCT
Organism: Crypturellus tataupa; assembly: GCA_034781795.1. Classification (NCBI taxonomy): domain Eukaryota; kingdom Metazoa; phylum Chordata; class Aves; order Tinamiformes; family Tinamidae; genus Crypturellus; species Crypturellus tataupa. Next base: position 2,712,277 of record JAWLRI010000693.1, on the reverse strand, counting down.
CAGTGTCTTTGCTAGCAGGTTCTCTAGTGCATCAGGCTGCCCTGTCTTTGCTGGTAGTTCACACACTGCCTGATGTGCCAGATGTGCCCGAGGTGCACGATCTCCATCTAGTGGCTACTGTTAAATTAAGAAGATGAACGTTTACTGACTGGAAGCCTTTTATGGTGCGTAATATTTTAAACTTTTACTAACAAGATGTGCATTTTTGTCTGATTAATTTGCAATTAAAAAGGAAAAAGAAAAGACAAACCCAAACTCTTAATTTTCCAAAGATGAACTGTCCTGAAGTCTGGTTGTGAAGGCTTATTTTATTTCATTTTATTTTTCTTCACGCATCACATAGCAGAATACTTCCGTAGCTCTGTGTACATGTGGTCCAAGTGGCAGTCCGAAGGGACGGCTAAGAGACGTGATGCCAGAGCAGGCTCTGAAAGAGCCAGCTGCAGCCCTTTCACACATGAACACACCCAAGAAACCACTGTTTTTGAAAAAAAAATGCAAAGGTAGGGAAGTTTCTTGAGGAACTCACTCCTCTAGGGAATACACATATCGCTGGTAGGTTGTCTCAGGGGGTTTCACACAACTGTCATGGGTATTGGCCCTCCTGTGAAATTTCTTTCTCAGTGGCTTTGCAGCAGGCACAAGAGACCCAAGAAACGGCTGATACAGTAAACCAAGGTACTTAAGTATAGATAGGTTAAACATGCAGCAAATGCTGGAGTTAATGGCATTGCTGGTCACAGAAATTAGCTATAAGCTATTTTTTTTAATCTTGTTCTTGGGTTTTTGTTCCTTGCTTTTTTTTTGGTAGTGGCCATGAATCATACAACATAATCAAAGATATTAGTGAAAGGCAACAGCCTTCTCTATATTGTGAATTCGGTATGCATACACATACAGGATTGGGAATCTTCAAGCTAGAACATGAAGCTAGTAAGAAATACTCAAGTTTTCAGCAGGAGAGGATTCCTGACTCTCCTGTGGAAAATCATCCCTTCATCATATGCTCTGTTTTTTGGTTTGGTTGTTTTCTCCTGCTGGTATGTTCATCTGTATTATGGGCAGGTGTAAGGTGACCCATCTCCCTGTTTTTTCCTGGAAACCAATGGAATATCTTTTTGTTAAAAATATTTTTCCTTTAGGTGATAAAGCAACAACTTCTTTCATGTCCCTTGACTCCAATGCTCCCAGCTGGTACATCTAAAAGAAACATGTTTTTTGAAGACGGCATGTGTCCTCTTTACGTTTCAGTACTGAATGTCCATGTATCGCAGTGAACAATTTTAGTGACATTACAGTTCTCTTCTTGATTGCCCTTTTGTGTGTTATTCTTTTCTTTTACCTCTGTCATCATCAGTCATTTCCTCCTAATTGACCTTAATTCTTCCTGCTGCACAGTTTTAAACACCTACCAAAGCACACAGGGGAAAAAAATCTGCTAAATATTTTTCTTTTATTATTATTATTATTTGCCAAGATTTGACAACATTCTACATGTAGAAATTTAAACCCACTCCCAAATCCTGCAGTTTACCCGTGGGGGCATACCCAGACTGGTGAATAACCTCCTTGCAGCAGTAACGAGGCTGCCAGTACCCCGGCATCTGGTCAGGGCTTAGACCCTCCGAACAGGTAGGCAAAGACACCAGGTCTTTGGAATGGAATCAGACACCAGGTCTTTGGAATGGAATCGGTTGATCATTGTCTTTACATAAATGCTACTCTTAGAACAGCAAAAGAACATACAGTAAGGCAGACGTTAACTAAGAATTGCTGTTTTTCAAATCAAAAGGTTTCATGGTTTTGGATCCCATCCTGTCATCCCTTTATTCGGTATCCAGTTGAAACAGCCTTTTCAGACATTGTTAACAGCTTAGTTGCTGGCATCGGTACTGAATGCTGCGTTGCTTTCTAGCCACATATGTTAAGTAAGAATTTATAATCTTGGTGGTGATTGCCTTAAAATAGCCCTAAGAACACCTGTACCGACTGTATACAAGGTATATCTTTACTTTGATGTCACAGATGAACACATTATTTTAATTGGGTTATTTGTGCACTTTGATCCACTCCCCATATTGCCTTGCTGCAGCAGATGGCCCAGTGTATGTTTTATAAATACTTCGCATAACATTCTTTCTATTTTGCTAATCTTCACTGTGACTTCCCCATTGATAATGACTAATTGCTGTTTCCTTGCCAGCAACTTTTAATAGATTCCTTTTTTTTCCCTCTGCCTGTCCTTAACAGCATTGTTTGGTTCAATAATTTAATCAGTTCAGCAACAGTATAATATTAGATGATTGAACCATCAGTTTGTGAATTTTTGAAATGCAAAATACGTATGAAGAAAACACTGATGAATACTGCAATACTAATAAGACACTATGACACTACTGATTTTATACATTTATTTAGTTAGTTGTAGAAATGAAAAGGGTTTTGCTTCTGCTCGGGGCTTTTTCTTCCCCCTTTTTTTAATTTTGTCCTGAGACTTATAAGCAGTAAATAGGAAAGGTATTCATTAACTGGGAGAATTAATATAAAGGATTAACATTTTTGCCTACCCAGCGTGATCATATTAGTCATTCAGCACACACAGATCACACTAGTGAGTGAATACAAAAAAAAAAAAGAAAAAGAAGTGTTCCTCACTGCCTCCTCTTATCCATGAAGATTTGTCTGTAAAAGGGGCTCGCTAAGGCAAAAATGCTTCCTGGTTCATCCCACCTGGGTGAGCAGATGCTAGAAATTCAGAGGGAAGAAAACAGCCCAGTACCCTTCATAGCCTAGTATGATTTTCTGGGAAAATCCTGGACTTTGAGGAGTTTCTGATTAGAACCACTGTTTCTCTGTGAATAGAAAGACATAGTCTTGTTTTTAGCAGTCTTTATGTTTTGCTGTTGGCTGTGCTTTGCAAGCTCTCTGCTGATTTTATGCACAATTTCTCATGAAAGGCAGCAGTAGTGAAGTTGCAGAGCTCAAAGGTGATTGTAGGACAATTCCACAATTTCACAGCAATTTGTGAGATTTCACAGTTTAATTTTCACAGTTTAATTCCTTCTTGGAGTAAAACTGAAAGATTTTAAATGTGCCTAAGTCGAATAGTGCTAAAATTCTGCTCTTGGAGAAAGACGTGATTAATTCAATGTGGCACATTGGTTTGCAGACCTGGGTTATTCGTTGGGGAGCTGCAGTTCATATCCCACATATATCTGAATTTACAGCAAATTTACTTCCAGAACTTTTCAAAATAGACAGGGGAGTAAGAGCAAGTAAAGAGGAAGGAAAAGGGGAGAGGTAAAGGAATGGGAAATGGAAAGAGAGAATGGGGAAGGGGAAGGGAAACCTAATCAGGAGTTAGTAAAGAGACTGTGACAGATACTCATCATGAATACAGTGGAACTTTATCCCGTGTGGAGGAAGTGATCCCATACGAGAGGCTTGGGTGAAGGATTTGGTCTACCTGGTGAGGAAGGAAAGAGTGGATATGCTTCTTCTCATAGACTGTATCAAATACAGTTAGAAGATTATCACTATTTTGTTTCTGTTTATGCCAATACAAGATTAGAAATTTGAATTTCTCAGTGTTCTCCCTTAAGGTGTTTTATATGTTACTTAGACTTTCCCTTTTAAGCATTCTAGGCTTACTTTTGTTTTAGTTGTGTTGTTTTGTTGTTTTTTGTGGGTTTTTTTTTAACCTGTGGAGGTGCACATTGGCCAATCCTAGAGCTCTCCCATAAATAATTCAACAAATATCTCCCGTAGTAGAGAAGACAGATTTTTCCATCTTTCCATCTCTTGCCTTACACAGGGAAGGAAGTGTGCTGTATGGTCAGACATCCACCAGCAAGATCTACTTAGATGCAGGTCAGGTATTTAGTCCGATTATTTGAGTTTAGTCATGATCCTCTTTAATACCAAGCACATTATTCATTTGTTATCTTTTATGTATTATCATGTATTTATTTCCTAGAGAGGGGAAGGAAATCAATTACATAAAGGAATTGTTGAAACTACCCTATTTTTTATACTTGGAAGGACTAGGTCTGTTCCTTTCTACATTGTGAAAGTAGGGAAAGGATGACAGGTATGTAGCATTACTTTATTTTGTTTTTTCGGTACTTGAGAGTTTGAGAGCCACCTCAATAAACAGCAGATAGATCCTGAGCTCTGCCGGCAGAATAGCACATAGGGCAGCAGGTTTACTCCCCTCCTCCCCTTCTCCCTGGGATTATTCTGCACTCCTGTCCTCTGCCACTGCGGATCAGTCCTGTTAGCCAAGCGCAGGGCTGAGCCTGCTGGAGACGGGACTCAGCATTCGTGCTGTAAACCCTCGTGGTTGTGCTAAAAGGCCATTTGAGCCTCAACTATTTTTACACTTCTGTTGCAGAAATGAGGAGGAGCTGGAAGGAGGAGGTTGGAGCGCATTATCCCGTAGTTGTCTAGAACACCCATTCTGCTATTGGAGCCTGAAGAAACACATTTGCTCACCGCCTCTCTGAGCTGTGCACCCCTAGTAAGGTTTCATTAGCCCCCAGAGCTGCTAAGGACGTGAACGGTGCGCGACCGCCTTTAACTCCCTTTCTCCTACTTCATCTACTCTTTTTACTAGCTTAATAATTTCTAGGATATCTAGTCTAGAATCTGACCCACAATGTAGATGTTAATATATAGTTTTTGAATTGCTTTCCTTTTGCATTCTCACCTATTAAATCCCTTTGCCACAGAAGCGGTATCAGAAGGACTGCCAGTATTCTGCAGATGAGAATGAGCCTGAAGAGTCCTTTCCAGATTTCAATATTCAGTTTTTCAGATGAAAGACACAAGGGCCAGTTTGCAAAAATATAAAAAAAAATGGCTGCAGATATTAGAATGAGTTTGACTTTTAAGTTCAAAATGAGAAAATGGTAACTTAATAGTTTTTATTCAGACGTGGGTTTTGTGCACACAGACTCCTCATAGCTTTTCTGCAGCATCTCCTCTTGCCCTTTCCCAGGATCGTGTAACAGCTTTAACTCAGAAATGCTTTCACATTGTTTAAGGCAGTACACTTACATTAACACAGCTACCATGGATACCTGAACTTCAGCACTGCTCAATTGCTTGTTGTAGACACTTAATTGTGCGTGCTGGTATTGTGCACCGTCTTGGTGTGTTACTGCTTACCCAGCCTTGCTTATATTAATAGTGATTCCTTTCACCTATTGAATGTTGATCCCGATAGCTTTAATTAAGTCTTTTTTCACAGATGCTGCTGTCCCACACAGTGGGACAAATCCTGCCTTTGGAGACATTTGCACGCTTCCCACTGACCCCATCTAAGGGATTGTGCATGTGTATCCAGGGAGAGAATGGAGCCCTGCCTAATGTAAAAACAATTCAGATTCAATTGCAAAAGAAGAAATATGGAAATGCACCTGAAAAACTGCTGTTTGAAGAGAGGAGATCTGATGCCCTTTAAATAAAAGAAAAATAAAATAGATAACAGATGACTGTTGATGTTAAAAACATTTTGGGCGGCTTAATGCCAGATATCTTCGTTTTTCCTTTAACAGGTACAAGCATATTTACGGTTTACGAAGCTGCTTCTCAGGAAGGCTGGGTGTTCCTTATGTATCGAGCAATTGACAGTTTTCCCCGATGGCGTTCATATTTCTATTTCATCACCTTAATTTTCTTTCTGGCCTGGCTTGTTAAGGTACAACTTGTTCTTTTGAACCTATCTATCTGAAATGTAGATCATACTAGAATTAATTTCTCTCTTCTGTGCTTCCTGAGCTTTGTCTCAGCCATTTCTTTCATGTTCTTTTTACAGAATGTTTTCATTGCAGTCATCATTGAAACGTTTGCAGAAATTCGAGTGCAGTTCCAGCAGATGTGGGGATCCAGGAGCAGCACCACTTCGACTGCCACCACACAGGTGAGGTGGTCGTGTTAGAGCATCCAAATACTGAGATCTGCTGAGGACTTAATTGTTTGTAATTTATGAATGAATAAGAAGACATAAGGCCTTGTTAATTATGTTTTCATCTCCGTAGGTTCTATTTAGTGAGACCAAGGAGGCATGAGGTGCTCAGGCATGAGAGATCCAAGCTGTGACTTGAAGTAGCCACAGAAAGTGAGACCTGGGTTTGAGATAAGGACTACGATAATGACTGGGAAGAACCCATGTTAGAAAGGGCACTGGTTTGGGCTCAGGGGATAGAAAAGATAGAAAAACAATGTCAAACTCATTGAGATTTAAACTGCTTCCTCATTGTTGTAGCAAATATATTAGATATCCTAAATGGCTATAGGCTTTTTCATTGCTAGTACACTTTCACATGTGAGGAAACTCAACTGCCTGCAAAAATCTTTAGGAAAACAGGAATAAGAAATCTACCTGTGATGGGAATTTTATAACTTCTGTAGGCAAAGATTATTTGCTTTCTTAACTCAAAGGATTTGACTTAAGTGTCTTGAAAATTATTTATTAAATACTTTCTGGGGTATCTTTGGATTTTCTTGTAATCCATATGTAAATCCCATGCTTTTTTTTGCCTGCTGCTACATTTTTTGGTCTCACAAATACTTTTTTTGGCACTAATTTCCACTCTATGTGTGGCTTTGTCAGAACAGACTTGCTGATATAATTTCAGTGTAAAACCTGTTCTCTGCCAAAAAGGGACTTTTCCACATGTCACGTACCTTGCCTAAGTGCCGAAGTGTTTGTTTCATCCCCCATGTGGTAAATCCCTATGCCATATAGACTTAATTTACACACCCTGAACTGGAGTCTGGAACAGAGAGGTCTACATAGGGAAACTTAAGAACCAGCCAAAATTAAGGAATTCCAAGGATAATAGAAACTCGAAAAATAATATAATCATGCCAAAGAATATGAACATTTTGAATATAAATAGCAGCATGCAGAATAAAAATGGTATGTAAGCTGTAGAGAAGTAAATGGTTACTTTGTTCCCTGAGTCACTGACATAATGACCGTAAAGGAATCTGGCTTAACAGACTACAAAAGACATGTTTTTCTCCCTTAAGATGGTCAGAAAATGTCTAGCAGCTTTTCATGTTCAAACCTCTAAATAAAAGTTCCTGCACATGTTTTGTGCATGAGATAGATAACCTTGACAGAAAGCAGCACTATGTTGCTTCATTTGCCCACTTCATAACTAACTACTGCAGAAGCTTAGTCCTATAGAAAAGATATGTTGGAAGGTCAAAGCTAAGAAAGGGTTGTGCAGAAGAATGAAAGGAGATTCCTGTAAGGCACTTTAACATTGCCCCTTAAAACAACAAAGAAGAGTAATGTGGTGCTGATCTCAATTTTCAACTCTTCTTGGTGTGGAGATACCAGAAAAGGGCCCAATACCATTAAAACCACTTTGGTGTGGCATTGTCCCCAGTCTAATGAGCACTTTTTCAGGAAGGCATTTAAGTTTAAACCTTGCAAAAACGGTTGTGTGCCAGAGGTGATTCCATTTATGTTGCGTGTCAAGAAGAAGGTGGAAGGGATGCGAGATCTTCACCGCACTTCATTATATAGTATATTGAGATTCTCAGATGGAGATTAGAAATGCCAGAGGAGCTCATGTTCTCTCAAGGACACTTTAAAGGACAGTGTTAATCACTTCTAGACATGATGTCTGATTGTCCTGAAGCCCAGCAGTCTGTGTCCTTTCATGTCCTGATATTTGGAAAAAAATATATAATACTTATAATTCTGGAGGTTGTGGGTAAAATATGAGTATCATTGTGGTCAAGAGAGCAGTTTTCATTGACATAATTAGAGACAGGATTTCCTTCATGTATTTACAGCAGTTATAAGGTTTTGGTAACAGTGCAAAATGGCTGCAGAGAGTTAATGATGATTTGTATTTGCAACAAAAGTCTGATCCTTGGAAGTAAAATAATTTTTCCAGTAAAAAACATGAGAGCTGTGTATTGTATTTGTTTGCAAATGCACCATGAAATTTATTTATTGGTCACAATGTCTTTGTATTCCTTCAGGATAAATTTATTGAATACAGAATTTGTTCTGAAAGGATACTACCATATAATGATACTGATCAGAGTTGAATTGAATGGGTTTGTATGTAAGGACTAATAGTTTCACATTACATTTCATGTTATCTGAGTAAAATTCAGAAACTATTAATGTTGGAGTAGGAGCATGATTTTTTTTCTTTAGCAATAGAAACCAGTCCCTTCTTATTTTTACTAACAATTGTTAAAATGCAAACAGATCCTTAAGGGGAATATAACAGACTTCACTTGTATTTACTGGCACCTAAAACATTTTTGACAACTGTTTTCTCTTTCAAGATGTTTCACGAAGATGCGGCTGGAGGTTGGCAGCTTGTGGCTGTTGATGTGAATAAACCCCAGGGCAGAGCTCCTGCATGTCTACAGGTACGACACTGCTTCTTACTAAATCAGTCTGTGTAACCAGCACCACTGGAACACTGGCATAAGGAGACTGTGGTGAGAAATAGCCCCTGCAATAGTTTTAGTCATAAATTGCCTTGAATCCATTGCTTTCTTCAGTGTATGCTTGTTCATGGAAAACACAAATCAAGGAAAAATGTACTATACCCAAACCTAGAAGGTTAGAAAAATATATTCATCATAAAGAGTCTGTCTTGTGCACTAGTAAGATAAAGATTTTAGAAAATTTTTATTATATAAAAATAATATAAATGATCCTGCTTTAACTACCAGACTTTATGTACAAAAGAACTTCACTCCTAAGTTATTTACAGCCAACAGAATTGTTTATTAGCTGCAGAATACAATAACATACAACAAGAGATGTAACTAAATATAATAAACACACAAGTATCTCATTCCTATATTGAAAATAATGGCAGTGAAAAATGGGGCATGTAGCTACTAAGCCATAAAGTATTTGAAACTTCCAAATTTAGTACTCCCATTTTGATATCAGTGGGGTTTGATAACAGCTCTACCATCCTTGTTTAAATAAACTCAGATTAAGATAAGGGATTTTTAGAAATCCCTTTTTATTTCAACACACTGTACAGCAACTCATGTTTTTATTTGTATGTTAAATAATAACCTTGCTTAGAACAAAAGAGTAAAGCTCCTATAGCAATCTGATAGCAGGAGGTTTGCTACCCATTTTGGTGGTGTTTGGTTTAATATGTAAGCTAAAGCACACAGGCAGGCTGGCAGCATGTACTTAGCTCAACACTAAGCAAGCACCTTTGAGCCACTCCTGAACAAACTGTTCATTCTCAGAGCTCTGTGCTTTGTCAAACTATTGGTAGGTATTTAATTATAGCATATGCTGTAACTTATCACTTCTCTTCCCAAACTAAGTTAATAATTTTGAGAGCAACTCAAATATCACTTTTGATGGTCTCAAGTAACCGTCTCAGGTATGTGGATAGACTATAGTTCGATTCACAGTGAAGACCCCTTCAGATTAAAGTTAATACAGCATCTGACTTAACCTGTCCTCCCTTTCTCTATAGTATTGCATTTTCTCCCATTTCAGGAATTGTGGGAACACATGGTGAATTGTGTTCCAGGGAACATAAACCTCATGTCTCACTGGGTGCTGTAACTTTTTATTCTAGCAACTCAACCATCAGTTTTCTTCTCATCCTTCATCCTTCTATGAAACATCTGCAGAGGCTCCATGAATCTAAGGCCTTGCTGGAGTTCAGTAACAAACAAAGGAAAACAATGTCTTTTAGTAGAGTAGTGCCTGAAATACACTCTATGTAGGTGATCTCTAGAGGTCCCCTCCAACCTCAAACATTCTGTGAGTCTATGATTCTGTATTAAATATTAATTAAAATACAACCTAAATAAAGGAAAATCTCACAGTCTCATACATGCATGCATCTTTATTCATCTCACTGTGCATTATTGTTTCATTTCTATCAATCCCTATGTAAAAAGACAACAGACTTCTTAAAAGTTTGTTGAAAGATGTTGTATTTTGTTTGTTGAAAAGGCTTTTCAAAGCCTTTGCACTATACTACAAGCATTCCTGTGCATGAAGTCTGTACTGAGGGATGTCATCGGTGTTTTTTAGGTTTTTGTTTTTATTTTTTCTTTAAGAGGAAAGTAGTATATCTACACCTGAAAGATCTGAATCTAGGAAAGAGATAATAAAACTGAAGAACATGCACTCTAACTTTAGGATGCATTGAGTAAATAAGCATTCTTCTGACTTTTATTAGCTAAGTGTACTGTCACTCAATATCCTGTAAAGGATAAAGTTCTCAGAAAAAGGTAGTGAAGACTCTGTATTGCTCTGTATCATTTTAACAAAATTTCATAGTAAATTTGGTTTTACTCATTTCTTTCTGGGCTCTTTAAGTATTACTACTCCAAGTGCAGAAGAGAGCACTCATTAAAAGTTCTCTTTCAACAGTAACATGGATCTGTGCTTTGATGAAACTCTGCTTGTTCATTTGATTTGGTATTTATAATTTACTTCTTCAAACAACTATATTGTGCATTGGGAGAGGAAATTACCTAGCAGCTAAGGAACCAAAAAGGATCTGTGGAGGTTTGAGTGTGAGGTTTTATTGGCCAAGCACAAATTTCCTGTAAACTTTGAATGAACTGTATAACAGGTATCTTAGCTTTGGTTCACGTTCTGTAAGGTGGTGGCGTGTCTCCATATCAGACATGACAACTATGTAAAATGTGCCAGTAAGATGGGCACGTTGTATATAAGCAGGCAGATAGATCCAGTAGATAGATCCAGCTGTCTAATACTGGGAGGGATGGGGGCAAGAGTAATGCTATTTTTGTGCTTCATGTAACAGAAAACTCTCCAGTACAGATATGGCAGAACACTTCACAAGGACTAGCTGGATTTGTCATGGTTTGGCTTTTGCACACCTCAAGCTTACTCCCACAGCCTGGTTCAGGTGTCTCTGCCTGATAGGCCTTATTAGCTTAGGTCTAGCATGGCAGTGACACACAGGGTCACTTGGGTGTGATGCTACTCTGCAGCTGGTAATAATTCAGACATAGTACAGAGATTCCTCAGAGATCCTGGGTAGAGCCTTTGTAACTTGCTTTGTTTCACACAAACATGGCACTATTGCACTGAACCATGCAATTAAGTAACCACATCTTTGCACTTCAGCAGACCTGCCAAAAGGGGAGTACCAAGAGCTGTCAGAGAGCTCCTGCTCATCCCTACTGTTAGGGGTGTCTCAGCTGCTGGGCAGTGACACGGTGCTTCCCAGTGCATCCCGTGTTGTCTCGCCTGGGAGCCCAGGTCCCTTCCCTGTAATATCATGGTTAAAACAAACAAGAATAAGACTAAACCAAGAGACATGGGCAAGAAAGATGGGCATTAGCAGCTGTTTTAGAACTTTTCACTCAAACACCTACCTACTCTGTTTTCCCTAGCTCTTTAGAACTGGCTGGAAGTGGCAGCATGAAAAGTTAGTAACAGTATGTTTTTCATTTTGACTTGCAAATTTATCCTAATGTGAGGTAAAGAGGTTTTTATTTCACTATAATAGCTTTATATTTATTACAGTTTTCTTCCAAGTATTCCCAAAGGTGCTTTGTGGTCTTTTGTTACTTCTTCTCACTGTTCCCCATGACTGGCATTGATTTTAAATATTGATTTTCTTTTGTCACTGAAAAATAATCTTTGTGTTTTCCATTTTAACATGAACCATTTGGCATGCATGCATGCTGAGGAACCCGTGCTGCCACATTATTTTGCTGTTGTTGATATTACTTTAACAGATTGTAGTGTGTTAGAACTTCCTGCCTACCACGATTTACTCCTACGAGCACAGTAGGAAGCTCTCAGTTCACAAATAAAGTAAAGCTGAGCACCAGGTTCCAAAAATTCCTTTTAAAAAACTCTTCAGGGAGGTATTTACCCTTCTAATCCCCCTGGTAAAGGCAAAATGTATTTTTATTATTACTTTTCTGTTAATTTTAGAGGTTGTTGATGTTTTTAATCACTCCTTCCTTCTTTTTGTCTTCCAGTCCCCTAAGACTTATAAAATATGCATGCTGGTTTAAAGGCAAACTGAAAACTTTTAAGTTGCACATGTCTTCCTTGAAACTATGATTGATATTGTTAGCACCAAGGCGCTAATGACATCTTCAGTCTCCTCAGTACATAGATTTGTAATGAACAGAGAAAGTCTGGAACTGCAGTCCCCTGGAGACCAATGAGCCAGACAGTAATTCCGTGTTTGTGTTATATTTTGGGGTCGTATGTTCAGCAGAAATGGAACTCACAGCTGGAGACAGAACGGCATTTAGAAAAAGCTTGGGAATACTCTGTGCAATGGAGAAGCATAAGTGGAAATGGTCATCTATTCAGAAACTTTACGCGCACTTCCATTCTGATGGTAATGGAAAGTCTTCAGCACTTCAAAATATTCACTTTTAATCATTTGTGCTCTGTCTAGAGAATTACTGGAAGGTCACATAGCTGTGATCTGAGCACCCAAATTACATTTTTATATCTCTTTAATATAGGATTAATGCCAAAATTTTGATCATATCTTTTTTTTCTTTTCTCTCAAGAAGTTATTCCTTCATGCTATGGAACATTATCAGAATGTATGTGTGTGTGTATATATATATATATAAAAACAGGATTTTAGGAAAACTTGACAGAGAGGACACAGAGATCAAAAGTAATATAGAAAGAATAAGAGCAAAATGGAAAGTGAGTAGGAGAAGACAATCAGAGAAGCAAGAACTGATGGTTTTCCAGTACCATGATGGATGGCAAAACTATGGGTAGGGATTTTCACTGCCAGTATAGCAAAAGAGAGCACAAACTCTTTTTCTCCTCTCCCCTTTCTTAGAAGATAAATATTGATGAACAGAAAAATATAGTAGTCTATTTATAGACCAATTTGGACTTTGGGAACTTTGGAAGCACACAAAAAGTATGTCCACCTCTCCCTGTGCTCTTCTCATGTACAGTGGCTTTCAGTAGGTCTGTTGCCTAGGCAGATTTGTCTCTAAAGTAACTGAAGCCCTGTCTTATAGTAAAAGAAAATTCCTCTCCTTCAATTGGCTAAGATTTGGTTTTAACCCAAATGAGTAATCAGAAGCAGATTAAATGATTCCAAACCCTAAACTTTGGGGGCTGTCATTTAAAAAAAAAAAAAAAAAAAAAGTTCTCTTCTTGTTTAGAGAACCTAAAAGTTGTATCAGTTATCAGGAGCTTGGAAAGGTCAGTGATGTATTTGGCACTGAAATAGGACTGAGAAGTGACCGTATTAGTTTTACTTCGGGGACTTAGGAGCAGAATATGCAATGGGTGAAATAAAAACAAGCCATTCAGTTTAAGTGGGGTAAAAATTGGGAATAAATATGAGGTAGTCTGGAGAAGAAAAGACTGAGAGGAGATTTGATCAACATATTCAAGTACTTGAGGGGAGACCGCAGGGAGGATGGGGCCAGGCTCTTCTCTGGGGTGGCCAGTGACAGGACGAGGGGTAACGGAGGTCAGTTGAAACACAGGAAGTTCCACCTCCATATGAGGAAGAACTTCTTTATCATGAGGGTGACAGAGCCCTGGCACAGGCTGCCCAGAGAGGTTGTGGAGTCTCCTTCTCTGGAGATCTTCCAAACCCG
>JAWLRI010000693.1:2665649-2688667 GCA_034781795.1 Crypturellus tataupa | reverse complement strand
CTCTCTGGGCAGCCTGTTCCAGGGCTCTGTCACCCTCACAGGAAAGAAGTTCTTCCTCACATGGAGATGGAACCTCCTGTGTTTCAATTTGTTCCCATTACCCCTTGTCCTGTCACTGGCCTCCACTAAGAAGAGTTTGGCCCCATCCTCCCCACATTCTCCCCTCGGGTACTTGTACATGTTGATCAGATCTCCTCTCAGTCTTCTCTCCAGGCTGAACAGGCCCAGCTCATTTATTTAGTCTTTCCTCTTATGATAGATGCTCCTGTCCCTTAATCGCTGGTATGATAGTACTGGTATTTAGACTAGTATATCAAGTCAATATATTACAATATGTTCACATCAGTGCCTACAGTTCCATTTAAAGAATCTCTATAGGGTAAAATTATACTGGTAGCTTAACAAATAGTTGTTTGATCTTGCACGTCTTTCAGTTGCCATAAAGTGATTTTTTTTCGGCAAAGACAAATAACTTTCTTAACACTTGATATAATTAAATCCACATATTTATAAAACAGCTAGAATTTCAACATTTTCCTGTTTTTCAGGGGTGACTACATAAATAGAAATATTACATTGTAGTCTTTATTAATGTCATCATTTTAAAAAGTACTATAGATTTTCTATCATTGAAAAAAATGATGATGTTCAAATAAAGAAATAGCTAAATTTGCAGGAACTTGCATCAATAGTGTCAGTCTTGTGTTATTAGTTTATCATTTAATTACAGCATTCTTCTTTCCTCAAGACTTACAAGATACTTTATAATTCCAGTGAGAATTATCAAATAAAAATTATCTATTACAAATATAGGACAACAGAATTTTCCTATCAAAGGATATTCCTTTGTTGTTCAAAAAATGTTTGATGCTAATATTTTTAAAGAAATCCTTTGAAGTTAACTTCAAGAGAAACTCTTACCATACAGACCAAAAGAAATTTAGTTTACTAATTAGCTGCTTCATTTTGATTTGGTGTATATCAAAATCAATTCATAATTATAGATTTTTTTATTAATTAAACTTTCTAAAGCAGCTATATATGCTGATGGCAAACTTTTAACCTGCCTTCTGCTTTATTTAAATTTCCTTCATTTCATTTTCCATCTTCATTTAATATTCTACATATTTAAGCAAATAGTGCAGTCATCAGTTGAAGAGTAAAAACTACAAATGAGGTTCACATGAATCCTTATCCTGGAATGAGTTTCACAGTCCATTAGGGGCAATTGCCATCCAGGGTTCTCTTTGGTGCTCTTACAAACTCATCCAAATACTGAACCCTTTGTTCTCCTTTGCCTTTATTCTGCTGTTCTGTCCTTCACCTGCTAAGATTATAAGATTTCCTTCTTCTCGACACATGTAGTTTCACATCAAATATTTTGGATGTAAATAATTTTGAAGTCAGTATATATGAAGGACATATAGGAATCACTTTTGAAAGGATAGATTATATTTAGAAGAGCACTGTAAGAGTTCAACACTTGATGAGAAGGGGAATTTGTATATTCTCTTTCCTTTCCCTTACTTAATCAACCTCTTTATTGTCACTATTCAGAGCATTTTCCTAGTAGTGTCGGTTAAGTTCATCATTTACATCCAAAATCTCACATTTCCTTCTGTGTCTTTACAACTTGCTCAATCTCAACAATTTTGCTGTTATCCTGTCCATTTCTAACGGCTTTCAGGGAAGCAGCTCAACTCTGCAGCTAAGATGCTCTTCTAGTTTTATGGATAGAGAGTAGTGAAAGCTGACTCAGCCCCAGCAAGATGTCATGGGGACAGAAGCCACAGAAATGCAATGGTACCCTCGACACACAATCTCACAGCCTTTGATGTGGCTGTTGACTGGTCTCTTGAACTATGTCATAGGTTTTATGCCCTGTGTATGATGATAATAATGAACATTACCTATTATGCTTATTTTTTTCGTATGGCAAATACTTAACATATTTTTCTCGTAATCTTATATGGAAAAACAGTTGAAGGAACTGGTTGATTTTCAAAGATGAGTGCAATTTGAATGAATAATGCATATAGCAGGCTTGAGACACTTTTTTTTTTTTTTTTGATGTTTAAAAAAAAATTCTTAAAGTAATGTCACATTTAAGAAAGCCAACAATGTTGAATGGTAAACGTGTTGACCATTGCAAGTGCCTTTTATGCTTGGTTATGAAACTGAGGAAGCGTTGTGTTACTCAATCAATTACCAACTTGTTTGGAGTAGATACTCAACTAAATTTGGAAAAGTGAGCTTTAAATACACCAGAAGACTGTGGTCCTCTGTAGCCTGTATTTCCAATATATTCAAGAGATTTATACAACAGGATTCCCAAGTGGTCCAGTCCAAATCCAACCTTAATTTCATGACCTTTTCAGAAATTGGGGAAATAAGCTTGCATGCTGCTACCTGTGGGATGTCACAGTTGTACTGCATTCCAGTAAAAGAAGTCTAGCTAGTGAACCTGGAAAAGATAATTTTTAAGAAAGAGAAAATTGCATAGGCAATCCCTGCTTCTTGCCCTCCAATGTAAGAGAAATTATGTTTTCTGATTAGCTGTGCTACCCACTATTCTAGGTAAAACAATCTGGAAGTGGCCAGAGGTTTCCAGCTCTGTTTAAGTTAGGTGGAAATACTTTCAATGATTCCCTTCAGTGCATTATATTTTGTTTGAAATGGAGACTGCTTTATTAGGAAATATATTTTGAGTCTACACGCAAAGAACAGTTCCTCTTTCCCTTCTAATTATCCATCTGATCACTTCTTTAATGGAGCAAATGATTTATTTCAAAGTGATCTCTGCTTTTATATGCAAATGAAAAGCTTTAAAGTATAGAAAATATATTATGCAAATAAAATGTAAGGAAAAACTGTTCTAAACAAAAAGTGGAAATTCCATTAAAATATTTGATATTTATAAATCCAAGTAACTTGTTATATAAAAGTGGTGCTTAGATAGGCAAGTAGAGTTGCACTTTATACACCTTTTCATATGTGGAGGAATGTAATATGATAGCTGTGCAATGAAAATGAAGAGGGAAGACTACAGATTCAATAAGTGGTATAGCACAACTCTGTATTCCGAAACATCACTGATTTTACTGACATTAAAATAAAGCTTGTACTTGGACCTAGGCATTGGTCCTTTCTTGGGCCCTGTTCTGTTTGTGGCTATCTGTGATGCACATATTGAACAGCCAGACTTGCTAACACTTTTATTTATTGAGGCCTATGTTTTGCTTTCAGAAAGGAAAAGCTCATTTTGGACATGTCTTATTCACATTTTCTGGCAGACCTCTGTTAGAAAGAAGAATTTTCTGTCACAGTGTGCTACCCAGAAATATAATATTTGTGGTTTGGTTGTCTTTAATATATTTTTCTCTTCCCTTATAGATAGATTCATTACTCTTTGCACAACACATATTTCCAGAAACAAGTTTACCTTTTAACCAAGAACATTGTAAGGGAAGTAACTACTACCTGACTGAACTATCTTATGCTCTATGTCCACAAGGCAGGTACAGTGCATACAGAAAACCAGATGATTCATGTATTTTACTAGGCAAGGTGTTCCAATCAGGAATCAATAATCCATACCAGTGGTCAATCCAACACTGAAAAGATTTTTTTTTAATTCTAGGTTATTGCCCAATACATACACTTGGCAGTTTTCAGTTAGGAAGAAGAGTTACGAAATAATTGAAGTATTTTACCATTTGTAGTGCGGATCAACTACTTCCATAAGTTTTTAACAGATCAACTGTACCTGTATAGCTGTGGAAAAGCACTAAAATTTAGCTCAACCTTCTAAAGGACTTCAATGTATGCATGCTATAATAAATATTGCAATAAGATAAAAAGCCGCAATAAAGGTTACAAGACTCAGAAACACAAATAACAGTGGAATTCAATAATACCTCAAAAAATGCTTTCTTACTTAAGGAATTGCCTTCTAAGACCCTCATTCTTAGAGTCTGCATGCTATTTGAAAATACTGTCAGCAAGAAGTCTGAAGTTTGAATTAAATGCTTCTAGGTGTATATTTTGATGTGGAGGAAGCTATTTAGAGGGACCTGTTTTTTCATGTTTCCATGTCAGACAATCTTTAAAGAATTTGAATTTCTTTTTTTCCCTTTTTTTTTCCTCTTTTTTTTTTTCCTTTTTTCTTTTTTATCTTCTGCCATTGCTTCTTCAAACTGAACAAAACTGTGCTTTTTAATTTTATTTGTTGTTGCTGTTGTTGTTATTCTCAGGGAAGAAAAGATGGCCTTGTTATTGCTTTTGCAGGACATAAGAGGCAAGAAGTAGTTTGGGATTCAAAATATGCAAGAAGTTACTGGCATATGGACTCAGATTCTGCTTATCCTGAATTGCTCTATATCTGTTTCCTCATGGCCTTACCCTAACTAGAAGATATGGCTAAAATCTGACTAATAGGAGAATTTTTGTCTCCAGTCCTCCAACTCATTCGGAGTAGCGTCAGCTCTCTTCTACCTTCTGTCATTTTTAAACTATCACCAAAACTCCCACATCAGCTTCTCATGTTATTCGAATATTTCTATGACTAGATATAGGTTAAAGCTCATGCTTATAGTACTAGGCTTGGATTTGCCCTGAAGAGCTGTATCTTCCACAAAACCTATGTGAACCTACTAGATATCAACTTTAATATGAGCAGTTTGCTCACTTGAGTTGACACAGGAAATACTCACCCTTAAACTGAACACGGGCTAAATACTTGAAAAGATGCTTTAAACTGTGAGAGGAGGAAAGGGAAAAGCACTCAGTGTTCTTAACTCCTACCTACTTCAAATGTATCTCTGTTAGCATGTAAATAATGCCTAATCCTTAAAATAACAGCCTAAATTCTGAAGGTTTTCATGGTGATCCTGAATAAACCACCTATTAGAAAGTGAGATGCGCTACTTTGGTATTATGGACCGTTACCTTTTCAGCTTGTGAGCTACCTGTAATTACGTTTTCCTCTATCTTTATATAATAGTAAATTTTGTACACTACTGCAATAATATCAAAATAACAAAGTACACACTTCAGATGATTAAAAAAAAAAGGAAAGAAAAAAAAAGAAAATAAATAAAATAAAGACAATGAGAGTGGCTCATTCACATATAGTTAATAAATGATATTTAAAAGACTTGGATCTTGAACTGGAGTGTAAATTAGAATAAGCAATCTTTTGAATCATTTTCAGCACCATTTTGAAGCAGGTGAGGTCTTCGAAGGCATATAAGGCAAAGGCCATTGAAGATGGAAGTGATGTTCCTAGAGGTATAAAATTTAAGATTTATGGAAATATCAAAGGCACGGGAAAGGAATTACAGGGCAGGAGGTTTCCAAGTTACTTTCTTCCTCACTTACCTTCCCTGAAATTTGGGTGAAAAATTGGAATGTGTAATAATCAGTTACTTTTCAAAAATGTATGTTTAATGTGTTCTATAGGAATAAGCAATATATTATATATAGCATTGTATATATATATTATGCAACTGCTTACATATGATAATGCTGTTAAGCTTTTGCTTTTGAATAACAGCCAATTGATCTACTACTAGAAACAGACCTGCCCTACTGCAGACTAAATTTACTAAGTATATTTTTTACCTTGGAGTTTTAGAGACTTATGGAAACTTACAGAAAATTTATAAAACATACAGAAAACTTATATAGAAAAGAATGTCAAATGAATCCATTATAATGTGATATAATGTGATATTGATAGAGAATGGCATCACAAATCAACTGTAAATTTGTCTTACTCGATATATGTGTACAGTGCAGTTTAGAAACTTCAAGTTTGGAAAGAAAGAAACTTCTTTTTAAATATTGTACTAATTATAAAAAGCATTTTGAAGGATTTGAAAAATTATTCCTGAGATTCCCTATTCTAATCTCTTATCATTTAAAAGTAATTTATTTTTTTTTCTTAGGCCTCAGAACCCCCTATAGTCAGTTACTGTTTTATATATGTACATGTCTTAGATTCTTAATTGTATTTAAAAAGAGAGCTTTAAACTTATGATTACATTAAAATTTATGCATTTTGACACTTCCTCAGTATAAAATATAACCTTATAACTTGTGTCAATAATGAATTAAAATTACTGAGCAAACATAGTCAGGAGAAAGCCTGGTGGGTACCTGGTTCCGTGCTGATGAGGTGGTTTTCTTGACTAAGAACTAATATTCTTCTTTCATACTGGAATTATGGCATTCAGATAAGCAGAGACAAAAATAAAGGTAGGGCTTTTTGTAGATTTTCCTTAGTAAAACAGGACTTCATCACTTCATCAGTTTAAATATCGCACTATATCTTTCTTTGCTAATGGCAATGGCAGAGAGAAGCACACCATCCTTTCACAGAAATAGATTTAAAAACCTGCAGTGAAGGAGCACAAGCACCCATGCAGTCATTCCAGCAAACCCTCAGGGAAAACACCTTCCAAGAACTGTTAAAAAGAAAGCAAAAATAGTTTGAAAGTGTGGTTTGGGTAGCCCAGTTCTTCAGAGGATGAAGGCAATGCTTATAAATTTACAGTGGCCACGGGAGAATATAGCAACTCCTAGCAATAGTCTCTACATCTTAAATACATTATCTAATTCTAAAGCAGGAACCTCACAGTTGTACAGATTTAAGCTCAAATACAGATTTACTGGAGGAGGGGTGGCAAAGGACTAGATTTTCCCTGCCTTTCTCACCATTGCAAGACTGAAAAAAATTTGGTCTAACTAGCTAGAAATCAAGCACAGTGAACTGTGAATACAAGTTTGTTATTTCTGTGAAGAGTGTTTTCCTGGTATCTCTTAGACTGGTTCCTCTCAGGTAGGTCTGTTGGCTCATGTTGCGGTGTTAGGACTTCCTAAGCTTTCATGTTTCTTCCAGTTAAAACTGTACATTGCCTACTTACTTCTGCAGGGTTTCCACAAGTTTGTTTGTTTAAATAAGGCCAGGTTCATTATTTCAGGTAAAGAATGGAACAGGAGAACATGTTTTATGGTTAATAGGGCAACTGAGATCTGGAAAACCTGAATTTATTGCCAAGCTCACTGCAACTGTAGCTTCTCCTGTATCTGGGGTTAAATTAATTTACCACTATTAGACCTGTACTTTTAAACTAGCTGCTTTAACTGGTTTGCTGCTAGGAGGTGAGTGATACAACTTCACAGAATCAGGGGCTGGGAGGAACATCCAGGGATGGATCACCCCTGCCTTCTCTTCCTCCAGCTCAAGCAAAGTCGTCTAGAGCAGGTAGCCCAGAACTATGTCCAGGCAGGATCTGAATATCTCCAAGGATGGACACTCTACAACCTCTCCGGGCAGCATGTGCCAGGGTCTGACTACCCTCATGGTAAAAAAGCGCCGCCAGCTTCCAGCTTTTGCCATTTAGGTGTTACCATTTTTTGACCCAGTGAAACTGTGCCTGCCCCTCCGCTGCAGGTGGAGGCTCTGGCTTCTGCTGCAGTCCTGGAGGAGACCCAGTTCATTATCGCTCACCCTCTTGATGCTGCAGCCTCTGCTGACCTCCTCCCGCCGCTCAGCTCCTCCAGCAGCCAGGAGGCCCCAGGTTCCTCCTGCAGCCCCAAGTGTCTGTAGCCACATCCCCCTCCTGAGGCAGCCCCTAGGTTGAAGCCTCTGAAGTAGCATCAACAGTTGCTTCAGCAGTAACTGCTGGGGACTGTGACCCATGGCGCGTCACCACCTGCGTGGAGGACATGCCCTGGTCTGGGGAGCGTTAGCCGGGCCTGTTTTTTGCATCCTTCTCCACAAACTGCTTCACAAACTTAACAAGGTTGCAGCATGCTCTTTTATATGTGACTGATTTTATCTTAGTAAAGTACAGAGTCTTCCCACTAATGTAAAGGAAATTGCTGTATCTAAACCAAAAAATAATTTGGCCCATTTTATTCTTTTTTTTTTATATACTATTTTGCCTCATTGCATTTTCCAAATTTAACTGTATTTCAATATTTAGGAAAAAGAGTTTAATCTTGCATTCATATTACTCAGGTTCTGTTTAGCATTATTTCATGGTATGTAGCTTTAAGAAAATTACTGCTGAGGTGATGATACTAGCAGTTTTAAAATCTGAGGGGAAGGTAAAAATCTTTATGTGTTATTGTTGTCAGGAACAATTTCAGTAGTATTTTTAGGTTCCTTTTATGCTGCAGCTGCTTCTCTCCATTTCTCCAAGTCAGATTGCAGTTACTGAAAGGCTGCTTACTTCCTGTGTGTCTTTTGCAAAGAAAATGACATATCTGTGCTAGCTGATTTATGAATTGGTGAGGAGGAAGTTCATTTATTTTGAAAGACTTCAAGGCTTTTAGGGCCAGAGGGTTGCCCTCTTTTTGACTGTTCTCTTGGGAGTTTGTAGGAAGAGAAAAGTGAGTGCTGTTGGTGGGAAGGGTGCAGGAACATAGCTGCTTTCTCCTGTTACTGCAAGATATTAATTAACAGACTGGCACTGTTTGCTTTGTTTCTTTCCTCACAATTAGGATACATGAATAAAAGTATCTAACTATTGACAGAAACTTTTGCCCTTAAAGCTACTTGGAAAAAAACATAGCTTACAGGTTTTTATTTCTTTTCAGTAAGTTGTCAATCATTTCCATTCTTTTGCTTACTAAATACCTATATTCTTGTTCTTTCTATGTTTGCTTCACTTTGTTCCCTTGACTAGAATCTGATTTAAGTAGGTTTTTTTTAATCAAAATTTGCTGTGTAAACAGGAGAGTCGGGTACAATATAAGAGATACATGAATTGCTTGTATTTTTGAATAGTAAGAAGACATATAGACTAATGAAGATGGCCTGTGGCAACTGATGATTTCTGTATGATTTCAGTTATGGATAACCTAATATTTTGAAGCCCCATTGTAGCAGACCCTGTAAAAATAGATAGAGCCCTGGCCTTGAAATAGTTTACATACTAATTGGATGAGATGGGAGATGGAAAGAGAATCACAGTAAAGTGAAATGCATTGAATATTGCTCAAGTTGGGACAGTTTTCTGTCTCTGCTGTTCTTTCTGCCAGGCAGTATCATTTCTGCTAGAGCCAGGTTAAGTAGCACTTACAGAAAGATTTGCAGTTGTACATTATGAAGTCTGCAAGAGTTATCAAGTCATTTGTTTTTGTGTTTCCTTGAACATTTTGGATTATCTGATGATAATAAAATAGGCTGTCTGTGCTAGGGCCTTAAAATGACCCTGAAGTGATCTAAAAGTAACTAGAGATTCCAAGATTTTCCTTTGAACTATGGACTTGATACAGTCATTACATCCATCCCCACAGAAAGAAGTTCTTCTGCCATCACAAAATGCATTAAAAAATGTTTTCCATAATGTAAACTGGGGAGGAATTGCCTTATTGTTACCCTGGGCCACACAATCTGGATTGGAAAGCTAGAACTTCCTCCCTTAAATCACCAAAATATCATCTGAGTTAAGACCATTAACATACATAATTTTTCTGCTCTGTGTAAATGCCTCCCTTTCCTCAGCTTTACAGTGTTTCCTGTATGAAGTTGCATTGCCTGAATTTATACTGCTCAAATACAGTAGATGTATCTCAGATACGCAATATTATGTAGTGTCCCATACTGGTATGCAAATAACGCATTAAAAGGACTGTCCCTTCAAATTCAGTTAATAATTTTCAGAAGTGTTCAGATTGCAGAGCATGAGCATAATTTGCTAAATTCTCTTTACAAGCGTATCTTTGTCATAAAGTAGGTTGAAAGCAAAATGGTTTATAGAAAATTAGTTACACAGCTTGAAAGATGCTCTACAATGTTCTACAAACAAAGGGGAAAATTTCCTGCAATTTCACAATTTTGTACTTGCTCAGATGGCCATTAACCAACAAGATGAAAATCAAATTTATCCTATTCATGCTCTGAATTATATATGATTAGCACTGTATAGAATGTGATTTTCTAAAGCTCCTTCATTGTCAAGGTATCTTCAAGCACTTTGTTAAAACAAAGTGGTAAAATAAACACCATAAGCGTGCTAAACCTGTACAGGATCAAAAAACTTGTCTTTCCTTCAGGCCTAGACTGGCTCATTGCTCAGTGCTCTTAGAAATCATACCTTATAGAATCCTAAAAGTGAAACTTTCTTTGCTATTTTCAGTCTTTTTCCAGGACTAGTACTTTATAATCAACTTTCAAGCATGTTATTTCTCCTCCTTTCACTATCAAATCAAGATTAGCTAGCAACTTGAGGAACCACTTACCATGTTACTTTCTTAGCAGTAAGAGGCCTGTGTGTACACTGTCGTTGTTATGTAAATACCATGACCTCCCTGTATGTGTCTGGATGTTATGGGTCACACGCTGACACAATGGCCTAATATATTAGAATCTGCTCATAATACACGTCAGTTTCTTTATTTGACTTACTGCTTTCTGTGAAGTTGTTGCTCTGTTCAGGTGCTGCATCAACCTTGCCTGGGATTTTGTTAGCCTCTTTTAGTAAGGGTTAGAAACTTAGATAAATGAATCGAGATGCATTCTGTGATATTCATGTTACTCCAGGATTATAAGAAAAGCATGAAGTGTCATGAGAGAGAGGTGTCATGTGAGAGAACAGAGAATGTAACAACACAAGTCATGCTAGTGCTATGTGTGAGAAATGGGTGAGGATTCATATTTGTCCTTGATGCCACTGCACTGGCATGATGTAGGCCGTGGCATTCCCATGAGCAAAAATGACTGGATTAACAAAGATGTTACTTTTCTTGTGATAACTATTTAAAAATAATACCCACTTCTTTTTTACCCATTAAATAGTGACCTGAACAAATCAGTCTGTGCTAAGTATCTGAGAAGATAGTATTCCAACAACCACAGTTAGACATACGCAAATAATTTTCCAGTCATTACAGGAGTACGTGCAAAATTAACCAGAAAAAAAAAACAAACTTTTTGACAACCTATCTGGAAGCTTTGCTGGAATGCTTTGGCAATATCTAGTATTTTAGGCAAATAGTAAAAGCCAGTAAAGTTGAAAAAGGGATAAGGAGCTTGTCTGAGCCATCCTATTAAAGCACGGAGAGGAGGGGGAATTGCTTATGAAGCTTTAAAGTATGTCTAAAATATAACTAGGTTTAGATACAACTTTCTTATAGTTTCCATGGTGATTGATACACAGTTGAGGGGCATCAAAGTTAGGAAAACAGTTGTACAGTGTAGACTGTACGGTGGGATATGAAAGTGATTTAGTTAAAAGATGTTTAGCATGTTCATAAATTGATTTGGTACTTTTGAGAGCTACCCGGCCATTATGACAAGCCTATGCTATGAACTTTCCACACAGTAATTGACCAAAACCAGTAGATTTTTTTTTCTATGTATCAAATTGTCACTGTGTCTTGCTCAGTACTAGCCAACTTGAGGGCTTTGTTGGTAATGTTTTACTTTTCATGCCAACCTTTTCTGCTTTTCTTCTTAGACCATCGCTGTACATGTTGTCATTGTCAAATGCAGTCTGGGTTTCTGCAGAACTAAAACCACTAAGCTCTTTTAAAGACACCTCATTCTAAATGTCAGATGATAACATTGAATTTTACTTGCACAGACGATAGTGAGACAATATTATCAGGGTAACACAGTTGATATGTCATTTTCTTATTAAGTTATTCAGATCATAGTAGTTTGCAAAACCTTCCTACTTCCTTGGTAAGCAAGATCAGTTACAGAGTTTGAACAACAATCATATATAAAGGACTGGAGAACAAGAAATGAACTGATATAAAGATCGAGACCTAAGAATGACTTTAGGATTAGGAAAACATAATTCCATCTTCAGTTATTGTAGTTGTCATATTAACTGCATTTGCATGGAGCTCACTTTCCTGAACCAATGTCTGTGCAGCCCCAGCTGCACAGAGGCCAAGAGGCAGTTGCTGTAGGCTTTACCAATGTCAGGGAGCTGGCAAAGTCCCTCTGCCATGTAGAAAAGACCTATTAGCTTAACAAAGAAGGAGTATTAGAACAACACACACTGTTCTGATACTCCTGAAATGACAAAACACTGCTTTAGGTCCATGCATGATAATACCCCATTAGACTAAGTGATCCAGATGGTTTCTTTCAGTCAGATATTCCAGTGTCATTGCTTTGGTGGCCCTTCGGGTGGATCTGGGATGTTAAGTATCATTTTTCACTTAGAGTTCATCAACTGTAATACACTAATGTCAAATAAAAGAGTAGAATTTTAGAAGATTTTTCCACTTTCATGGAATTCTAGTAGTCTAAGCACAAAACAGATGTTCAACTCCCTTGTATGTTTTTACACACCAAAAGAATTTATGCTGCTAAAGAAACATCAGGCATTGGTTTTTAGGGCCATTGAATATTTAATGCACTGCTCAGTCCACATTGTTCAGTGTCCTGAATGCTGCGAATCATCTTCCTGCATGAAGCCAGATGCCAGCTTCAGAAATGACTCATAGTAAATATAAGAAATTCTTCACTGTTGTAGATGATTGATGGCAGCAACGGGGCATTTCACTTGAGACTGCTTCAGCACAGCAAGTCTTAAGTCCAATTTAATGTTAGACACAATTTTCCCAACATGCAACTGGCTGACAGCAACATCAGAACATTTCTTACATCATATTCCTGCACAGTTTAAGAAATACACATCCAAGGAGTGAAAAAGGTCAGTAAATTAAACAAGAACAAAAACTGGCATTATGTCTCTTCTTCCAGGTTTACACAGAGAACTTTCCATGGCTATGTACTCTGAAAAGATCTGTAATCCAAATGACAGGCTGATCTGGTGATCCAAAATGATTTTTAAGGCTTGGGTAGGTGCTGTGGGCTAAATTCAGCTTTCTCTTACACCTCATTTCAAATGTCTCACAGAAATGTTTAAAGAGAGAGTGAGCTCTCCTGGTCAAACATTATGATAGAGGTGCAGGAAGGGAACTTTGTTAGTTAAATACAGCTGAGCCATTTGAAGGGTATGAAGCCAAATTAAAATGCTGTGGTGCAGAAAGACCAAAATAAGACAGATTAAAATCCTGGGCACAGTAGGAGTGTGGCTAGAGCAGAGTGATTGATCTCCTAAGGATATTGCAGTCTGGCTTCAAGAAGCACGCAGGAAAGCTGCTTATCATTCATAGCATGCATAGACTGACATGCTAAAGAAAAAAATAAACAAGGAACCTGTGCTTTCACCACGCTGTGTATGGCCCAACACACATAATGAAGATGTCATAGAGAGTCACACAGATCATCAAAATCCAGTTATCTGAGCCTCCAGAAAGAATATTTTTTGTTTGTATATCATGTGAATGTATGAATATTCATCCTTGAAAGGTTTGTAATGATCTCAGCCAGGCCCCCATGAGCAGGCCAGTATCAGAACTGGGATTTAGAAGAAATGAGTTTCTTTTTTTGGTCAGCAAAGCCTTGGCTGTGCATGTGTATTTGCTCAGATATCTCCACCTTGCTGTCCCCTTGGGCTCTCTCTACTCGTGGCAGCAGCCAGCTGCCCTCTTCTCTTGCTCCAGCCTTCAACTTGTCTGCCCCAACCAGCCCTTCATTTGCTGCCCCAGCAAGCAGCTCCTGACAGTGCCTAGTTTGAGAGCAGCTTGTATGCTATCTGAAACTCCTTCGTAGCTGGAATTGTGTTACAAACAGAGTGCCTTTGACCAGCTAAACCATCTCCTTTCATTTTAGTTGAGGTAGGAATGTGGCCTTTGAAGAGCAGCTTCACTGAATTTTACTGTTTATACAGTGCTGTTAGAGTTACAGCTTATACAGTTAGAGTATTATTTATATTATAGTAGTTTATTCTGCAGGATAATATATACCAGTGGAAAAGTGTTTTTATGAATGGCCCAAAATATGGATTGTACGACAACCTGTGCGCTTGTATATATGTGTATCAAGGTGGATTCCTTCCTGTGTTGCCATTTTTCTTCTCTGTTGTTTCTTATGTAGAGAAGTAAAAATGCATTTTGCAACCACATTCACTAATTTCTCCAGTACTTTCACAACTTAGGCAGCATACTTTCCTACTATGAAGGAGATTTTGACACTAAAATTTTGACACTATTAAAAATGCAGTGTAAAATATGCAGAGAGACTAGCTGTCTGTTTAGAACTTATGTGTTAAATAGAAATATAACAGATATGATGCTACCTGTTGTAAATCACACCACTTATAAAAATGTATCATTGAAGCCAATAGCCTTATCTTTTATTATTGTATGTTTTGAATTAGAAATAAACACAAAACAGCTTTTAGCCAATCAGTTTTATAATTTCACTGCACTTGAGGCATTGTTATGAGCCTTGTCTTCTTCTATAAATTTTTGACTGACAGGCTTTATCTCCTAAGCCTTATTCCTTTCTAGGTTAGAACATGCAACCTTTTAGTGCAACTTGGCTCAAAAGAGGCCAAATTGAATGAGTAGGGTTGAACTGTCTTCTCTGCAGTGTTAATGGTGAAGCACACAGCACACAGGACCCTGGAGGTTAAGAGCCAAGAAGTATTCCTGTGAGCTGAATGCTTGTAACTGTGCATTTTCTCCACTCTGCTTCTGTGCCAGTTTAAGCAAACTACTGTAAAACATCGGTGGAATTCAACAGAGTGTGAATGCACCCATAGGCAGGGTCTTAGTTCAACGTCTGAACAACTGCTGGTAATTGCTGCATTGAAACGTACCAAATCATCCTCTGATTTGATCACAGGAAGCACTTTGGGCCAAGACCATAAGATTCGGCTGGAGTTAATTGTAAAATGTAAATGTGTACATTTCTTAATCAGCATAACAGCAACAGATCACTAAA
Source organism: Crypturellus tataupa (assembly GCA_034781795.1). Taxonomy (NCBI): domain Eukaryota; kingdom Metazoa; phylum Chordata; class Aves; order Tinamiformes; family Tinamidae; genus Crypturellus; species Crypturellus tataupa. The sequence goes on along the minus strand of JAWLRI010000693.1, from coordinate 2,673,843 downwards.
AAATGAGACAGTATTTTACAACTGTGCATTTGAATCTTCTAAGAGGATAATATATCCTTGTAAATGTATGTGAAGATATATCTAATTAATTTTTGGATTCTTCTATAACATTTTCCCAGTCATGGGGAGCAAAATATGGGGGCACCCCAATATTTGCTGAAAAGGCAACACAGCAGAGCACAAGCAATCCAGAAGATTCATGGGAATGCATTGATGGCAAGGGTGACCCAACAGTTGATGCCAGATGACATACTTGTTCCTCCATACTTGAAGGAAGAACTTGTCAGAGGTATGAAAGTCAACAGCAGCCTTGGTTGCCATGGCCATAAGATAGTGGAATTCAGGACTTTGAAGAACAGGAACAAGGCCAAAAGCAGGATCACAACCCTGAGAGTGGGCTGGCCTGTTCAGTGACCTTCTTGGAAGAATCCCATGAGATACAGTCCCAGAGAGAAGAGGCACACAGAAGAGCTACTTGACTTTCAAGGATGACCACCAAACTCAAGAATGAGCTATCCTCATGTGCACTTAAGCAAAGGCTATAGGAGGCCTACATGACAAGGGAAGAGCACCTAACCAAACTCAAACATAAAGCAAAAGCAGATAAGAGGTGGAAGAAGGTCAGGCAGCCCAGGAAGAATAAAGAGACAGTGTTCAGTCTGCAGGAATAGAGTTAGAAAAGCCAAAGTTCAACTAGTATTGAGTTTGCAAATGCTGTGAAGAGCAATAAGATCCACCTCTACAGTTATAGCAGAAACTACCTCCATTTCTCTTGTCTTATATAGGATTGCAGTAGCAGTAACACATAGTAACACAAGCCCAGATATGTGAATCTCTGCTAGAAGACTCTCAATATTTCAGGTGCTTTCCAATCAGCAGTTATAGGTGGGATTGATCTCACTTAAAATTAAACACACATGATGTAGAAGTGTACATCCAATGCAGTCACTGTAGAAAAAAAGAGTCATAATTCATTGAGCCAGATGTAGGTATCTGTTATAGAATGATGTGATTTATGGAGTATTATGAAAGTTTGACGTTAGATGAATCCCATGTTTTCCTGTATTATTTATCTTTTCTGAATCAAAGGCAGTGGTCAATATAGAATTGATTTTACTTGTTCCTGAACAAGATGTCAATAAGTTTTTTACAAGATCATAAGGAATACTAGAAAAGGAGAAATGAGTAGTTAGAAATACAATTTAGGCTTTAAAGGCACAATAAAGCACTGGTATTCACATTAAATGATAAACTTTCTGTAAAATGTTGATTGACAAGTTAAAAACTGAAAACTAAAAAAATCTTGCATATATAAATCAATTGTAGTACTATCTTAGAATACATTTTAAAGAGTAAAACTCAGAATCACCTATAAAAGGTTTATAAAAATGCATTATTATAGCTGACTCTCTGTTTTGACAATGTAATAGAACTTTTTAAAATGTGTGGTTTGACTCATTGTGATTATATTTTTTTCTGCAGAAAATGATGAGGTCATCAGTGTTTCATATGTTCATACTAAGTATGGTGGCTGTAGATGTGATTGTTGCTGCTAGTAATTACTACAAAGGAGAAAATTTCAAGAGACAATACGATGAATTTTACCTAGCCGAGGTGAGTATACTGAAATCACTATCCAGGTATTTGTCAAGATAAGCAAAGAATGTGAATGCCAAGCACATTTTAGTGTGTATTTTTTTATCCCCTTAAGCTTTCCAAGAATTCTTTGCTAACTAGTTAAAGTTCTTCTGTCTGACAGTGTCTGACAGCCCTATTTTACAACCTTTTGAAAGGTAATTTCCTCAAACAAAGTGTCTGTGGTAATGAGCTAAGGCTTGAGTATAATATCTGCAGGCAATGCATGGCTGCGCAGTTGCTTTCATTCTCTAAGAGGGTAACACTGAAAAAAAAGATAGGTTTAAAATGGCAAAAAAATCTATCTTTAAAAATATAACACATCTCATCATCTTTATTCAGTTAGACATCTAAGCTTTTACTTAGTTATAAGCTTACCCTTAAGCATAACAAAATAGTGTTCCAAATAGCCTGGCTTTGGTAACCTCCAGGGCACACTGCAAAAGACATTTATTCAGTCATGAACCTGGAGAAAGGAGGTTGTGCTCCTGAAACACTGAAATGGAGGAGGAAAGTTTATTTATATGTGGCATTTGGGCAGAGGGTTGGCCTCAGTGATTAGTTGTTTGACGATTTTACTTCAGTGTATGTGCTAAGGAGCCTTGCATATCTGTCCTTTTAGAATTATTTAATTCAGTTTAAACCAAAAAAATTACTTGAGTTGTTAGTACTAGTATATAGGTATATTTTCAAATGGGTATTTGCTTTTTCCTCAGTCAAGATTGAAGTCTTGACTGTAGGTTTTCATATTAAAAATGTTCATTTCAGCAAATACTGTGAATTGTCACCTCATCTAAAAATAGAGAACCCATTGTTGAAGGTCACTGAGTCCAGTCCTCTGAAGATGCCGATTATGATTTCTCGGACTGAGCACCTGTCTAGCTTCATGGTCACTGAGGTCCCCCTGTCTTCAGATACTGCGCATCGCCCAAGTACCACAGGGATCTTAAACTGAAAAGCAGGAGCTTTGAGTGTAATTAAAGGCCTCAGTTCCTGAAGACAGACATTGTGATGCTGTCACAAAAGCATAAGAAAACATTGTCAGTTGGTAAGACAGCAAGGACAGTGTCAGAGACGAAGACTTGTGCTTTAGGATTTTTAATGAGAAAATTCATTTGTGAGCCAGGTCCGAGTACACAACTTTAAATACTTTCATCCATAATGATGTGACAGTGCCAGTGTTTTATAAATCTCCCTGTATCTGATCTCTTGAAAGCTTCTGAGAGACTTCAGCGGTTCTGGAGCAAAAATGAGATCAAAGCAAAGTTAAAGGTATCACCTTGGAGCAAGTACAAAATCACAGAATCCTAGAATGGTTGAGGTTGGAAGGGACCTCTAGAGATCATCTAGTCCAACTCCCCTGCACACGCAGGGACACCCAGAGAACGTGGCACAGGGCGGCATCCAGGCAGATTTTGAAGATCTCCAGAGAAGGAGACTCCACAGCCTCTCTGGGCAGCCTGTTCCAGGGCTCTGTAACCTTCAGAGGAAAGAAGTTCTTCCTCATATGTCCATGTCCTGTCACTGGCCACCATGGAGAAGAACCTGGCCCCATCCTCCCTACCATCATGTCTCAGATACTTGAACATGCTCATCAAACCTCCTCTCAGCCTTCTCTTCTCCAGACTAAACAGGCCTGGCTCCCATAGTCTTTCCTCATAAGAAAGATGCTCCAGTCCCTTAATCATCTTCGTGACTCTCCGCAGGACCCTCTCTAGAAGCTCATGTCTCAGAACTGTCCCCAGTACTCCAGGTGCGGCCTCACCAGAGCTGAGCAGAGGGCCAGAATCACCTCCCTCCACTTGCTGGCAACGCTCCTCCTCATACCGGCTAGGATCCCACTGGCCTTCTCGGCTACAAGGGCACATTGCTGACTCATGGTTAACTTGTTGTCAACCAGGACTCCCAAATCCCTCTCCAACGAGTTGCTTTCTGCTAATCTGTACTGGTACCTGGGGTTATTCCTCCCCAGGTGTAGGACCCTGCAGTTGTCCTTGCTAAACCTCATGAGGTTCCTTTCTGCTCAACTATCTATCCTGTCCAGGTCTCTCTGAATGGCAGCACAGCCTTTGGAAGTGTTGAACACTCCTCCCAGTTTGGTAACATCTGCAAACTTGCTGAGGGGGCACTCTGCCCCTGTCCAAGTCATTGATGAACAAGTTGAAGAGCACTGGGCCCAGTAGTCAGAGTTCTCGAACACCTTGCCAAACGCAATTCAGCATTAAAGACAGAGCATTTGCCAATATTTGCCACTTTAAAATTGCTTTGTTCCGTACATTAAACAATCTTACCCCATGCAACATTACAGGGATTGGGGCAGAGTGTCTGGAGAGTGGCGTAGCAAAACAGAATCTGTGAGTGTTGCTCAACATCCAGCTGAATATGAGCCAGCAGTGTGCCCAGGTGACCAAGAAGGCCAACGGCCTCCTGGCTTGTATCAGGAACAGTGAAGCCAGCAGGACCAGGGAAGTGATCGTTCCACTGTACTTGGCACTGGTGAGGCTGCACCTTGAATACTGTGTTCAGTTTTGGACCTCTCACTACACGAAAGACATTGAGGTGCTGGAGCGAGTCCAAAGAAGGGCGATGAAGCTGGTGAAGGAACTGTAGCACAGACCATATGAGGAGCACTGAGGAGGCTGGGGTTATTTAGTCTGGAGAAGAGGAGGCTCAGGGAAGACCTTATGGTGCTCTAAAACTATCTTAGAGGAGGAGGTTGCAGTGGGGAAGGTGTCGATCACTTCTCCAGAACAATTACAGGTGGAACAGGAGGAAATGGCCTCAAGTTGCACCAAGGGAGGTTCAGATTAGGCATTAGGAAGAATTTCTACAGGGAAAGAATAATCAAGCATTGGAACAGGCTACCCAGGGAAGTGGTGGAGTCAGCGTTCCTGGCAGTGTTCAAGAAATGTGTAGATGAGGCACTTAGGGACATGGTTTAGCAGTCATGGTGTTGAAGGGCTTACAGTTGGACTCAATATCTCGAAGTCTTTTCCAACCATTATGATTCTATGATGTTTTTTAACCAAAAATTATCAATATTTACCCTATTGAATTTACCCCAAATTTTAGACAGTTGTCTGCAAAAGAATAATTGTAAAATCCATAATCTTTATCTTAAGTTCTGAGCAGATTCTATAAACAATATGATTGTGAAAGAGGATGATTCTGGGAATAAGACAATGGAATAAAAACAACACATTTTGGATAATTTTCTCATATCTTCCAGAGGTTTTGAGATATCTGTAGTCTTCATATTTTCTTTTCATAGACATATGCATAGTGAAACTTATTTTAATCTCATAGACCAGAACCAAAGAGTTAAAGTAGGATTAAAGTCTAAGGCTAACTTTTCATGGTGGGCATGAAAAAAACAAAATGGAGCCTGAATCTTGTAACAAAATAACAGTTATTCTATTTATATTCCAAATAGGAATGTAATGAAAACCCTGTGCGTGCTATTTCTGATGCCGCACTGAATATATAGTATAATTAAGCCTTTATTAATCAGTGCTAGAAATATTCTCTTCAACATCTAGTTGCAGTTTAGACGCCTTTTTTGACAGAATCACTTGCCAGGGTTTTAATAATTCAAGATAAGTACATCATGTAAACCAGAGAAAAGTATTTTTGTCCTATGAACAGTCTCTGGATTTCTTTAAAGATAGATTTTCATCTCTATGTATAGTTTGAAATGCTGTTTTTTGGCGGCGTGGGGGAAAACTCCTTTCTTTTCAGTCTAATTCCTTACATTTCTAAGTGCATAGAGAAGATACTGCTATTTGTAAGTAAAAGAGTTTTGTAGGCCCCTAGATTTTATGCCTCTGAAGCTTTCACTGTAGTAACTACAAAAATCAAATAAGAACAAACCCCAAGACTCTTATGGCAGAAGGTATAAAATACAGCATCAAAAGAGCAGAAGAATCAAAAAAAAAAGAGATGCTGGGATAGATGGAAAATTGATAAGCCAGTTTGATCTCCTACTTGGTTATTGTGAAACTTGTTCTTTGCAGCACAGGGCATACAAGGATAAGGGTTTAAGAGCCTTGAAGAGGCTGAATATTCATGCGGTGCAGGCTATTCCACAGCAGCTGGCTTGTTTTCTTGGCAAGGGAGACTGGCCGGAGCAGGCTGCTCTGCAGTTGCTCTGTATTTTCTCTTAGACCAGGCTGCAGATAGCTTCCCCTTTGAAGGGAACTTACTTGAGCAGTGAAGATTAAAGCAAACACATACTGCTCCCTAAACTGTTATCCAGAAATCATCTTGAAAGTAGTTGGCCTGAGGAACAATCATGGCCTAATGTAAGAGGTCCATTCCAGCAACCCACAAGTGGCCTAGAGAAGTGTCTGTTTGAATGTAGACAAACCTAGCTGAAATTATTCAGATATCCAATAGCAAATAAATAAATAAATAAATAAAAAGTCCTACTTTCTGTGTTGGAAAGAGAGGACAGATTCAGGAGGGAAAGAGTCAGATGTTAAAAAGAGGAAAGATAGAAATGAACTCTAAACCCAGATCCCATGGGTTACATAATGTAGTACACTCAAAGGTAATAAGAGAATCCAACAAGTGTTTGAACTTGTATACCTCAGCCTTGCAGATGAAGCAAAAACAGACTTGTAACAGGAAGAGTCCACAACCAAAGGTAGTATCCGAGGCCTCAGAAAAAGTAGAGATCAAAATTTGATGAGATCCCATTTTGATGATTGCTATTGAGAACATTGATTTTGCTTGCTACATATTTAGAAAAAATAGTGGTGGATGCTTGGTTTTTGAGTGATTGCCATATTGCATCCATTAAAAGATGTCAGATTGGAAATCTTATTGAAGACATGCAACATTCAGCTAAGAACTGTTTTGGAGGTCTGAAAACAGTGTTCAGAAATGGTGCCCCTAGTTTCTTCTTGCAGTAAGTCTGTCTCCTTGTACTGATGCTGCCTCTGTGAAGCACTTTTCCTCTCCTTGCTGAAGGAGTGAGTGCAATGTCAAATCTGGTAGCAAGAGAAATTCTAGACATCGCTTCCCTTGATCCCACTGGTCCTGCTCGAAAGAATTCCCTTCTAAGGTTTCCCAAGAGCATGATAACCTTTCAAGTAAACCACAGTTTTACAGGAAAATGACTAGGTCTGACATTATTGCATGTTGGCTGAAACTGAGCTCTGTCTCTGGAAAAAAGGAAAAAAAAAGTTAAAGATATATTGGCAAAAGTTAATGTTGCTAAAGTCAGCATGAGGACCTTGCAACTTCCAGGTGACCAAACAGTAGCCAGCAGGGAAGCTATCCATTCCTGGAAGCTCCTCTTTTGCTCCTCATCTCCTTGCCTCATTTCCTTCTGCAAGGTGAGAACAAACAGATGTTTGCCAAGGGGAAATTGGCAATCTGGTGGACAACAGCTGCCCAAGTTGTTATACCTGTGGAGATCTTTTATTACTTTTTTCATATGTTTGCCTTTCCCCTGTCTCTGCAGCAACGAAAGAGTGATTTCAGCATAAAAATCTGCAAAAATTGTACTATGTTTCACACCTGACAAAAAGTTCTAGTCAGATATTCTGAATCTTCTTCCCTAATTAATTACAAGGAAGGAAAAAAATACAAGCTCTGTCAGCAGGAAGACAGGTGTATAAATGTAATCAGATGTTATGCAAACCATTTGATACATTTTTAAGTGTTAGTGGTTTGAATTCCTTTGACAAGCATGTAAAATGCAAATGATCCTGCCCACACATTTTTAGAATAAATTAAAATACACTTAACATCGTATTTGTTAATCTGGTCCCTAATGGGAAGCCTAAGTACTCTGAGGCATATGTGTATATTTAAATAACATTGTTGTTCTACCTGCTCTGAAATTGAATTCCAGTTGCTTTCTACTCCTGTTTTGTTTTTCCTAGCTCACCCTCAAAATCTTTTAGAACTTAATTAGATGTGTTTTCTTTTTAAAACGAGTTTGTCTTTAAAAATTGATAAGTGTTCTTTATGTTTCAAAGGAGGTTGTCATGGATGTAATGTAGTAGTTTCTTCAAGTTTGGCTCGTTGTTTACACTGATCTCTTTGAACTATGAAAGCAAAGGCTGATTATCTGGCCAAATATACTTGATAATACAAGCATGAGAGTATTCATACACTGGGTGGATGCATCTACGATATCACAGATTTGTTGTTGTTGTTGTTGTTGTATTTCTTTCCTAATTTAAACAGTTTTTGAGTGCTACAAAGAATTTTGCCTGGAGTTAGTCATTTAGAGAATGTTTGAAGCCTGATGACTGTTTTGCACGTCTTGGGGAAGCAGTATGTGTGTATCTCGTAGCACTACTCACAAACAACTGTGTGAACCAGAGGACATGAGAACTGCACTGTTTCATTTCTGTCTCCACTCTTGCTTCTGACTATCCTCTATACACAATATATATAAAACACTATTTAGCTGCCTCACAAAAGCCCTCTATGATTTTGGTAAATATAATTGTGTTTTTGGTAAACTGTATATTTTCATAGAATCATAGAATCATAGAATCATAGAATGCCTAAGGTTGGAAGGGACCTCTAGAGGTCATCTAGT
>JAWLRI010000693.1:2638244-2665549 GCA_034781795.1 Crypturellus tataupa | reverse complement strand
CTTTGAAATCTCTCTTGATGTCCCTCAGTTTCCTCGTGGTATCATTATTGCCCACGTGAAATACTACCAGGGGATAATATTTTAAATCTTTAATAATCTAAGCATTTAGGTAAAGTCTCAGAGATTGCCAGGGTCAGACTCAGGTTTAAAATCCTAGTCTCTGAATTTGTTATGCAAAATCTAATAGACTTTATAGCCCCCATCTGACTAGGTTTGGGCTGTGCTCTGTTATAATTTGCACAGTGCTTTAAAAGTCTTAGTTGTAAGTAATTCTCACTTATTGTTATGTCTCTTGAAAATTTACAGTGTGAGATTGTTCAATTCCTAGTATGACTAAGATCATCTATCAACTATTGGAGAACAGAAAGCGGATTAAGAATTTGCCTTGTTTGTTTGGCACACTAGACCAAATTATTTAAAAGGAATAGTAAAAGTGGTTTGTCATAGTCAGTTTTCATCATCTTATCATATGTTGTTTTCACAATAATAAATAATTCTAATGATTATGTATAAACGTCTATATTTACAGAGAGCTTTCAAGACATCAGATTATCATTTCTTTAAAATGTTCTGTAGACTTAAAATTTCCTTTCAGTTCTGTAGTTGCTTTCATAGTCTTCCAAGGAAAAATAAATACCATGTAATCACAAAAATCAGGATAAAAAACCCCAAAAGTTATGCATTCTCTCTTACACAAATCTATTATTCATTGTTTGTTCTGTTTATATGTTCAGTGTGTCTGCTAGTATTATAGAGATTTTTTTTTGTTATACAAATCCTTGAAAAACATCATGACATAGGAACTTTGATTTACTGTAGTGATTTGAATCCATCTTTCTTTCTTGTTATAGGTTGCTTTTACAGTTCTGTTTGATTTAGAAGCTCTTTTGAAGATCTGGTGTTTGGGTTTCACAGGATACATTAGCTCATCTCTTCACAAGTTCGAGTTGCTGCTTGTAGTTGGAACCACTCTTCATATTTATCCAGACCTCTATCACTCTCAATTTACATATTTCCAGGTATGTTCAACTTATTTACCAGAATATATACTTTTTACCCTAAATACTCCAAGTAGCCACTAAAAGCATTATTGTTGTATGTATTTCACTATGATTTACTTCTCAGACTACTGATATTCTCATTCTAGTGACTCATCATTATGACAGTACTTTTAAAATTTTAGCAAATCCACCAAATGTATTCTTAAATACCTTTCTTGGGTATTTAACAACCAATTTCCCTGTTCCTTCTCCAAAATAATTAGGATTTCTCAGTTCTGGGAGAAAGCAGAAAAATTCACTACAATGTGCTGTATTCTATATTGCTAATAAAAGGCATAAAATGTCGTCTGTCTTGAAAAAAGGCATTATCCAATAACTTCAGAGAAAGCTGTCATATGTGCTGACTTGACAAATGAGAATTTCAAGTTAATACTGTTTAGATACTTCACTTTTTTCTGGGTTCTGAGAATTGTAGTCTACAGTAAGTTAAACATGGATCCTTTGAGTGGTCAGAATACCTTCATAATGCTTCCTGTTATAGTTATTTCAAATACAAAACCAAAAAAATAACTAAGGATTCATATGCATCTATTATTTAGCAATGGATTGATGTAGCAAATAATTAGTAATAAGTAAGGACAAATAATAAATGCCCACCAGAATCATGTAGATAAACATGATTAGCTCTAATAATAGCACACATTATAATTAAGTGAGAAGGGGGTAGAAAACAATGGCTTTTTCAAACACCTGCAAGTCATATCCTGTATTCCCTCTGCATATTCCTACAAACCAGGTTAAGAAGCTCTTCAGTACTACAAAATCTATTTTATTCACTCACCTTGTGGTATTTGGAGCCTTTAGGTGGTTATATGTTTGATTTTGCTGCCCAAATGTGTAAAATATTATTATTCAGGGTGTCCTAATGTTCCTAACATCCAAGAACAGACTTTGTATCAAAATCATACCTTTGCACTCTTATGCCAAAAACAAACAGGAATGCTAACTGGGAGCTCTCAATGATGACCATTAGCAATGTAATTAACAAATTAATAGAATATTTATTAAGGCAGATTCCACTAGTATCTATTTTTTTCTAGTAAATATGAATTAAGATCATCACTAACTCATAGGATTAAAAATGTAATTAAGTTGTAGCCAGGTGCTGTTAGTAAAGTGTATATTTTTAATGTATTTAATCAGATTGGCCAGTTTAAAAAAGCACTTACTGTTCTCAGAAAATATCAGGATTTTTTTCACAATATATAAGCAATATACATTTTCCAAACATCCGCTTCCCTAAAAGATTTGGGTTGCATTTTTCAATCCAAATTCCCTAAGAGGCAAATGACAGTAAGGCTGGAAAATCCTTCACCTTTGATGTCAGTGTGTAAGGGAAGCAAACACCATATTCCCCAGAAATTAAGCTTCTGGGCAAGCTAGATAACACATTTCCAAATCAACCAAAGTCAAAAAGTCTTGCTTACATGGTTGCATCTGGAGGTTAGGCAGATCTCCAAACCCTTAGATATTATTGATGACAGGTTAAATGTGTTCCTTGTCAACCAACAAAACCATTTACTGCAAGCAGAAGTCCTATTTGACACATTCCAGGATAGTAAGAAGTATTTTTTGATTTTCTAGCCTCCCTTCTATGTATACATTTCAGTCTGCATTATGTATTAGTCTTAATAACTCCTTTTGCCAACACATCATTCACTCTTCAGTACATTGGCTACTGTCCACCCTCCCACCTATCTTCCTTGCATTCAGTGTTCATTCATTCAAAACAATTTGCAAAGCACTCTGTGAAGCAAAACATCTATAACGTACAGAAAAGCACCCTCTCATGGCTGTGATCTGTAGGTCTCCAAATCAGTGGAGATTTGATAAAATTTGCATATTTTAATAGAGGCCTGTAATAAACTTACATAGCAGGAAGAAAGTTCAACAGAATTTGACGTGTTTTGAAAAGGCAGTAGAGTACTATATGAGCCATTTTCTGAATAAATATCATCAATCTAAGAGATTCGGATATTATTTGTAATAAAGCTATGGTTTCTCTTTTGTAGTTTTCATTGTGATTGGTTTGCAAAATATTTTTATATTTAATCCAAATAGTGCACTTTCTGCGGCTTTTAAATTTAATACAATTTGCAGTCCAATTACATGGAATGCATAAATGTTCATTACAGTGTGCTTTTACTAGATTTAATTTGTCTCCTAATGAAAACAAATGAAACAGCAAACAGTGTCAATAAGATTAGTGTGTTGCTTAAAGGTCAGGTAGAGCTCCTGAAAGGATAGGGAAAAAGTAGCGCAGGCAACACTGTTCATCCCAAGTGTAACTCAGAAGACCAGCAGTCCAAAATCTTCACCCTGCCAGAATCAGTATTGGCACTGGTATTGATGAGAACAGCGCTAGCAGTCACACTGCAGGTAGATCTGGGGTGTAAGAAGACCTGGGAGTTTCACTAATCTCTCAGTCTGTCCATGTCTTGGTGACCAGTGTCACATACAGAAGTTATAGGTGATGTGACCGTAATGCTCAGCATGAGTGTGAGAGAAAAGATGTCCTCTAGTCTTTTCCTAATGATTCAGAAGTTGTCTAGTGTAACCTGTCTTTGGTTCCGTTTATGACCTATGAAGACAGACAGGCACTTCCCCGGCGTGACTCATCCCGTCCCACACTGGGGTTGGGGTGTGTTTGAAGTGAATCGCTCTCCGGTGCTGACTTTCTATCTCTCTCCCATTTGAAAATAGAGCCTAGGTGACTAGCATATGCTGGGCACCTCACTGTTACATACAGATGAGATGAATTTCTTGGAAAATGCAAGATGTTCATTCTTAGCAAAATAAAAAGTACAATGAAGCCTTTCTGTGAACAACTGTCATATCATTCTGTCAACCCATTTTCTCTTCAAAAGTAGCACAGTAATTATATTGGACTGTACACAAGGTCAGCCTGTAATTGCACTGTAATTCCTACCTTTCAGCTCCGATATGATCTTCATGGAAATAAAAGATGTACCCTGGGCTAGCGAATCCTTTTCTTTGTATGAACTACAGAATGGCATTAGCCTCATATGCACCTGGGAGTTGTCTTCAGCAACTGCTGTAGCTGCCACTGCTTCTGTTGGTGACGATGATGCTCCTGGCACTGTTTCTGGCAGCATCACTGTCAAGAGTAGGAGGATCAGCGGCTTTAGCAAAGGTAGATTCAGCAGCAGCAGCACCTGCAGCAGTCACAAAGGAGGTGGCAAGAGCAGCAAATGGGTCAGGCTACTAGGTAGGGCCTCAGCAGAGTTCAACACATCTCACAATTTCCACTGTAAATTCTGAGAGGTGGAGAATTTATCACTGGCACACAGATGCCACCCAATTTTTCCCTTTTTATGAAATGTTATTTCATAAAATGTTGCTAGGATGAAATAGCAACATACATTTCATTATCTAACTTTCTAGATTATACTGTACACAATGACAAGAAATTTGTGCTGTTTTGTGCTGTTTTCCCACTGAGTTGGAAAGATGACCTGTGGAAGAAGATTTGTCAGTTCTTTATAAGCTGATCTTGCAGATGACGTAGGTAAATCTAGGTTGTAAGTAGCCTTTCAAAACCATCTAATCCAACTTTCTGCTCAAAGCAGAGTTTTCTTCAAAAACTACTCAGGACCCCCTGCCTAGGTGAAATAAGTAAGAATTTTTAACAGTGATGGTAATCACACTTTCCAGCAATTTACCTAGCACTACAGTAGATTCTCAATTGCTAAATCAGGACCGATCTGTTTTTTTTAAAAAAAAAAAAAGTGTGTTTTTTCTTCAAGAGAAGCGGTGGGCTAGCTGCAGAATGAAAAAGTGAGACTCTTGATATTGACCTATATTATGCAGGTTGGATTGACAAAATGATCATAATAGTTCTGTTTCCAACTTGTTGCATCTCAGTTACAGAGCAAGTTGTTTGAATTCCCAGTTTGCTACACTGAAAATCTTGGTACAGCAATAGGACCACACCTTATATTCAAAAACATACTTTTATTGTTATTAGTTTAATTAAACGCTACATTCAAATTATTTATTTCAGTTATTACAGTTACAGTTAAAATCATACACATGAAAAATGATATACAGACTTCATAATATGTGTGCTCTTCTGCTGTTATGCTCTCTCTTCCTCGATTCCTCTGGGTCCTAGCGTACCGTACAGTGATTCATTCAGGGTGCGTCATCTCTGTCCCAAATCCTTCACTAGGAAGAGTCTGATGTTGATGTTTTTTTCCTCCTCGCAGGTCTGCTTAAGGTCATTCTTTTATATTTGGTAAAATGCTGTAAACCTTGGTCTTTCTCCTTTGGTCTGTTATACAAATTTACTTTTTATGAGATGTTTTCTATGCCATTGTTCCCTCCGTTACCTTTAAAGTGGCTGGGTTCCTATAGTGACCACTGATCATTGCTGAGTTGTTTATAGCCCAAGAGGCTCCACAGTAGCCCTGCACCAGTAACTTTCAAGACCTCTACTGTCATCTCATGCCTGTACTCCTTGCTGCTGCATCTTATTAAAGGGTCGTAGACAGTTCATTCTATGCAAAATTCCTCATTATTATTATCTGTTTGTACAAAATATCTCCATAATAATAAGCTTTGCACCACACAATTGTAAAAAGATAAGCAAAAAGCTAAAACAACGCATGTGAATAGTTACCTGCTCATTGCATAACTGCTATTGCAAGCTAATACAGCTCTTGAGACAGGCTAAGACAAAACCTGACAGGTCCTCGGGGCTTCTTAACTTACCACACAACCCATGGCCTGTTACAAGCAATGACTCCATGATATTTATTGGACTACAAGTCCCTTCCCGGTTTTGAAGTCTCTGAATCTGCTGTTGCTGAGTGTAATAAATGAAACAACTAATACATATGTATTTTCTCTTTCTTTGCAGGTTCTTAGAGTAGTTCGACTTATAAAGATTTCTCCTGCTTTGGAGGACTTTGTGTATAAGATATTTGGACCAGGGAAAAAACTTGGCAGTTTGGTGGTATTTACTGCCAGCCTCTTAATTGTAATGTCAGCAATCAGTTTACAAATGTTCTGCTTTGTGGAAGAACTGGATAGATTTACAACTTTTCCACGGGCAAGTATAAGCAACAGTGATTACTTCTTGCTTGTTATTATTTTCTCATTATTAATATATCATATTTGTAATTATGTTACCAGTCTTACTTTCCTTGTAAGAACCATAGAGCAGAATCAATTTATGCAGAGATAAAAGAGTTGCATTTTCTGAGTTGTCAGTCTTTCTGTCTACCTTCAATAATGAAGTTAGGCTTAGGCTCGGTTAGGTTTTTCCCTTCCTGTTGAGAGAATATAAAGAAAATTTATTTTCACACAGTGATAGTGATACAACCATACGGTTTATCAGTAGTCTAGCACACTACAAGAAGAAGATTCATGTGCACAACCACGAATAATATCCTCACGTGATTATTTAAAGCATGCCTGCACTTGATTTCTATCTTGATATTATGAAAATGTTTGTTCTTGATTTGTACAGGAATGCCCATTTTGCACAGGATTATAAAACCAGTCTACATTGACAAAATAAGTGTTTGTCTTTTGGACATAAATAATGGATACTTAGGGACATTAAATCAGAACAGAACATTGAAAATCAGTGTAAATTGGAGCTAATGTATTTACTGAAGAACACTGTTCTGAATGAAAATACTGCCATTTCTTTAATAATATATTCAATTGAATGTACATGGGTTGGTTCCAGCCACAATTTATTTGTTTCTGTCGTCCCATCTTGGTTATCCACTGTATCTGTTTTAGTGAAAGAGCATTGGTTGGAACAATTAAATAAGAATGAGCAAGACAGCCTAAGGGACATGAATTTAACAAACAAAATGGGTAGGCAACAATTTGTAATTATCTACCTGGATTTGATGAATGGGATGCTAGCCATCAAATCTAAGACAAAAATACCTTCCCCAGGGAATAATATATTGCCATGCTTTCTGTTTTAGCAAAACAATCAATGGGATCATTAAGAATTCAATACAATTCTTTTCTGGAAGTGGAAGAAAGAGAAAAAAAAAAGAAGATAACAGGACTCATTTTTTTTCCTTCAAAGTCAGGTCTTTCTCTCTAAACTGAATGATTCTGCCAGGGTGCTGTGGTATCCCAATATGGACCCCATGAGATCCAAATCCCATATATAATTTATGAAACAAACTTCCAACTTCAAAAGTTTTAAATTATCATAGATTTTGTATTTGGAATTAATTGGTTACTTATGCAAAGTGGCAATGACAGTTCTGAAAGAATTATACAGTTAAAATAAGGCAGATGCACAACAACTTTCAGATCTGAGAAGGACCAACTTCCAGTAAAACACTGCTGATACATCAATGTATCTCAGTGCTACTGACATACTGTCTCAGTAGACAAAAGTCTATGAAGTGCTAGTTGACCTTTAAATTATTTTGAAAGTTTCAACATATGTCTTTTTCTCCTATTGAATTTTAACAGCTATATCTGCATATTGAAGTATAGGTATGAATTTGCAGAAAATATTTCACCCAGAAAATTATGCAGTTGTTTTAAAACAGGGAATATCCGGAGTTGCTTTCTATTTTCCAGTTCGTTTTTTCGAAAAATACAGGACCTTTTACCAACAACAAGGGATTGTTCCAGTAATACTGAATTGAAATACTTTTAATACTTTTTATGTGATAGCTTGAATTAATAGCTTCTTTTTTTTTGTCAGTATTAATATACATTTTCATTTAGTCATAAATGGTTCAAAGTATAATTTACAGCAGGGCCTTTGCCTTTATAGTTTTGTATTGAAACAGCTCTTAAAACCTTAATAGATTCAGTGAAAACTTTCTGCTCCAGAATTTTGATAGGGCAATGCTCATCTACAGTGTCTTCTAGCAAAGGCTGGGGGAGTCCCACCAATGCTGTCATCTCTGAATAAAGACCACTGAATCGGTTTACAAGTAAGACGCTTATAAAATGTGTGCTTTGCAGTTGGCATGGAATGTATTATTTCCAAACGTGACTGAACAAACACTGGCATTACTATCTAATACAGGGGATATGAGGATCAGGGGATCTTTTGCATCAGAAGAAGCTGGTACTGCAGATTTTTTATTTTTATTTTTTTAATCCCTAAAGGTGAGTGAAGTGACAATGTCAGGAACTGTTTGTTACTGTGGACTTTGTGCAGTGCTAAATGTGCTGAGGACGAGTACATGGAGAAAAATGATCACACCGGAGGGTAAATTTCGAGGTGGTACATTAAAGTGCTTTCAACACAGACAAAACATGAAATCATTTTGAAACCCTAAGTGCTTTGCAAGAAGGCACAGTATGAGTTTTGGAACAAGGAGCCCTCCTTCTTTCCCTAATGCCTATAAATTGCATGTTTTCACGTGGTTTCTTGACAACAGTCAATAGGCACAAGCTCAGTGTTGCTATGGTTACAAATTTCGCTGTTCTTCTTTTGACCAGTGCAACTTTCCAAATAGACTGGCTTTATCTCTAATACTAAGTATAAAAATATAGATGTTTGCTATACTTTTTTTAAACCAATCTGCTATCTCTATTTTTGCCTGCACATATTGAGTCCTGAGAAAAACAGGGGATAGCTGAGCTGCAGACACAAAATAATGGAGAAATGAAAGAGTTCTGTTCAAAGGCATCAGTGGAAGAAAGTTGCTAAGAAATTTAAGGATTCACCATATGGAAATCAAAATATACTGTTAGTCTCTCTCACTTCCACGACCCCTAAAAACACAGCTTCTGCGATTTGGAGCTGTATATTGACTGCTCAGTGTCCCTGGTGAGTTGCAAAGCCAGGAGTGCTGCTCTTAGCTCCTGCTCCTGGGTCCTGCTCTTGACCCATTCTTTTCAGTGGGTCAACACAAAATGAAACCCAGCCCCATCTGAATGCCCTTGGGATTTTTGCTCTTGAGATGCCAATAGGATTTTTGCTGTTGGCATCAGTCAATATCTTGAATATATCAGTCTTCAGTAGAATTGGGACTTTACTTTCAGTCTTGATTTTGTAGGGGGCTCAAATTGTGACATGCTAGTTCAAATAAGAAGAGTATAGTCTTAATTCTTTGATGTAGCTTCTGTCTGAGTTTCACAGGTCACAGGTCAGCGTGACCACAGGACAGCTATTCGGCTGTCATTGGACTGTCACTAGTGAGTTAAGAAAAAAAAACAACAAAAAAACAAATTCAGCATAAGTAGAAAAGAATGCAGGTATTTCACAGTGTTGGCCTAAATCCTATTAACTTAATTTACAGAAGTAATACCACTTTTTATAGGACTACATTGATGAGGAAGGCCTTTGGGATTCAGTCCATGATATTTTATGAGCAAGCATCAGTTATTAGTCAATACTTTATTTTTCCTGTAGTAATCAAGTAGCACCACCTGTGTGGATGGACAAGATATCAGAATTGTCATTCTGACACTGAATATTTGGCAATCATCCACTCTAAAAAATATATATATATATAGTTTGACTTTCATCTTCAAAACAGCTAATTAAGTAATAGGACATAAATGCTCAAAGAAATTGACAGCCTTTCCTATAACATAAATTAATTCAGAAATTCACCATTTGCATAAATCTTTAAGTCTCATCTTCACAGATGTTGATTCTGTCAGCTAGATTGTTGCATTTCAAATTCATTTTAAAATAAACAGGGGTAAGTATATCTTTCATCTAAAAATATCTTTCTCTGAAGGAGATTGCTGGGTATAAAACACAGACTCATTGTATGCTGCCTTAAGTTTTTCTTAAAACTAATGTTTTGGAGCAAAAAGGAATTTAATAGCATATTATGAAATAGAAATAAATTAATGAATAAAATATTTAAATTGAATTAAAGTGGCATTCTATCAACCATATCCATTATGGACAGTTTTAGATGAAAGATCCATTTTTACTATGCTAAGAGAGTGTCTTTTCTAGGTTAATATAGTGCTTGCAGTAGCTGAGGGTTCACAACACAGTATTGGAGACATGTTTATACCCGGAAGAAATAATTAAAATACACTGAAAAAATAAATAAACTGGACTATGTGATTCAGAATAGATGCTGCACTGCTTCAATTATCCTGCCACCCAAGTGTGTTCAGAGCCAGCAGCAGGATGTATTATTTAATATGTCTGTCCCTTCCTCTTTATTTCAGCAGAGTATCACACCAGTGAGGTATGACCCCCACAAGGCGCAGAGCTGCTCTGAGTGCAGTGAAACGGCGATTGCCTTTTTTAGCTTCCCTTGTGTGGGCACAGGCACCCCTGGCAGCTGATTTTTCTGCTGTTTCACACATGCTCCTCTGTCTACAGACGGCATCTTCTGAGCTCAAGTTCCCTGTGTTTACTTTTCTGCATGGTTTGCTTGAGGTGGGACCTGAGATATTTTAGAGTAACATAAAATGCTGGTGAGCTGTCTTTTTTTTTTGGTAGGACCTCAGTACGTTTTTCTGGAGTTTTTTTACTCTTTTTTTTTTTTTCCTTTTTCTTTTTTTTCAGGGCAGTGTTTCACTAGTAAGATGATGCAGTTTTACACAGTATAAGGTTCTGTGTGTGGTTGCGAGAGACATTGCATGAAAGGGATCCTCTCCAGGGAAGCATCTGGGCACAAGTCAGCAATATGCTAGTTAGGACCAAGATAAGTACCAAGATAGGTAGAAGTATACAAGTGACACTGTGCAAATGGTACTGTGCAAATTCCAGCATCCGTGTTTGGGCTTTAATGCAAACACTTGAGGTGGCAGTTAAGATTTTAGCTGTCATAAAGCATTTACAGGAAGGTAGCTGTAAGCAGTTTTCTCTATTTGAGGCTGCTTCTGGGTTACAGTAGCCTTTTTTCTCTGTAGGATCTGTGTGTTCAAAGGAATAGCCAGTACCTTACATTCGGACAAGATGTTGCTGTTACAGGAATTTAAGTCTTGCCTTTAACTTCATCCCTCAATGTGTGTGATCTCTTGAATACTCTGATCTGTTTCATATTCTCCTTAGGTTCGCTCCTTATGAGTGATTTGGCTTCATAAGTTTAATCACCTCTGAAAATTTGATCAATGTTATTTCATTCTGAAAAGCAACTGTAAAAATAGCTCTTCCTTGCTCAAAGCCCTTGGTCTTAGTCTAACAGTGAGTGTATACACCTAGCTGCTTCAGAGAGTACTACAGAACATAATGCAGAACTGCAGTAATAAGAAGCTGAGCTGGGTTCTGTGAGAACCATCAGGAGAATTGTTTGCAAAGTCCGTAATAGCTAAATGTGTGGGAGCCCCCGGGGGAGTACAAACGCACACTTCTTCCTCTGGACAGCATCAAAAGACACCATGACCCAATTTTGATTATCTTCAAATTTGTGCTAGCTATTGTGTACAGAGAAAAAAAGCTGCAGTGGTAGGATCCTTCCCAATACTCAGGGAAAGAGACTGGGAATTGAGCTCAATGATTGGCCTCCAGCTACTGATACTGCTAAATCTTTAACCTGCTTCCTGGCTCCAGCTAACTCTCTCCAAGACAATCCCAGAACACAGACAGGACAATAGTTTTCTCAAACTGGATACAAAAAAAAAAAAAAAAAAAGAAAAGAAAAACACAATTTGGACATTTGGACAGTGAGACTGCACTGGTCTTCATTGTGCCTGCGCTACCCAACGTGCTGCACCATCCCAGCAAGCGCTCACAGCACCCCTACCTTGAGTTTATGACACAGAAACAGTAGCATGGTGAGCAGATTTGAAAAAGAACTAGAAATTGTGTTATGGTTCTGCAAGGGCATAGAGGAGTCTACATGTTTTGGGCTTTTCCAGAATGCATTCAGGCTTAGGATAAGTTGATGTGAAGAGCTTTCCAAGTGCCTCTTCCTTATGGGTGTAACAAGAATGCTTCTCTTCCTTTGTGCCAGGAGCCTTACTGTGTTAATTTGCTGTTGCTTGGGGTGTCAGCCACACTGAGCATAGATATCATGTCCATTCATCACCACAACTTGCATCAGCACTTTCAATTGGAGGAATCGTATTAACAGGAAGCTGTGTTGTTGATATCTTACTTCAATTTCCAACACTTTTTTGGTAGGTTTTAAACTTTAGTAAGATATCAACTCTGATCCTTCCTATCTGGAAATAAATTCAAACTGATAACAAGCAAAACCAAGAACATTTGTGCGCTAGTTTGACAATAAGCTTTAAAACTGTTGAGATCTGCCTACTGCTTAGATACGAGAGAGTCAAACTTCTGTGACTAAGGCAGAACAGTGTCATCAGTGTCTAAGTATAATACTCTTTTCCTGTTTACATATTTGTCATACTGACTTCAGTTCTGGTTTGTGCTGTAGTCCTTTGGCTTTAGCCAAAACTGACCTTTAGCCAATTACTAACCAGTTACCACTCAAACCTCTACATCTGTGCATTTGGAGGTGTCAGTGAAGAAATATAGACAGAAAGTGATTCATCGAACCCATTTTAGGTGTTTAGATTGAGATGAAACAAAAGTCCTCTTTCTTTTTTCTCAAATTAATACAAAGTAAGCATTGAGTGAATAGTAAGCATTGAGTGCAAAGACTATAGTGGTTATGACTGTGTTTGATTAGATTAATTCTACTCCTTCTTTTTCCTGATGATTCCCGCCTCCATGAGCAACCCGTCTGTAATGTGCATCTGTCCCAGCTTTCTCCAAAGAGCTCCTTTGGAGAGCCTTGGTGATGCCTTTGGGGTGAGGTCTGATTTTATCTCTGTGAGCTTATTTCCGAATTCTGACCTGAGAATCTACCACATCTCCAGCATTCACACCACATGAGCAGACACTGACCATTGATGTACTTCACAAATGCTTGGCTACAATTGATCTGCTTCATAAATGGGTAATATTTTGAGTATATTATGAAAAGAAATGTCAATAGATGGAATATCAGTATATATAACTTTACATGGAACCTGCACTCCCCCAAGCGCAAATTTGGGATTTAAAATGTATTTTGTCATTTAATTATTATGCTTTATTTTAGGCACATTTATAGAGAGATAACACTCAAGAATAAGCATAATGACAGCACAATATAACACACAAAGCAATAAGCTGTAGTATCGAGGATATTTATTTTATCAGCCCTGAAGGAAACCGGAGCGTACTTCATATTGGCTAATGGAGCTAGGATCATGTTTATAATTTGCAGAATATTAATTTCAGCCAAAGCTTAAGGTTTTTACTTCTCCTTTTGCTCTGAAAATGGCATTTCACCCAACTTTAAAAAACGAGATCAATTTATCTTATCATTTAAGGAAGAAAGAGTCTTCTGCTCCATTAAATCAACTTGAGCCTTGTGCCTGTGAAACAATTTTAATGTAATTCATGAATCTATCTCTTGCAGGCATTCATGTCAATGTTTCAGATTCTTACGCAGGAAGGATGGGTAGACGTCATGGATCAGACACTGAATGCTGTCGGACACATGTGGGCACCAGTAGTTGCTATTTACTTCATCCTTTATCATCTTTTTGCCACTTTGGTAAGTTTTAAATTGCAAATGTGCTATGTTTTTCTTTGATTTGGATTAGTGCCACACCTCCTGCATTACTTATTTTATTCAGCTGGTTAAGCCTAATTGTGAAGCTCATTTTCAGCACAGAGCACCTTAGGATTAGTTCTTTGATGTGGTACAATTTACTCATTAGCTTTTGTTCAGAGATGGTCTTCATAACATCGAATACTGTTAAACTGGTACTGCAATTGTTAACTATCTTATTCCTTCACAGTTCTGATGATTGCAGAGTGAAATAAGCTTTTATTTATTGTGTAGAATAGACTTCTCAGTCTTCATTGCATTCTGTTTGCAGCTGCAATTTAAGTCAGAAGTGTAAAGCCGCATGGTGCAAACTCCTAATTAGAAGTCAGTGGTTTCCTGTTGTCTGATGTAAAATCACCGTGTGGGAAATTTATCATGTAGCATATGAAGTGACAAAAGAATGAGAATTAATAAAGCAGTTCCTGCATGTACATAGAAATGGCGATTATATCTGAAAAAAAAAAAGATATTTTTCTGGTATGCATTTCAAATGGAATGATTAAATTTTTCTGTGGAGAAAATGCTAAGGAAAAACAGCTTTTTGGAAATCTTGCATCCATTAGGGCTTGTTATGGTATATATTTCATATGCCAAATTCAGAGAAAATGCCACAATTAGGGGAATGATCATTTTAACTATCCCTAGTTCTCCCCTACTTTGCTCATTTTGTGTTTTGCTTTTAGTATAGTGGTTGGATGAACTTATTCGTATTTCCACTTCCTGCATTCCTTTCTTCTTTCTTTGCTCAGGGTTAGCTACTTATGTAAGGTAATAACTGTGTTTATATAGTCTCCATCTGACCCCAGCTTCATTTTCTTTACTTCATTATATGACCTATTCCACATGTAATGACCAAACGGTCTAATGACCAGCTGTGGATGCAGCAGGTTCCTACACATTGACTGAAATTGTGGCAGCTTAATGAAAGCATATTTGATTTTCTTAGAGATGTTTAGCCAAATTTAAAAAATAAGCAGAATGATATGCATATCAAGAGATACACGGAACTTCTAGTTTCTGGCAAGGACAGAAGATTCCTTAGGATCTATAATAGCAATTTTTCACTCTAAAGAAATCTTTAAAGTTCCTGGGAAGTGAGGATGGAAAGTAATAAGGAAGTGGATTTTGGTCATGGATTTAAAAACTGTTCTCGTTAGAGAATCTTACTGCTGTTTTTCTGATACTTTACAAAGAATATTGTTTTAACTGCAATCCATTTTTTTTCATGGTATTTTATAAAACAGATCTGTTTAAAGAGTTATATAGGACTCCTCTGTTTAGCTAAGCTGCTTATTTTTCCAGGAGCTGAGGTGCCTCTTTGTACACCGTCCTCAGTCCTTTTCCAGGGAATTCTCTTTTAATTATATGGTCCATGCTTTGTTTCATAGGTGTACACATTTCTTCTCATTCATGCAAGTTGTACTTGTATGAAGAAACTTTGCTAATAGAACTTTGTAGAGTTACCTATCTATCTCAATGAAGTTGTTGGCTTCAGTTTTAAGATTTTCCTCAGACTCTGGAAAGAAAAAGCTCTGTAGGGCAGAGTTGTCTGAAGGAAAAAAGAAGTTTAAAGAAATTAAATAGCACGCAATTGGTGAAGGAGCATGAAAAGGGTTGAACTGCCCCTGCAACCACGAAGAGATCTAAGAATAAGCATCAGTAAATGAATAACAAGAATGAAGTCAAAAGAAGGAGCAACTTTCATCAGCCAGAAGAAGGGGGAGGATTGGAATTGAGAAGTGATAATTGTAGGCATTTGGCAAAGGAGACTGTTGAGCTTTGGAAAGAAATGAATAGGTTTCACAATAGAAGGCAAAGAAAAGTTGAAGCTCAAAAAACAAAACCTCTCTTGGAAGTGAAGACTGTTATTAATCAAGATGGCAGTGCTGGAAGTTAAACAAATAAGTTTGGGTTTAACTGTTCTATTGTGGTAACTGCTCTGTGGCTCTTGTTGATGTGAAAAGAGAGTTAATGAAAGTCTTGATGTGCCTTGATACATAAAAGTGCACAAAGGAGCACAAAGCAGCAAGGTTTTAAGCACTGATATGTTTAATGAGTACTATATTTTTTTAGCACGGAATAATACTTCTTGAACTGCTATGCTCTGCTCTGCAGATAATGGAGAATCACAGACTATATAATGTGTTTGAAGAAGAAAAATGATGTAAATTACATTAAAATTCTAACAAAATGATAGCAAAACTATTCACCAATAACTAGTGATCAAAGTGCTTTGTGACAGGGATTATGTACTTTATCAAAATTCTGTCTTGCTTTACCTTTCTGAAGGCTATCTTCCACAGTTAGTAATAATCAGATGCATGAGGAAACGTGCATGAGGCACTGCTTTGGTACAAGACATATTTAGAATATCTTTTCTAATAGCTACAGAAATTTTTAAACAGTGCTAAAGCCAGTTGCCTCCTAAAAGACTTCTGAGGAGCTCAGTGTGTTTGTAGATATTTGTCTGTGTTAATTTAGAAAATTATGTGCTTTATTGAAATAGGATCAGATTTGCAAGCATATTTAAATAACTAGGAAGGCAGGAAAGAAGATGGGTGCTTCCATCACTTCTGCACTCTCTGTTTTGCTGTTGAAGTATTTGTTACAAGGGAGGAGGAAGGAGTTCCCAGGAATACTTTCATTAAGGATTTCTACTGCAGGGTGTGGTCCTTGTTTTAGGTTTGTTCTTCTCAAACTGTATCCATGATGCTCCTTGCTCATCAGAGACTAAAACCCTGGCAGTTGCAGCTATATGTACATATTTGCTGCCTTAAGATGTAAGCAATTTGAGGACATACACTAAGTGGCAGTGTTATCGCTCACCTTAATCCTAGTTTTCCTACTTCTGTCTTTCTCTCAGCTGTATCAGTCATGTTTTCACCTTATTTAGTCTCTGCACAGTACCTCCACACAAAGAAAATATAATAACTTTCTCATACACACATTTTTTTTCTGGGATTCTTCCTCCTAAAGTTGTACCTACAGATCACTATAACTAATGTTTAGTAAATGAAGCTGTGAAGGTACAGTGCATTCTCTGAGGCATGCTCTGCCTCTGTCTCCTACGCTGTAGCTCCTGAGGCACTCAGCTAGCGAGGTCGCTTACTTTGCTTTAAAGTAAAATTAGCTACTCTGCCCCAAGGCACTCTGGGCATTAAGAAAGTCCATAAAAGTAAATGGATGTCAGGTGGCCACCATACTAAAAACTTGCACCTTAATTGCCAAGTAACTTACCTTGAGAGATGTTTTAGGATTCTACTCTGTTTTTATATCTCTCATGGACTTCATTTCCTTTTTCTGTGAGATACATTCTGACAGGTATACTGTTAAGCATATATAATGCATTGGTCATAAAATGTAGAATTGCAATTTTAAAAATTCATATAGTAATTGTATGATAAGGTAAAAGCAATTTATTACTCACAGAATGGCATCAGAGACTCTCATTTCATCCATAGCATTTGATAGTATTTCTTAAGAAAACTCAGGCAAGCATCAAATATAATTTATAACTGTTTTGTAGATTCTACTCAGCTTGTTTGTTGCTGTTATTTTGGACAATTTGGAACTTGATGAAGATCTGAAGAAACTTAAACAAGTAAGTGCATATTTTTTTGTGCTTGAAAATATTTTCAATAAAGTGTGGCTGTATTGATGTTTTCATAAGGAGGTATCTTCATGAAAATGTTCAGAATGGCAGTGCTTTGTTAGGTAGTTGATCATCACACTGTATTAGAGATTACAAAAGAAATTTAGAAATTGGCTTAAGTGTTCAACAAATATCAATTTAGGAAGTTATGTAATTAAAATAATAATCACTGCCAAATAATCTTTTTGATCACTGTCTGTCAGTAATCTACTTATTGAGAAACAAATTATTCTTTGGCCTCTTTCATATTCAGGAAGGCACTATCATGTGACTGTTGTACTACAGCCTGCTAAATGCCAAAGTGTTATAGGTACAGCCTGTAATAATACAGCCTGCTAAACTACTAAACAGGTCAGTGTTTACACTGCAGCATGAAAAGAGCGTGTAGAAATGCAGTGTTCTTCCTTTGCCACGAATAAGATGTTAAACACAAGAGACTTACTTCTGTCTTGAGAGTAAGCTGTTGTAGTATGTAACTCCCACAGTCTCTTAAAAGTGAAATTATTTAAAAGTCTCCGCTTTAGAGCAAGGCAGACAATCTTCCTGATGCTAGACCCCACATGTTAAAATGCTATGAGCTGTAAGATATGTAAAACACATAGTAGACCTACCACAAAGGAGGGCACTGGCAAGGGTCCACAGACAGGACTCCTGAGGTAAAGGAGGCTGGACTGAGTCCTAAGGACACTTGGCAAAGTTAACTTACTCGGTTGCAGCTCATGATTTGGGGATTCACATTATCTGCAAACACTTGTCTCATGCTTGAACCCCAGATTGATAATCACATAAGACAAACTAGAATCATCATGTTGGCCATTGTAAACTCGTGGGCAAGCTGCAAGAAAGGGGGGTATCAGTGTGTGTTACATAAATACACAGTGTGATTTAATCTACACAAAAGAAGAGCAGAATCCTCAAAAATTACCCATTTCTTGCACAAAATAGCAAGTTGAAATCTTACTGCGTGGGAACTTCTTTTATAATATTCAACTTATATCATTCTTTCACTCATCATTTGTTGTTTTGTTCATCTTTCAATCAACATTCAATGTAGAACGATATTCTTTCACTTTCTGAAAAATAAGCTCTCAGATAGTTTAGTTATTTTGTATAACTAAATATATTCCAATTCTGCAACCGGTGCACAAAAAGCAATGATGAGACTTGTACTGTGCTGCTACATGAGCCTGAAATCTGGTGAGCTCCATAAGTGTGTCTCCTATAATTAGGAGGCATTCAGGATAGATTATGAGAAGTAGAGTACACACAAGTAAAAGACATAAATTGAATAAACTATATATGCTTCTAAATTTCATAGCTCTGAGACTGGAAGCAGGATAAGAATCTAAGTGTGGTGCTGAACCAGAGTAAAACAGATGCCTACATGACCAGGCCTTCTAGCTACCATGCAGTGCAGCAGCATGATTGCAATGATAGTCTGTTTCCATGACCCAGGCTGATATATCTAGAGGAAGACTGCACTTTGCCACATGGACAGACCAATTTAGTTGACTCTGGCTTGATAGTATGCCATTGCCACCATTACGACATAAAGAGATGTCGAGGTAGCTAAACTGCTTTTGGAAACATGATGCTGGTTCATCTGTATTTATATTTTTGAAATATTTCTCTCTACTGCAAACAGTGACCTCTCTCCTCATCACTGTTGAATATATTCCTTTCCAATATTTTATCCAAACTAATTAATATTATTCCTACAAAGTGTTACTTGTATTACTTTAAAAATAATTATGGGGAAAGCAGGTAAGAAATTGGTGCCTGGAACTGAATCATATGGAGGGATTGGAATGATGTGTCACATGCTCTAGGTGACCCTGCGTGTGCAGGGGAGTTGAATGAGATGATCTCTAGAGGTCCCTTCCAACCTTAAGGATTCTCTGATTTTATGATTGTAGAACTGATTAAGTGACTCAAATAGAAAAGGTTTCCTATGGGGAAATGTGATGGTATGACTGACTCGATGCTGATGGTGACTGTGCGCAATTATACCAAGTTATTGGTTGTCTCATCTCAGATGATAAATCAGGAAGAGCTTTAAATTCAATTATATTTTGAATTTCCCAATAAAAAATGTACTATAAGATGGAGGAATATAGTGAGATAATTGTTATGCTCTAATCAATATCTTTTCTATAAATAAATAGATCTGTACCTTTCCAGTTGATATTTTTGACATCTACAGAAGCTGTGTGTTGTTCTAGGGGACTAATTAAATCATTGTTAACGTAAAAGACTAATTCTCTTCAAGTTTCTTCTACCAAGTTTCTGATACGCCTTCTGTGTCAACATATTTTCTTAATAATATGATTCACCCATGTTGTACTTTATGCTTCTGATATTTTTATAAAATAATATATGCCTACAAGCTTTTATAGTTTTATATGCCCTTCTTAGCACATTTTTTTCCTTCTGATTTCTTTTTTCTGTTTCCTACCAGAATTTTATAAACTTTTGAGATTCCCATAGCCTCATTCCCTACAGTGAAACTTATCTTTACATTCTCAATTACTCAGCTGGTGCATACTTTCTACTCTTCTGGTACCTATTCCATGAATACCAGAAGAAAATACGAAGCCAACAGTGATTTTTATCCTCAACCTGTCCACACGGGGTAAATTATTTTTCCTTCATCTACAGCGCAATTTGTGGCTTGCAGCAATGTGACCTATATGACAGTACTTATTTTTCAAGTGTAGTACATTACCTCAGCTTCTTTTGTACCGTGTAAAGTGGATTACTTCTAAACTGCCACAAAATAAGAAGATTCCCATTTGGAGTAGTGACTAAAAGATAGGAAACAAAAGATGGGAAGAAACGACTGTGAAATATTCCCAATATTTTGTGTCTGGGCAATAGAGTTGTATGAAATAGAAGGAATGAAAAGTTGAGTAGAGGAAGACTACTTTACTTTTTCCATGGTAAGAAAATGAGAGTGTATATAGTGAATAAAAACAAACAAAAGGAAGTACTTTGTTTTGTTTCTTAAACAAATAAAAATCTTATAAGGTGACTATCACTATGGAGATTCAGATGTAGCTTTGAGCCCCAGAGATTGCCAAAGCTAGGAAGCATAGCAGCGTTGTATTTGATCTGCTTTTATACTCACTTGCCATCCATCTTCTGCTGGTCTGCAGTGTCAGAGACAGGATATTGGTGAGATGCACTTTTGATCTAACCTGCAATCATTCTGATACTCCTACTGTTCATGATATAAACAGAATTTCATAAGAAATTTGCAAGTAACACTACAAAGAGCTCAAAGACATACAGCCAAATGGTGGTTAAAACCACATGTATTGCCACTTTACTGTGTTATATTTCCATGAAAGAAAGAAGAAAAAGATAATATCTCAAGCATCTTTGAATATAAGCAGTAGCATAGCTTCCTTGGGTGTATAAACATACTTCTGTAATCCTATCTCTTAGAATTCCCTGGTTAACATATATAATTTTTAGAGTACTAAAATACAAAAATATATATAACTTTCAGAGTGTTAAAATATAAAATGGTCTTCATTTGCCTTATACTCACGACAGCCACCCCATTTGGAAAATTTAACTTCAAGCTTTCCAGACAAGACTGCTGTGTTCCTATTTTACAACTGGCAAATTAAGTGAAGCTGAAAACCTGAAAAAAACTGTTGTCTGTGGGTTCATGCATAAATTTCCAGTACGGCTAGGAGTTGAACAAAGTCCCTTGTAGGGCTTAGGTGTCCCAAGTTAGTCATGAGTATCCATTCACTTTAAATTGTTGGAATCTCACATACCAGAAGTCCCACTGCTTCAAAGGAATCCTGCCTTAGGGAAGGTCCGGTCTCTGTCAGGTTGTCACACGTGCTGTCTGTGCTCTCTTCCGCACACTTACAACGTGAGTGCAGATGGAATTCATTACTAAAAATATTTTCTCCGTACACACCTTATTACCTAGCAACAGAAATTCTTGGAGGAGTTGACAGAGTATGCAATGGAGAGACATTATTTTTCTAATTTTATAAAATTCACACTCTCACTGGTGAAGATGCTTGTTAGTTGTAAAAGCTCTTTTTCCTCTAATTCCTCTTCACACCATGGAAAGCATGCAAGGTTGTTTTTCCTGACTCTGTGTCAAAGCAGCATTTGCAGGAGGCTGTGTACATATGTATTATATATATAATGTATTTACATGTGTATAATAAATATACTTATATGTGTGTGTGTATTATATGCACAGACATACTTTTTCATTTTAACCTCTTGCTGTTAACTCCTTCATGTTGGAAATAGAGACCTTTTTGAAGGTGAAGAAGTGAAGATAACCCCTTCAGCTTTATTACTCTGCGTGCGTGCGTGTGTGTGTGTGATAAATTTGTGTTTTTTGTGGCTCTCAATGTCTGAATAGCACATTTTGACATCACCAAATCAGGGCCAGGTTTTGTACAGCTTAGAAGCTTTCTAAAAAAAAAGAGGCAGTTCAACAAACAGTGGTAGTCTTAACTGAACTTCTTTAGAAGTTAAAGCAGAAAGGGAAGACACTCTTTTACAATAAGAAGGGATAGAAGCACAGTTCATCAGAAGTCGGTTGCCTTCAAAAATGAAATAGCCCTGAACCTGTTTCCATAGTAGTTCCTTTCCTTTCCCTTTTCTTTTGTTTTCCTTTTCCTTTCTTTTTTCTGAGAGAATAGGCATATGCCAGTCTCCAGTACTGATGCCCAGATGTTTTCTGAACGTTGTACAGGACATTTCTAGCACAAATATGCAAAAAATGAATTTCAAAGTGCTGCCTTTTCATGCAAGAATGTGTATGCAAAAGGTTTGTTAAAGCTAGTCAAGGCAGAGGAAGTTATTTTCTAAAGAAATTCTGCTGATTCCTTCTAGATTCTTTCTCTAAATAAAAAAAAAAAATTCAAACAGAAGTTTCAAAGCAGAGATTTATATTATGTAGAATAATATACTTTTTCAGTGCTGCAGGTTTCTGATCATCATAGCTTCTTGTTAGTTTTAGGAGGGTCATGAGCACACTGTCACTTCTAGGGTCAGGATCCTTATTAAAAAATGCATCATGCACATGCCAGACAACTCAAACCTACAGCTCCAGAGCAAACACTAATTTTCTTTTCTGTGATTATTGTAGTATTCTTTTTTTAAAAAAAAAAACAAGCTGTCGAGAAGCATGATTTGTACTCTTGATATTAAATTCACATGCAATCACTAATCATTGCTGATTATGCAATTATTATTTTGATGCAGTTAGAAAATATTTTCAGTGTCCCTGTTTTCCATATCTAACTTAGAGCAATTAATTCCACCTTTTAATCAGTGTAAAAGAAATAATCAAAGAATTAAAAACTTACTACACTTTAAAAAAATGTGGTTATATTTGAGAAAAGAAGTACAGCACATCTTCTGACATTCACTGGAGAAAATAGATTGTTAGCATTCTGGCTGTACAACACCATTTTTGAATGTTTTTGTAGTTTATCCAATACTCAGAATTTTAAAAGCAATTCTTCTCAAGTTTTTGAACAAGTATATACCAAGAAAAAATATCCAAAAGATTGAGAATCTTTTTTTCTTGGCATAACATGAATTATATCCTTTGACATTTTAGAAAATTGTAATCTCTATATAGAAGAATGTGAAGAAATGGAATTTTCTAAAATGTGAAAAGATATAAATCGTGTTACTTTTTTAGCCATGCAGAATTTAGACATGTAGTCTAAGATAGTCATCTGTGTTTCCCATGTAGTCCTAGCTGTCTTCCAGAAATCATATAATCTCATCTATACTAGGTGTTATTTTTTCTGTTGATTAGAGAGAGAGATCTAGAGAACTAAATTCAAGCAAAATGACTGGCCTTCAGTGAGTAAGGTTAAAAGACAGGAGTCTAAACTTTATATAAATAAGAGCCCAATTTTCCTAGACATTTATATGTCTCAGTGCTTTTACATTCCTGAAGTGAAATGAAATCCTCATAAGTAAAGCAAAGTATTTTAGTGAAGGTGCTAGATTAGGATCCTAATCTAGGTTAGAACTGTTTATAATGGAAAAGAAGAAGCACCAAAGCCAACATTCAAAGGTGCTTATCTCTCCATCCATAGAAAAAAAAAAAAAAAGGCAGTGTTCTTAGCTTCTGAATTTAGTTTTTTAGGAGAGCATGTTTCTAGCTTCAGGCACTTTTTATTTGCTAAAGAGGGATGAAAAGAATCCATCCCTCTTTACAGGTATTCCCAACATCTTCCTGGATTGGCTCAGAACGCAAGGTAGCTCCTCTGGAGAAGCATGCTCAGAGAAAGAAATGTCATAGTCTACACAGATGCAGACATTTACTGTTTACCATGGGCACGTGTCCGAAATGTGGCTCCTCGAGGTTTTAATGTACCCTACCAAATGTTTGTAGTTATGTTTGCTCTTAAAAGACAAAGATGAAAATAATTGGTTCCCCAGGGAACCAGGCTCTAGCTGCATTCCAGTGATGCTGAGGATATCTGTAATATCCTCAATAGTAGTTATAATTCCTCACAATGATCTGTTAATCAGTGTTGCTTCATAAGTATGAAGATTCTGGGAGACTTTTTAAAGAAATGCCTGTGCATGCATGCAGATCTTCTACCTGTTAATATGCTCACCTTCTTCGTCAGCCACATTCATTATGGCTCCCATTTTTTCACATTTCTCTTTCGTACCTAAACTCTGTTGTTTGTTGTTTATATTAGGTCATACATTCATTACTGCCTCTATTCACCCCTCCCTATTCATCGTTGAAGGATTTTATCCATACTTAAAATATCACTGAGATATACAAAGCAAGCATCAGTTTATTAGGAAAGCTTTCATAAATCCAAGGAGGTAGTACTCATTTCCCAACCTTTCAAGGTTTCTGTCCGTTTTGAACTTGCCTTTTGCTCTGTGAATAATCAGCACTCTATTTTGAACCAAAACTTTCTTCTAATTATTAGTTTTCAGTGTTGTATCCAAGGCTGAAAGTCCTGGTGCAAGAGAAAACTTTCACATGAACTGGGCTGCCCATATGGAAATCACACAGGTAAAGAGATAAAAAATGAGCAGTACACTGACCTTTTCCAGAGCTAAATAGAAAAGTCAGTTCTGAGACGTAATCATCCATGGATTTCTTTGTCTTTCCCATACACAGCAAGCTTCTATTTTCAGTGCTGGAGATATTTATAAGCTTTAATCCATTTTGTTTTGTTGGGTGGCTTTTTGGTTGTTGTTGTTCTCATGAAATTAGCTGAACAGGAAGAAAAGGCCAAGGATTCATCACCAGCCTCTTGAGTATTGCATTTATGATGTTTGCTGGTGCAGTCTATCTGTCTATTTATACTTTTCACAGAATCACAGAACGGTTGAGGTCGGAAGGGACCTCTAGAGATCATCTGGTCCAACCCTCCCTGCTCCAGCAGGGACAGCTAGAGCACGTGGCACAGGGTGGCATCAAGGCCAGGTTGGAAGATCTCCAGAGGAGACTCCACAGCCTCTCTGGGCAGCCTGTTCCAGGGCTCTGTCACCCTCACAGGAAAGAAGTTCTTCTTCATATGGAGATGGAACTTCCTGTGTTTTAATTTATACCCATTACCCCTTGTTCTGTCGCTGACCACCACCGAGAAGAGTTTGGACCCATCGTCTTTACATTCTCCCCTCAGATGTTTATACATGTTGATAAGATCCCTTCTCAGTCTTCTGCAACCTAAACAGGCCCAGCTCACCTAGTGTTTCCTCATATGATAGATGCTCCAGTCCCTTAATCACTTTTGTTGCTCTACGCTGGACCCTGTCTAGAAGCTCCATGTCCCTCTTGTCCTGTGGAGTCCAGAACTGCACACAGTACCAGGTGCAGCCTCACCAGAGCTGAGTTTTTCCTGGGTTTGTTTGCCTTTTTAAGCATTCCTAGGTACTAATGAAAGATATTTGATTACCATACACTCCTGCCCTTCAGGTATTTATCATGTCTTTATGTAAAGCAGTTCTAACAACTGAAACAGCTCTCTAGTTTTCTAACTAGTGAAAATACATACTATTTTTATAGCTTCTGCTAGACATTCCTGCTGCTGTCTTTTCATATGATTGTCTGCAGGACAAATGAAGTAAACACACACAGTGTCCTGCTTAATTTTCTTCTAACTTTTCTCTGTGAACTTCTGAGAATAAATATTTAAGGATTAATCTTTGCCTATATTTTTGTCATTAAATCTTTGGAATTAATCCCCTGTGGGAGCTCTACAGAGGTAAGAGGTAACAAAGGGATTAATTCAGCTGTTACAGAGAGAAGTGAAGTCCAAACCTGACTGTCAGCCAAGCTGAAGGCCATGTGGCCTTCAGGCACATGAAGGCAGTGATGTTCTGCTTCCTAAGCCTAGTTCCACTAGAAGAAGGAAGTCCAGATCTCCAGATCATACAGTATGAAGGACAGTGGGAATAGGTGGGAATAGGTGGCCTGCCACAAAGGGAAAGCAAAAGCTTTTCCTTACTGAGAATCTGGGAATTGAGACAATATAGTTACACACTCTGAGAGGGCTCAGGAAATGAATAGTTTTCTTTGTCAGAATGAAAGCACATAAACCAACTAAGGCTCTACAAGGGTTGTTTTTCTCTCCATATAAAAGCCTGCTTTCTGACAGAACATGCTCATGTGGCAGTTAGCCAGTATTCTGCGAACAGCTTAGCACACTATCATGCATGGCTTATTAAAAGCAAAATGCTTTATTTATTTATTTTTCAGAGGGAGGTAGCTCATTGAAAAGCAAATAATTTTAAAAAGCATTCTGTTAAGAGAAAAATAAAGGAAAGGAAAAACCCTTAATCCTCCCTTTGTCCCTGATATGAAATGATCAGCAAATTAGGTTTTAAAACAAGACAAAATCATTGTACAGTTATCTGCAAACCTAACCATCTGTGATTTGATTTTTAAGTGCAAGAAATCAGCACATCTGGAATAGTGAAGTGCTAAGCAATTGGCAGTTTTACCAAGATTAACCAAAGAAAAAGGTTGTATTGAAGATGCAAAGGTGGCTGTACTGCATAGTCTGTTCTTTCAGAATGCCTCCATAATCATGTGGATAATAACATTTTTTTCAGAAGAGAAAAATACATTTGTTCTCTCAGTGTCTTTGGGGAGTTCCTGATGTGTATCTCAGTACTGGATCCAGGAAAAGAATTAGATGTGCTTGGAGAAAACAAACTATTTCCAATAGCTGCAAGTAATTTTAAGAGTTGCCAGAGCTGCTCTAGGAACCAGGATTGCTAATACTGTCTGTCATTTGTAGTCTTTGAACTGTGGTATCAATAGATCCACATGAACTTTTTCTAAAAAGGCTTTTAAGTGTCACGTTTGTTTTTCTATTTACCATATCCTGCAAAGTTATCACTGGCTTAGATTAAAGTCATTTGAGAATCAATGATCATGAAATTTTCATGAGATACAGGGAATGCTGTTCCCTACTATATAGAACAGTACTTAGGTTCTCTGATTTTAGACTACCTTTCATCCTCCTTTCCTTCCT
Source organism: Crypturellus tataupa (assembly GCA_034781795.1). Classification (NCBI taxonomy): domain Eukaryota; kingdom Metazoa; phylum Chordata; class Aves; order Tinamiformes; family Tinamidae; genus Crypturellus; species Crypturellus tataupa. Next base: position 2,638,773 of record JAWLRI010000693.1, on the reverse strand, counting down.
TTTCTTCTTCTCATATAAAACTTCATAAATTACCTAAAAGATTTAGATTCTGGTTCAATCCTTGAGGTCAGACTTGCCCCATTCACTTACCAAAGCTGTAGTTTATGTAGGAGCCCATTTATAACAAATTGTGACTAAGATTTTCTCCAAGAGTTCAGTAATGTGATCTTTGTCTGCACTTTGCATCACCTGTATTTTGAAAGGCTCTTTCTTTTGAACTACTGTCTGTCTTGAAAAAGTGACATGAGACTCTGCAATGCATTTAAATATTACTAAAAAAAAAAAAAAAGTAGAAAGGTATCTATGAAAACTTATTGCTTACTGTAATTTGTTACAGATGGTGAGAGTTTCCATAGATAATGTTTCTTACCAATGCTTGAAAGTCTTACAGAGAGTGCATGTTTTTGTGGATTCATATGCCTGCACAGTAGTCCTCCCTGTGGCCACAAACATAAACATCAAAAGTTCCACAGGAACTTAAGGAAAAACTTTCTGACAGTGAGGGTGACAGAGCACTGGAACAGGCTGC
>JAWLRI010000693.1:2558708-2634784 GCA_034781795.1 Crypturellus tataupa | reverse complement strand
CCTAGAGCACATGGCACAGGGCTGCATCCAAGCGGGTCTTGAAGATCTCCAGGGAAGGAGACTCCACAACCTCTCTGAGCAGCCTGTTCCAGTGCTCTGTCACCCTCATTTTTCCTTAAGTTCCTGCGGAACTTTGGTGTTTCAGTTTGTGGCCGTTTCCTCTAGTTCTGTCGGTGGCCACCACTGAAAAGAGGCCGGCCCCATCCTCCTCACTGCCTCCCTCGAGGTACTTATACACACTGATTAGATCCCCTCTCAGCCTTCTCTTCATATGTTGTTGCCTGGTATTCCCCATACAAGATGTTGGCCCCTAATGTCAAGGGAAAGCCCTCTGCAGCCCTGCCACACTTTCTGGGGTGAGGATAGCTTTTAGAAAGCCATGTCCACATGCAAACTCTCGTTAGATTGATACTGATGTGGTGGTCATCTGAGGGCAGAACCACGGCACTGACCAGTGCTTGACGGGTCCTTCTGATCAGTGAATGTCCTGGTTTCACTCTTTGTATCTCTGGTAGAAACACCATGTGCCAAGTTTTGTGTTTACACATTTGTTATGACACTTACTGAGGAAGCACCTGTAGACTCACAAGAACAGTTGTACTATCTTAAAACTGAGATCTTCTAATATCCAGTTTGTGACAGTGGCCAATAAAAGATTTTTAGGGACTAGCATAAGAACAGTGGAGACACACAGGGATATTTCATTCCTTGGTGATATTTCATACTTCAGTGATAGCCTGTCTCCAGGGATTTGTTGTCCAATATGGTATCTTTTTGTTTAGTAGTTCTTGGCAGATTTTTCTTTCAGTCATTTGTTAAATCACTTTTTAAATCTGTGTATACTTGTAGCATCTAAAGCATGTAGTACCAAAGATAAATTTAACTATAGAATATGTGAAGAAATATTTCTGTTTAGAATCTGCCACCAGATAATTTCATTTGATGCTCCCTAACTCTTGTATTATGAGTCACTCCAGTCAAATTATTCCTGAGTGTCCTCTCTTTTCTACCATCTCTGTATTTACTTCCACTATATTATGATTTTGTATACCTGTATATGAAGTTTCAGAATTTGACCGAATTGTTTCCTGGTTAGGTCCATTTGAAGTGTTCAGAAACTGCAAGAAAACTGCCAAATTTGCTAGTCTAACTAGCACATCTTGGAATAAGTCATAATTAGTATTCATCATAAACCCCATGTCTTTTATTATGTAAGAAAACCACTGTGTGGACCTGCTATGATATAATTCCTGTAGCATCCTTTCCTGGAAATTATTTTCTTTTTAACAAATGTTCAAAATATAATAGAAAAAAAGGAGAAAAAAAAAAAAAAAAAGCATTTAGCAAAATGATCAGGAACTCTGCCTTTCTGCATTCAACTAGCTTCTTGATGCTTTGCTGGTGCAGCTTTTCAAGGGTTGTGACTTAGTGCCTGCCCAGGGTCTCTGGTTGCTTTTCTCAGGTATTTTTTATGGTGAAGCAAGTTATCATGTAAAAGCAATCTGTTTTATAGGGGAGACCAGGGCTGGGCACTCGGCCTCAGTCATTATTCATTCTATAGGTAATTTTGACCTTGCTCTTACAACACCAAAGAATCTTACTACCATAGTGATAAAAGCAACATTTCTGCAGACTTATTAACATCTCCTTTATTCAGTGAGGAGCAAAACTTCACACTTTATGACACACATGTACTTTTTGGTGTGAAGTTCTTAGGTTTATTTTCCACCGAAACTTGATAAGTGGGCCCAAATTGCATAGCTTAGTACTGTCACAGGGGCAATGATAGGTTAAACAGTTTGATAATGGATTTTTCAGGCATTTGTCTACAAAAGATAGGTCAAGTGATAGATATCTTGTCTTTCAATTGTATATCTATATGCGAGGAGATGGAAAAGGTGGGATTTTTGAGGCTTTCTACCTGAGATACAGAGATGTTGACATACCTATAGAAGCACCTTGTAAACCAGAAATGAACAGAGATGTGAAAAATCAAAGGAATGGATCTAGGTAGTAAGAACAATCTTATTTCCTTGTCTTTTTTTTTTTCCTTTTTTTTTTTCATCTTGTGGTTGTATAGTCAAGAGCTGCAAAGCAGAAAATTAGGGAATTCCTAATCAGATCTTGACTGTTTTGTTGAGCCCCTTCCAGAATCCTAAACACATTTGATCATAACACAGACTCTGATCCCTTTGCCCCAGCACCACCATTCTGCAGTGTAGGAAGATACCAGTGAGAATTTCAGCAAGGGCATCAAACCTTGCACTTCCAAATCTTGTGTGATGAAGTTTCATCATTAAAGTGGGAGTTTCGACATAGGGATTTTTTTGTGAAACATATTGTGCTAGCAAGGTGTTAGAATTAGTATATCTAATTTAAACATACACTCAGCATAAAATTAAATCTCTCTCTATATACACATATATATTAGTATGTATGTTAAAATCCAGGGACTTTTTAAACCTAATTAGATTTACTTGGCTCCAGAGTATTCTGAGAATAGTGCTTAAAGTAATTCCAAGTGGGAAATATCTACAAAATAGAACAAAAATGAAAAATTATGTTTCCATTATATCTGATCCCATGTAAATGGATTTTTAACAATTGGCAGGAAAGATAAGTGTCAAATACATTTTATTTAACAAAAGAAAAGTACAATAATGGTTCCAAACTGAATTTTAAGCACTACATAAAATGCATTAAATCCTTCTTTTTACCACAGAGGGAATATAGTAAAAAGTTCACAAAATTCCTGTGGTCCCTCCATTCCCAGGCAATATACAGAGTATTTAAAACAGTGTTATTTTAAGTTAGAAATTTTTCAGATATTATCTCCATTGCTAGAAAATAAACTGAATACGTGATTAGCAATAAGAAAAGTATACTTGTAAGCTTCTGGTCCTTCATTTATATCACCAAGGAGAAAAATTCTTATCTTGTTTTTCTATTTCCAGCAGCTCATCTAATCTTTATTTTTGTTGTACTTACTTGACTAAATAGAGTCAGCAAGTATTTCTCAGTGCACATATATGTTTCTAGATACTCCATCCTCTGAAGTAAGGAACAATCCTGTAGATGTCTGGAAGAAGGAGAGGCTTTGCGAAGTATTCTCATTATCCTGATCAGAGTTGGATCCTTAAAAATACATTCTGTGTTTGCTTTTAGATTCATTTTTCTCACATAAATCTGCAATACATTTTCTGAACTGTATCTTATGCCCACAAGAAGTTGTGGATCTGTACATTTTTGTACATACCATATATAATCCTTGTATACTTATAAAAAGTAAAGACCTGGTCTTCACATGTGATTCAATTCTCTGTTCAGTCTAAAGAGAAAGCAAGAGCTTAGAAAGGTGAATTTGTTATATTTTTATTGAGATTTTTATTTACCAGAGTAATAAGTAATTTATTATCTGCACGAAGTTCAGAGGAGTTCTTCTGCTAGCTCCTCCATAACTGAAGTCACCCTTTTTTAAACATGACAGAAGATGAGGAAGCCTGTGCAACTTTCCTGCATAAAATCCAACAAGTGAGAGCACCATTTCAGATCAAAGGGGGAATTTGTAGCCATATCTGCCTCTTTAAAGAAGCAATCCATCATCACAAGAATGCAAAGAGAACCATCTCTGTCTCCTGTGAAGGGGAATAGCAAAATTCAAGCAAAAATGTGATTAACCTGTATGTGTGGGAGAGAAGGCAGCCATGGCAGCAAGCTGACTTGTTTTCATTTAGTCCAGCCAAGAAAGTTTGTCAAGTGACTAGGATCAGCCACTATGTCCTTCGTTTTTGTCTCTGTGTGCCCTTAGATTGAACTGATTTTGTTTGATCTAGGCAGAAATTTGCCTGAAGGAACTTGTGCCTGAAGCAACTCATGCAACTTGTTACCTCTCGGCCTGTCGCCAAGTCTACTTGTGAAGAGTATATGTCCATCTTCCCTATAACTACCTTTTAGATCATGCAACAGTGTAATAAGATCCCTCTGAGACACCTCTCTGTGGTCTGAACAAGCCTAATTCTTTAAGTCTTTCTTTACCTCTCAGGTTCTCCAACCATCTAATCACCTTTGTGGAGCCCTGTGGAGCCTCTCAAATTTTCTAGTCCAGGAGGCCTTGACAGCTATTTGAAGATTAGATCAAGTGCACAGTCTCACACATATTTAGCTGAGTAAACTAGTGAACCTAATCCAATGACTGCCTATGTTCAGTGGGGCTCTGAATAAAAGCACCGGTGTTACTGCAGATTAAAAAAGCATCCTGTGGTTGAGATTTGCTTAGCAGATACCTGATGGATTATAAAACACACAGGTGCCCCTTCTCTCTTAATTTTCACTTCAGCTAAAGAGCTACGTGAAAGAATAAAGGAAAAGAGCCATCCAGAATAGGAAACGAATTCCCACTCTGTCTTGTCACGGTAATACTTTCTATACCACTAGCCAAGATGCAATCTTGAACAGCAAGAGTTGTCTGTAGTCCCCATTAGGCAAAGTAATGCAAGTGAAAGCATACTATCTTAGGACCTCATTTCAATTTCTGTTAAACCAGAAGTCTACCTGTAGAAAATGGTTATAAATGCATGAGTGAGAAGATGATCACACCCACAAGATTCTTTACAAAAGGTAGTTTTCTCTATTAGTTATCAATTGCCCTGCCAGCCTAGTCAGGAACAGGTCCATTACTGCAACATCAGGTCTTTGTGAAAGGGTATTTTTACTCAATGAAGATCACACATAATGTTCCTCATCTGAAGTAAAATCTAGTAACTTAACTTATTCTTGAACATGTATTTTTTATTATTATTATTTTCACTTGAGATAAACGTAATTTTGTTACATTAGTGTGCAAAATGAACCTTTTGGAAAGTACTGTAAACTCAGATAAACCTTTTTTTTCTAATTAAATAGCCTTTTTCATTAAACAATACATTCAATATTGGAAATGCAGTAGTGGAAATGAAACCAAATATATTTCGTAAAGAATAGAAGATTCTGTTGAACCAATTGTTATATCCTCTTGAATTTAAATTAACTGATGTCAAGCTGCAGTCCTATATTTCAAGAGAGCTTATTCCTAAGAGTTTGCAAAACAGTATAATCTTAAGATTTACAGAGTAACTTCATTAATAATTAAAGATCCTTGTACGTTGCGAGCTGCAGTGTTAAATAACAGTAAATTCTTAAGGAAACTCTGAAGTAATTTAGTATTCAGCTTTTTCAGCAGAGTTACTAATCGTTTTAATAGTTCTAAAAGACCTGCTCTCTTGACTAGTAATATATGTAATACATTTGTGTTGCACCTTGTTTAAATTAGTGCTGCTACTATTCTGCACATTAATTTGTTACAGATTATCTTTCTAATGGTTAAGTGTCATATTTCAGACTTTATCTGCTGGCCATTTTATTTTTAATGTGATGGTGTAAGGTATGTGGCAAGCATATTTTGTCATTATATCATCTGTAAAAAATATAAAATATCCAAACAAATTTCTAAAATATATATAAATTTCCCAAATGCGTATTTAAAATCATGTAATTACTACTCTGTTATGTATAGATGTAAGTATACAATCTTTAAAGACAGAATATATTTTAACAAGATATTTTAAGGAACAAATTGAAGTTCTATTCTATGTTCAACATTTGTGACTTCATTTTGTTATACTGTCTCATGTAATTTGTTTTCAACACGTTTCTTTCAGAAACACATAGTTCTTTTTAGTACCATAATAAGCATCTGTTGACAGCTGAGTATATAAATACCTGTCATCAGTCTTAAGGAGTTGGACTTAGCATCCAATGCGTCGGCAATCACCAACAGGGAAAGTTTGTTACTGTTGCTGCTGGTGCTATCATTTGATCATGGATTTGTGACCTGTCCTTAGCCTTATCAATAACATGATTGTATGAACAGTTATCCTCATTCAGCTGGAAAATGTGGTTTGGCTCCTGCCCTGAGGGATTATGAAAAGCAGAAAATAGAAGCAACAGTTTGTCTATCCTCTGAACTGTAATACATTCTTGCAAAATGTTTGTCCAGCCTGTCCTGAAATGATAAAGGTTTCACAGTCTTTCTGGTCAGTGTATTCCAGAGTTTCACTGTCACTGTCAGCAAGATTTCTCTTATGTGCCTCATCCAAATCGCATCATTTGGTGTTGCAAAAAGTGTTCTTGTCCTAGCTGCAGTGATCATAATGAATAGATTAAACTTGTTGTGTTTGTAGTGACCTTTTAAGTATTAGAAGATATTATTAAAGTCATTGATCACTGACAATAAAATGTCCCTTTCCACTGACATTTATAAACACTGTAAATTGCCTAAAAAGGAGGAGATGTTGTTTATAGGCATAGGTTTGCATTGCCACAACCAAAAGAAGCTACATACAACAGCTCATGCAGCTGCATCACAACCTGCAACAAGTATCGCTCAGCATCTACACATAACCACTTACATCTCTAACAGCAGTCACAAATTCATAGGAAACACATAGGATGCTTTAGGAATATGCAATTAGATCCTCATAGCACAATTACATTCCCTACCATGCAGATGAAACTAAGCAGTCAGTCAAGTTGGATATGTTACAAGTCCACATCAGTTTAATGGTGATCTATCCCATGTAATTCCTTAGAGGATGCATTGATCATCTCATATAAATTACATGGAATTAAGGTTTAGTATTAGGGAATCAAATTCCAGTCATCCTATATGTCAATGCTAAGAAAATCTAGATCTATGTTAAATTGCTTTATTAAACTATGAGCAGAGCCACAGAGGTCCCCTGCAGAATGAGTCTTTTATCCCTATGACCTCATTGCCATTCTGCTTTTTTTATACTTCTCCCATTGTCAGTATCCCGATAGGAGGTCAAGATGATGAGTTCCTCAGTCACTCACAGCCTGGTTCTCTTGCATGTGCTCAGCTCTTTTAAAATAAATGGGAGCTGCCTGTGGTCAGAACCTTTGAAAATCTTTTTCTAATTATCATCTCTCAGATTGGCTCTATTTTTCTGTGAACCCGACAGGGCAGATGAAGTTGTATGACTTGGCTACCTGTAGGTAAGCACCATTTACTAAGCTACGTCCATGATTTTCCTTTGTGCAGGCTCTGGAATAGACAAGCAAAGATTTAAGAGTCCCTGAATTGCAGCATTGCAGTGCTGCTTCCTTTGCTTCAGGTACAGAAGCATTTTTCTTGGTTGTAATAAATTTTACCATCACTCTTGATGAACATGTTGTACTCAGTATTGAATAATCCTTCTTGTACAAGGGACGAATTTATGTGTTTTGTGCTTTTGCTTACTTAAAGATATCTTAGTGCTTATTGTTCATCAAAAACAGAATTTGCAACAAAAAGCAGTATTGGAGAAGTCTTACATAGTTTTCTCTAATTAAGTAGAGCGTATAATGCTTGCAGTTTTATTATAATACAGGTCATTTGGTGGCTTAGTAATGTTTGTATGGAAACAAAAATATTTCTGTTACTTATCCCAAGAAAAAATAATGAATTTGAAAATGGCAAAGTTGCATTTGTATGTAAAAAAATATTACAAGAACACATGTGCATGATAGAATTAAACTTATGCTTTATTTCGATTATCTCTTTTAAACTATCCACCCTGAAATGTATCTACCCTTGAACTGTTTTAAAATAGGGATGGGGTTTTATTTTATCTAACTTAAGTCATCTTATTTTTTCTTATCTTAACTAGACATCTACCCTCATCTCATAATTTAGCCTATTTATATCAAGAAATAGAGCTGTGTAGGATCTTTTCTGAGTCCCAAAAGCAGGCTTACGGGCATGGTATGCTAGTAACTAGCTAGGCATACTGAGACATAACTGAGCTCTTCCCTTTCCAAAACTACCTACTACCAAAGCAGGAAGTGTCCAACCTGCCTACTGAGAGTGTCCCCAGCCGTGGTAACCCCAAACTGTGCTCAGACATCATTAGGGAGAGCACTAACTGTCCCAGGGCAAAACCGTGCCAGCGATTTTACTACCGATTTAACAATGTGGAGATTTCCGATTCTTGGGCCTGTACTCCAACATTTTAACATTACTGGTACAGATGAATTCTTAGGCTCTTTCTACACTCAGTGAAGGGAACTTTCCATCCTGCTTGTCTTACTTGTATGTTAGGGTGGGATAAACTGATACCTGAAGATATTGCTTTCTATAAGAAGTATCTGGATGATTCAGTTAAACCACACATTTGATATTCGGACACCTAAAATTAAGTGGGGTGAGTGTTATCACAACTGATATGGCCTGCATTTATCCTTCCTAACACCAAGCATCAGATATCTAATTTAAGAATATCCTGGATATAAACTATTTACTCAATGCAAAAAAAAAAAAAATATATGTACAAAAGCTGTGGTCAGCCTAAGATCTGTTTGCACAGACCTCTAGAAATGCTTGTGGGTATCTGAGCCTAAAGACAAGAAATTTCAATCCAGTCTAGCAAATGCATTCCTTGGACCCTGATTGCAGATGGGCCTACACAAAATACCAAATTTTATCTTTTGAAAATAGTGTAGCATATCACTGTAAGAAGGAAAATAAGTTTGAAAATACAACTGAAGTATAATCAAGTTTGCCTAGATCAGTAGGCAGTATGAAGAAATGAGCCTGACAAATATATGTGATTTATCTCAGTTAATCAGAGAGAAAATCTTTGACACCTTGGATTCCCATTCTTTATTAAATAAGTGGACTAAATCTTAGCAAGATTTTGCTAGAGGAATTTTGCAGCATTTGAATTGCAATCACATCATGTCAGCAGCATTTCTTCCTGAGGGACTGATAGGAGCTACAATTACTGAAAGGAAACTATTAAGAAAACCTATTTGTGAAACCTTACTCAATGCCTTATTAATTTGGAAGAATTCATGCAAAATTGAGGAATAAATCATTTAAATGAACAATTGGAAGAGGACAATCACCATGAAATCATACTACTTGCAACATATAAGCCTTGTGACGCAAAAAACATTGTTTATTAAAAAAACACCTTGTGTGTATGAGAAATACATAAGTAATCTTGTTCCTCCCTCTGCCAAAAACTTATACAGTTTGTTTTACCCTTGCACTATCAACAGTGCAGTCTCTACTGTGAAGCCAGCAACACTGTAATCATATTTTTTTGGCACATTTCACTGAAGGTTTCCCAAGGCAGCACATAGTATGGTTAAAAACAGTGTCGGTTCTATTTTACAGTCCCTACAAAGGGTGTTTTTTTTTTTTTTTTTATTGCCTGCATTGTGCCCATTTATTCATGTGAGCCCTAAGGGCAAAATTCAGACGGTAGGCTAGACCAGATACAGACTGTTAACCAAAACAAGAAAAGAGATCAAGCTCGAGTGCTGAACTCTTAGTGCACATTGCTTAATCCAACTCACAGCATTGAGCTGTGCTGTGCTGCATGCCCAGCTGCTTTCTCCCAGAGAATGCTGTGGTGTGGTTCAGGGAATATTTTACGGAAGGGATCACTTCCGAAAGAAGCATTGACAAGACCTCACCAGCTTTGGTTCCTCTAACCAGCACAGTCCTCTGACACTGCCCCAGCAAGTCTGACGTCTTCCTGCCGGTTCCCAAGCTCCTATATCTCTCAAAGCAGGAAAGGCACAGCCCAGGTTTCATGCTTCAGAAGCGATTCTCAGGTGAAGTGCACATAGAAGCTTCCATGTCATTTCAGATGACTTGAAAAAAACGCATAGAAAAATAATTACTGCAGTTATGTTGCAGGGCCACCCCAGAGAGCACAGAGGGAACCTAGAGCTGCCGCTATGAAGTATGATTGAAATCTTCTGACCTTGTTAGTCTTTTATTTAGAACTACAGGCGCACAACTAAGATTTACACATCATAAAGTATTCCAAGTATTGCTTTTATTCAGATGTAACAAAATCAACCTTACTGGATTTTGTCAATATTTTTGGCCCTTACCTTTCAGATTGTTTTTTACCTTCTGTTTGTTACAGTGCACTTTGCGTTACAAATAAAGTTGTGACTTTATTTATTTATTTTACTGTTAATGGAAGAGCAATTGTAAATGACAGTAACTGAACGGCTGTTTTGCTTCAACTCTAACCCAAGCAAAGGAACAACAGCGTTAATACAAACTGTTGTCAAAGCTGACTGTGGCCTGTAGAAATCTGTCCATGCATATACCTTCTTTTAGTGAAGCTCATTTGTATCCTAAAAAATTACCAGATCTACCTGGCTTAAGTGATAACAGAAGGGAAAATAAGTGGTTCATTTAACCTACCTTCCTGATTTTTGATTGTTAGATTTACAAGTCATTTATTGCTAATTACTTGCATATCCTTCTAAGCTGTTTTTGGCAAGCTGAAGTGAGGGTAAATCTGAGAGTTCAGATAAGCAAGGACTTGGAGAACTGTTGAAGAGGTGCTGGTTGTCAGTTTAGAAAGTCCTTCATCCTTTCCTTTATTTGCATTAGCTCAAAATGTTTTGTCTTGGAGCATGTAGTATGTCCTCCTAAGAGCGTAGCATAGATACTGTAATGTCACTTAATTCTTCAAAAAGAGCTCTTAAAGTAGGTTTCCACTGAAAAAAATGTAAATATATAACAGTTCACTGTAATGTACTAAATAATATTAATTTAAAACTATCCTGTAGTGAGACCCCCTGAACTTTCTCAAAAGGTTTGAACTTTTCACTCTCACCATGAAATTATTATGGGCAACTAGCCAGTTCCTAAATAAACTCTGTATATCAGTAGTGAAGCTTTTAATTTGGAACATGATTGATCTCCAGCCATTATGAAAACTGTCAACTAAAATGAAGGAGTGAATTGCAATTAATTTTTCTTAATCATATTATTTCATTGAAATATTTACACCATGTTTAAGTGAATTTTACTTAAACTTAACTCAGACCACATGAAAAGTGTATCTTACATTCCCTTTATTTTCCGTGGAATAGCTGTTCTTTCATGATCAAAATTATATGGGTAGAAAACAAAGCAAAACAAAAACTTAGGAATGGTAGCTCTTATGCCTTCTGACATGGTTAAAGCTATTTATCCTTTGCCATGTTCTCATCATAGTGTCAACATCTTGGAAACTTAGTGACTGCATTACATTTCAGCTTTCAGGTTGTTTGCTTTGCCAAGAATATTAATGCACGTTCCTGTCTCTAAATGCAAATCGATGGTGTGCACAGATACTCACATTCGTTAGCTCTGGGAACTGCTCTCACCGTCAATACGTCTGTGTTCGTGTTAGGGGACTGGAGCACTTCCACGCTGCAGGCTGCTGGCTGCAGTCTGTTATGAGACTTTGGCATGTGCAGACACTTCTCCCATGTCTCTGCTCCTGCAGAAAGCAGCGTGGGCTGGATGGCAGGTGTGAAACCATCCCGCATTCACCCGGAGCCCTGGGGCGCGCTGCAGTCCTCTCCTCGGTAGAAATGGAGATGCACTGTGGGAACACAGACCTTATAGTCTCCAATGCTTTAACGTCCCCTCAGTGACTCCAGGCTATCAGAGAACGTGCTACTTTCACCCTGGCCAGAGTGCCATCAAAAAGGTTAATATTTATGTGACTAGAATATCAGAGTGCTTGAGGGAGAAAAGGTTAAGAATCACCATTTCTTGCCTTTGCTTTGGGGTTCTACCTAACATTGCATATATATCTGTGTGGCTTAAGTGTTGCGATATCTCATATTTAAAAAAAAAAAATGCAGGTGACAAAACTTTTCCTTTTATTTCTGAAACATGGATAAGAGGCCCTTCACAGCTGGCAGGGGCGGGAGAGTTTGTGAAGAGCCTTGTGCTGTGCTGTCTTGGTCTGGACAGACCTTCGTAGTTATGTGGGAGATGTCAACTTCTTGCAACAAGATTAACTCCAGTAATTGCTTTTTTGACCATTCCAACACAGTTGTCTGACCACTGCTCGTCTGTGTGAGAGAGCTAGCCTTTCCCCTTCATCTTCGTAGCCATATCACTCTTCTAACAGTCATGCCTTTCACTATATTTAGGACACCCACTTAGGGGTTCTTTTTGCTTTCAAGGAGCCCTAGTAATTACACTAATTCCTCTTTTAGTAAATTTCTATTTTAATTACTCTAAATCTCTCTATTTTAGTAAATTTAGTAAACCTTGGAGTGCAGTGGAGTGAAATGAAAGTTGAACCTGTGATTTTGCCTCCTCCGAAAGGAATCTACTTTTCTCACCAAAATTGTTCTAACCTAGCACATAACAGGTGGGGGTGGTTGGGGGATTCACTTCAGACTGCTCTAAATCAAATGCACACATGCCCATAATTTCTCAGGAAAAATCTAAATATGCTGATCTATTTGCCAGTAAGTCTGTCTTTCTCACAGCTGTCTTTATGCTCATCTTAGACTGATATCTGAATCAGATCTGCGTTTCTTGATGCCAGGACCCTTGTATGAAGGTATCATTCAAGCTAGTATAAACCAGTGGAATCCCAAACTAACATTTCTTGTCCCTCCCTCTGCACCATTGATATTTTATTTTGATCTAGGTTCTTCTGGTCTAGGGTCAAGGCAGACAGCTGTACTGGCTTGTGTCCTTAACTATGCCCTTGTAAACTTAAGCCTGGTGGAAGTAGACAGCAGTTCCTCTGCAGGAAACCTTCTATACCAGGCTGACAGAAATTTGGTGAACAGCTCCTGGTAGGTTTTTGGAGCTGGAGACAAGAAGTATATAGAGCAAATCAGGCCACTGTACATTTCTTTTTCAGTAATTTCAATATTAATTTTAATATCCATAATATTAATTTTAAATATCTGGGAAAAAAATGCCCTAGTGTTTTATTTTGCATTGAGCAATTGCTAAAAATGCTCTGCATAGATTACAACATTTCAGCCTAATACTGTACTTTTAAAAATATATGTGCTTGTTATGTGCTGAAGAAAGTTGAAATGTGAAGGATTTAAACAGCAGTACAAAGCAGGATGTATGTCATGTGGAGCAACAATTACAACCTAAATGTATAGAGAAGAACTCAGTGAAGCTAAACGCCTCGAGCTCCGCAATATGTAATATTATCACAGCATGAGTAATTGGAGATATTCTGTAGAATTGCTTTGAGTTCAGATTATTTTAAAGTCTATCTTGAATCATTTGGCTTTTTAGACAGGGGCTATTGCTGTCCCCTTGATAGCACTTCAGCTCGAGTTCCCAGCCTCCAAGCCCTCGCTGACGTGGGTGCTGCACACCCTTCAGACAGCATTGCCGTCCATCCTGTGTCCTGTGAACAGGAGTCTGTGCCCAGAGCAGACATTTTATGTCAATGTCAAAATCTGTGTGTGTTTTTTCATCTTTCGTATTTTCATATTAATATTATTCATATTCATATTCATTTTTATATTAAAGTACCTAACCAGAATGTGGCATTCTTTTTGCTCTAGAAATTACCTTCATATCCTCATAGGGGAAGGAGTGACCCCTGCAAAAAAGCTTTTCAACAATATAACCGTTCAGAAAATCTGTATAATAACATGCAGTTCACTTTTTTGTCAATGAAAGATTTCTCTTCTGTGGTACTCTTGATATTTCAAGCATTCTGCGTAGTCAGAATTTGAAGTGATGAGGCACTTTCCACCAGAGATCTCTCTGAAGAACTCATAGATTTCAATTCAAGGATATTAATCATTATTCTCAGCCTAAAAATTCCCCTTCTTAATTTGATCCTCTTCCACACCTCCTTATTAGTTATGGTAGCTGAAGTATAAATATTGAACCTCTTTAGTCTCACTCTCTTTTTTTTCTCCTCTCCCACAGTCAGTTTCTGTAAACTCTTTATTTATGGTTCACTTCTGGACTATTTTGCCTGGTCGATGTGAAGCTGGCAAAATGGTATTTGAAACTAAATACCCAAGTACGGACACTTCAGAGCAAGACAGTGAGGGGCTGTTGACTTCTTTGCCCATTTCTAAAATTATATATTATCTAATCAACAGAAAGTGGTTGTGAGAATAGCCATTGGCTGCTTATGTAATTGGTGCCCAATCTGACCTTTTGATGCTGTGCTGAATTACAAGCTCTCGTTTAGTTTCTGCTCTTATTCTTGCTCTAGATTTTTTTTCCACTCTTTATTATTTCCTGATCCTATTTCTAAATATGCCCTTTGCTTGTCCTTGGTGGTACTTGCAACTCTTCACTTTTTCATATCAAGTGAACTTTATTAATGTCATAATTCCTTCCTTTTAAGGACCATTAATGAGTCAGTTAAATAGGAATGGACATAACACAGATTTTGGCAATATTGCCCTTCCCTTCTCAGGGACTCAGGGTTTCACCACTAACATTAGATTTTGTTTGCAACCCTTCACACAGTTCTTTTAGTCCACATGACAGTTTGTATCCAACCAAGTATGAATTGATTTTCAATTTATGCTGTCCTAAGGCTGGAAGGGATGCCGGCGCTGATAGGACAGCAGAGCAGCAGCGAGGTTTTCTATGGCACGCTGTGGGAACAGGCATTACACTAGGCAGCACGAGTGAGAGTTAAAGCTCCATTTGATGTCCTGGCCAGTTCACCCTGGTAAAAATCTGTAGCTGATGTCTGTCAGCAGCATTCCCGGCAGGTGTTGCTCGTGAAAATCCGCCTTAAAACATAAGCTCCTCAGCCTGCTTCACAAGGAAGTAGGAGAAAGAGAACATAACTTTGCATCTAAGTGGGCTCAATTATGTGTATGCTTACTAAAATGGTACGTGATATTTGGACACATCGAAATCAGTATATACCTAATGTTCAACTTCCTATTTAAAATAAACAGAGATCCCTACTAAACTTTCACATTGTTAGTGACTCTTTTTGACTTAATATTTTGTTTTAATTACTCAGCTGAGTGGCTGCTTAAGGTAATCGAAATTCAGGAATAGCATTTCCATATCACATCTCTGGTATAAAAGATTTCATTAGTTGCATCCAGCATTTCTCTGTATAGGAAGGTATATCGGCCTTATTGTACTTTGTTGTGTGGGACTTAAGGACCCTTATGAGTGCCAAATGCCTTATGTGATTTGCTGCTGCTCAATATCTGAGTATACTGATGTAGGTGGACACTTTTGAGTCCTTTCTTACTTAAGGTATTCATCAAAATGTGGTTTTACTGATATTCCATGTTCTGAGGGCTGGATGCCTTTAAAATTTTAAATACTTTCTCTCCTTTTAAATGCTGTGCTCTGTCTGAAAATCGAAGAGCTGTCAACATGTACAGAAAGATGTGCCTAATAAAAAAAGCATTGGTGTTTATTTCCCTGATAAACTGTGAAGGAAATGTAGAAATCAGCACATTAAAAAAGGCACTAATATGCTTCATATTTTAAAATTAAAATTATTAGCAATCTTCACATTTTATGACTTTCAAATAAGGGTACATGAAATTGTTTGTTATTTATCAGTTTCTAGCACAAGGCAGCTCATAAACTCTTGAGTATCGGTTTTACTCTCTGTAGTTCTTTGCTGCCATCTTCTGTTTCTTGCTGTTGTCGTTCTTAAATTCTGAAAAGCAAGGCTGCAACCTGACTGAGCAAAAATTTCTACCATTTCTTTCTTTTTTCTTTTTTTTTTAGCTAAAGCAAAGTGAAGCAAATGCAGATACAAAGGAGAAGCTTCCATTGCGTCTACGCATCTTTGAAAAATTTCCTAACAGGCCACAAATGGTGAAAATCTCCAAGCTTCCTTCAGATTTCACAGTTCCAAAAATAAGGTATTGAAATGCTTCCTTTACTAATATCTTATAAATCTCTTTGATCCATAGAGCACTAAAAATATGTTTTGCTTGTGGATTGAACAGATAATTCAGAAAATCAAAGCTGAAACAGAATCAGATTGGAGTCCGATGCATTTCATTTTCAAAATAAAAAATTTTAGCGCTGTTTATGTCACGCACAACTAGATTGACTGAACGAGGCATAATTGATACAAGTAGAATACGATTAGAAAGTGCATTTTGTTCCTTCATCCCATTTGGGTTTTATATTCTTGGCTGAGACAACTAGCTCGCAGTCTAATCAGTTCTCATCTAACTTTAAGATGTGACCAAGTACAAGTCATTAGAATGTGTGGCCTAGGTTGTTTGATAGCAGTTATGCTGAAATGACCTGGACTCCTCTTTGGGTTTGAACAGGTAATGCTTTTCTGCAAAACACAACTTAGAAAAGGACCAGACCCTTGGCTGGCCCCTAGATGGTCAGTTACAGCACAGTTATTCTTGACACGATCCCAAGAGCAGATCAGAGCAATCCAAGGGCTGCTGCAGCACACAGGTGGCTAAAACTGAGAATGCAGCCCAGGGCGACCACACAGGCTTTGCCCCTTCCAGTATCCCCAGCCAGCCACACTGTGAGGGGGCATGGGGTAAAAGAAAACTCTCGCTGTTCTGTATCTCTTCAGATTACGTTTATTTGGGTTGTACTCATAAGAAACTCATAAGAAAGCTAATACAACTGGTTTGATCAGGTAGTACCATTGTAGCTTCATGAAAAGAATAATTGGGAATGGAAGGGTCAGAAAGAAAAACCTTCTCCCTTCTAAGGTGCAGGCATAGCTAGTATATTTTTAGTTCCATGATACTGTTTAGTTGTATAGCAGGGGTATTTTTCTCCTAGTCTTTGTCTTTCTTGATATTACTTTCTAATGTTGTTTTTCCCAACATACTCCAGCTTAATGTGTGATCTTGCTGACTACTGAAAAACTTTAAACAATCTCTAGGAAATCAGAACTTTATACCTAAAGCAACTGTACTTTGTAGAAAACTCTCTCCAGATAGAGATAAGTTATAGGCAGTTTACACTGGGAATAGCTCATCTCTAAACCTAAAACACAGCAGCTTAAACATGCATTTTTTGTAAACAGAAATACTTCAGGGATTTAAATATGGTATATGTGATGCATAGAATTCCTAAGTTGTTTAATATTGGCATTCAGAGCAATTTTTGAACAGATGTTGTTTGAAATCTTGAAAATAATTTCTTGCAGAAAGTATGTTTCTTTTGGATTATATCAGCATTTGATTAGCATTGAAGTAACAACTCGTGTAAAGAATGCCAGAAAAGCTGAAAGCTGCAAAGACGCTTTAAATAAATATTTAACACTTTAATTGGTAAATAAATAAATAAAAGAATTATTATAAAAGAAAACAAAACTTTTTTCTTTGAAGTTACATGCAAGACTTCCACCTCACAATTCAGTCATGTATTTCTTTGATAGCTGAATTTAAATTTAATCAGTTGTTGTTTCTGCAGTCTGCCCAGTTGTACCCCTACATATCTTTTTCTTGTTCTCTAACAGATTGCAGGACATTAAATATATATATATTAATTCTAATTAATTTTTAATCCATCATTATCTTCTGTTTGTTCACAAGGGAAAGTTTCATGAAGCAGTTTATTGATCGTCAGCAGCAAGATACCAGCTGTTTGCTGCGAAGACTTCCTTCAGCTTCTTCTTCCTCATGTGACCACTCTAAAAGATCTGCAATTGAAGAAAATAAATACATTGATCAAAAGGTAAATGTAACATTCAGAGCAGCAAATGTTTTCACTCAAGTAAGTACTGTGAGGAAAGAGCTCCAATTCTAGTCTGTCAAATTACCAAAGCTCTGAACACAACTTGCAACAACAGAAGGCAGCATAATGGGCTGTATTTAATTTGGATGGTTAAATAGACCTCTCAGGAGATCCCTATTTGGTTTAAATTTTCCTGTTTCCTTTGGCTTCAAAATTCAGTATTTCATGCATATTTTTTAATGCATCCATCTTATGAACCTAATTCCTTAAAATATTCTTGCTGTGAATCAGTCAGAGGTTAGTGGAAAATCAAAGTCCACAGGGAATTTCTGAGTCACTTGCTACCAATGGTACAGTGTTGAAGGCACACTTCACTGAAATGAGGTTCTCTGTAATTGCTGGAGATGATAGGCAAAAAATTAATTATTCTAATTATTTAGAGGACATTAACCTCTCTCTAAGTCTGGGAATCACTAGAAAACAGAGCTGTTGTGTTGAATCCAGTCTCCCAGGTGGACTGTCATGGATAGTTGGATTTGAAAAATATCAGGACGTTTGTATTGATGATGACAATGATGCAACAGCATAGGCTGGAACTATGTGATTTCTAGCACCTTGCAAAACACAAAGATCTGAAAAAATAATCATTGTGCTTTGTGGAAGGTATTGATTTCCCAGATTTCTCATGGGATTTGTACTGATATCACTTCTTTATGATTTCCAATATTGTGTAACTCATTAGTGACTTTCTGACCAGACGAAAGAACAGTCTTTCAGCCCATAACATCTTGGGGTTTGTAAATATATTTGAAGTCACAAAACCATGGACAAGAAAGAAAGAGGTCACATGTTGTAGTTAGTTAGGCAGTATAACTCTGTAACCTAAGACAGCATTAGCAAAGGCAGGAAGCAGAACTAGGGAAAACAATACTTTTCTGGTAATGAATGAGGAGAAGAAAATTGCAAAATACTGTTCATTTTCATCCCTATTTCAATGCAGTCACTCATTTCTGTGGCCAGTCAGTTCTATAATACCAGATAACTGAAGCTGCACAGGAAGCTCTGAGAGGGAGATCTGCAATAATTATTTTTTTTTAATCAAACAGGTAAGGCCATAGGAAAGAAGCAAGCCTGTATGGGCATTATCTCCTCCAAGAAGTATAGCAGAAATGTTGGATAAAGCATTAACTGGCAAACATAGGAGTTGGCAGAAGTACACCAAGTTTTGCCAGTGATGGCTCGCCCACGCGGTGCCAGGGAAAGCAGAGTGCAGCTCTACCATGTAATCAGGGATAAACAGAGACCTTAGACTTGTCCCAGTCACACAGAAAAAGTCCAGAGTGTGCAATGCAGAGTGCATATTGAATGCACACTTTCAATAGATCTGTTTACATGAAGATATTTTAAGTATATAAAATTGCAGGTTTAACTCCTGCGCTCTGCTGTTCACAAAAGTGAATCCCGATTGAATACATTTAAAGATGAATTCACAATAGTTTGTTGAATGAGATCTTGCAATATGAAAATGCAATGCAGCATTCTTTTCAGTTTTTCTCTTCTCTCCAAGAGCAAATGTGTATGATCTGACTTTCATTTTGAATTATGTGTTTGAAAATTGCATTTGCACTATCCAGCTTGCCTTAAGCATGCATGTAGGTTTGTATTTCTAGGCCTCGGAGGTAGAATCAGTGATGAGTAACATTTCTGATAAATGTAGCTTAAAACAAGGTATTTACACATTCTTGTTATGAAGAAGAAAGTGTTAGGTAGGATTTTGTCAAAAGTAATTACTGCAGCTTTCTATAGTTAGAGTTACCATGGCAATCTCATTTTTGTATTAACAAATCTTCTTAAAAATGTGTTATCCTTAAAACGAGCTTAGAATGAGCGGTTGCTTTTAAGCATAAACTTTGTGTGCATACTTTACTTTTCTTTGTCAAAGAGAAACTTGACCAAATATTTTACTAATGCCAGTGGCTAGCAGGATGCATTCCCTCTTGATGACAGGGTGGTGACTTCAGAAACCTTTCACATCTTTTGTTGCATTTGGTTGGGGGAAGTGTAGAGGTCCTGCTGGCGGGATCTGATTCCTTTTTTCCCTTTTTGGTGCCTGTAATATGGCCAACTTCTTCATTTCCTCCTGGATTTATATCAACACTTCAGTGTTCTACACCTGCTGAAGTGGTAGACAGAACTGAATACTTACAGCCCTTTCCTTTCACTTCAGCAATGTTCTTTTCTCTCTCTCTACAAAACTGAGCTATAAATGTCCTATTGTTTCTCTATTCAAAACCAATCTGACAGGAAACTCAAGATGAATGATAAAGCAAAACTTTCTTTATTGTCTTATATAACAGATAGAGTAAGTCTTTTCAATATTTTAATTGCCTACTTCCTTGAAAAGATATTTTTAATTGTAAAAGAGAAGTTTATTTTAATTGCATTTTTTTCATTTGTAGAGGTATTTAATCTTCTCAAAATAAATGAAGTCTATTTATTCGCATGCATTTCCTGATATATATTACTATGACCAGAGTGGCAAGCACATTAAAATTAATTTTATTCTCAATATATAACAAATCAAAAGAACAGCTTCCCAAAACAGGTGTCTTTACTATACTGTTTTTTTCTAGTTAAGTCTGTGAGCTCCAAAAGTTTTTCCAGTTCTTCCAAATGGGTAAACTACTGCCGAAGTAATGAACTAACCAAAAACTATTATCAAGAATCACTTTTAAATACCTGAATGCTCTTAATCTTTTATAACGCTTCTCAGAGTTCATTCACCATGTGTGAAGGAAAACTTTCTTCTTTATTTCTTGCCAGCCAAGCCTGGGCCATCTCTGTTGTGGCTGCTTGGTAGGCAGCTTAGCTTGATGCTTTGATTGAACCATCTATGACCAAATGTGTAACACTGGGTCCTCTGGATTCAATGCTTCAGGAAATTCCATGGCATCATGATCAGGGAAATATTACTGCGGGAAAATAGAGGTCACACCTAGTCAGAGGACTGGGCGACTTAGCTGGAACTGAGACGGTTGATCTTTGCTCTCTCCTTGAGGGTCTATGGAACAAATATTCTTATACCCATTAATCTCTTCACTGACCTTCCTCACTGCATGCTGAGACAGGCTATCCCTCTGTGGCCTGCAGGCCATCTCTTGAGGATCCTTGCATTTCATTAGGGAAAACAGGACTGGCTATTTGTTTGAGGCTGTCTATAGTGGGAAAGGCTGCTGTAGTAAAAGGATCCAAATGTTACTTTCTGGTGGAAGAAGGAAGACTGATAGGAAGATTGCCATGAGTAAGCAGTGCCATTGTAAAATTCATGGAAAAAAAGTGGGTGAGTGAGGGGTTAAAAAAAAGTGGAGATTGCACTCATGGCTTTAAATGAATACTGTAGATAGGGGAGAAAAGGAGTTTGCAGAGACACAGAGGTAGGTTCTTTCATACTTCACAGCTGTATGAAAATTATTCACAGTATGCTGGGAAATTCCATAGCTAACCAGTATTTCAGCAAATTCTTGGACAGGAGAACTACATGAAATGTGTGTACACAACTGAGTTTTGTGTGGGTGGGTAGATGATAAGAAAGGAAGTTGGCAGAAAACGAAGACATCTCCTCTGGTGACTCTTATAAGAGCTTGAGGAATGGTGACTGCAAATTCAGGGGAAAAAATAAATGAATTTTAATCTTTACAAGTCTCGTGTCCATTGGAACTGTAGGAACATAAAAACATGTCAGAATGCTGTCGTAAGAGACATAGAACTTTCAGCAGACCTTGCTAAAAATTATTTGAGGAGGGCCTTAATAGATTGACTGCCTAGCTACTTACCTTACAGCACATCATTGTTACATTATATTTCAAAACAGGTTCCTGAGATGAACTTTGAAAGTGCCTATAGCTCAATATGTACAGATACTCATGTGCATGTTTACATCCGTGGCACAGCAGGAGTGAATAATAAAAAAAAAACAGTTTCTAATATATTCATGCATTTTATAGTGCAGACTTTGAGAATCTCCTATGTAATTGAAATAATATATACAGGCCAACCTGTTCATTTCCTGATTTGTAGTATTAATTGCATAGTAGCAAACACATTTTCTCTTTTCTATCCTCTTTATTTTTCAGTTTCCTCTCCCCTGTATGCATTTTGTTTTTCACTGCGCAAGCAGTGAAGTTAGTAGCCTTTCTGGTCTCCCATTGGAACAGGTTCCATAATTAAGGCCTAGCTCATGGGAAAGCTCCCATGCTATGTGAGCCTCCTGTTGTTAAACAGAATGAAGATGTATCATGAAAGGTCATGGGCAGAAAGGTAGAGTTTCTCTCTCAGGTATCCAGGTCCGTGGCCATGGAGGACTATGAATATTAAGCAGCAGACGTTGCACTTGGTTCTGCATTCCTTGGGGCGTCAGTGCACAGAAAATAGCATTGAGGTGGTTTGTTCATGATGACCTGTGTTGCCTAGCAGACAGGCTGCTGAGCTTCGTAACAGATTTTTTAGGCTATTTGGCTCCGTTCCCAGATATGATCCTGCTGATATCTATTAAAGTTAGATGGGATGGAACACAAACATCAACCCAATTATAAGCTTCATCCTGGAAGGGTTTGAGTACTTCGTTGGAGGTCAGCTCCCTTTGATTTATGTAGAAATCAGTACTTCTCAGCACCTCAGGGAAAGTTTATGATTGTATCTGCTTACAATTTGACACACAGATTCAACACACAAGATTGACCACAACTTTTAATGCATGTGTGGTTAACATCACAGATAGTCCATTTGTGAGCTGCTGAGACATGTCACCTATTCTTGATAAGATGTTGTCGCTTAATCTAGCAATTTGTTCCAGCCTGTCTTTTTCTGATCTGTGCTCAGCTTCTTTCATTAACTATTCTGTTTCTTGCAAAAAGAACCACATATTTTCTGAGAGTATTCTGAAAGTACTTTTCCTTGCAGAGAGTGTTTGTAATTGTCAGAACTCAGAACTGAAATAGCCTTTCAGCTTTTATAAGCATTGCATTGTAGACAAGGCATCCCAAAATATCTTTCAGAAAGTCATCGTGAGGGAAGCCTCACATAAGCTATATTTGTATTTGCTCATGAGCTTGGTTTGTATTTATTCATTCTTTAACAATGGTAGAATACTTTGCATAAATCGTCATTCTCAGAAGCGATATTGTACTCTTCTAAACTTAACTTTGGGTACTCTGTTTTGCAAAGCAGAATTTTGGCACAGAAAGCACAAAAGCAATCTATTGTACTTCTGATTATTGTTTTCTCCAAATAATTTGAAAAAATCATCTTGTCACATTAATTTTGAACATAGCCAAAACTATTGAAGTGAATAACAATATGGTAAGCATAAGTTCCAAACAGAAAAGGGTGTGTTTTTTTAAAGGTAATAAATACTGCATTCTTTCTGAAGCAATATTTGGAGAAGTTTAAGAATATATACCAAAAAATTATTCAAACTTTATCTTAATCTCCCTTTACTGAGTATCTGAGTAGACCTCTGTCCTCCACTTTCGGGTACCTTACCAAGCATGTAAATTAAACAGAGCCAAGTGCCTCTGTCTTACTTGTTTATGTCAGTCATAAGATACTGCCAAAATCTAGCTAACTATAACATTCAAAGAAGCCATTAAAACAATCTACTTGCTATAATGACAATGGCTTATAAGTCATTTTTCATGCTCATTACAGTCTTTATTTTCAAAATCATTGCTTTTCTCCCCTTGCTGTCCTCCTCCTGATTGTTCTAATGAAGTTAATGTATGAAAATGTATGCTTTTTTATTTATTTTCACATAAAACACGTGTAACAATGTGCCCCTGTGTCTAAACAGGCAATTTAAAAACAAAACAGAAAAAGAGAAAGACAAACTTGTAAAGTACATTCTATCATTAAAATGTCTTATCACGTACACATTTCTGCTGGTAGTATTTTCCTTTTGTGACCATGCTTGCCTTCAGCAGAGAAGATAGAACTGCAGTAGTAACAAGACACTATTCTAGTTATGGTCTTCCTCTGGCTACTGGTGATTTTAAATTGCCTTGTCACTCTTGCCTCTGCACAGTGTGTTCAAAATTCTGCCTGAAAAAGACCAATATTCAATTACATTCAGAGAGAAAGGAAATGGGGTAGTCTGCTGTTCTCAGGTGCTGTAATTCAACACTTCTTTCCGGAATTAGCTTTCTACTTCATCACTTTTGCACTTAAAGATTTCTAAGGTTTGGTACAAAGGCTAGGAAGAGGCATTAAAACACAAGGGGATGATCATACCCCTACTGCTTTTTCAATCAAATGGAATCCGGACACAGCAAAATTTTAAGGGCTGCTGTATTTTAGTGGAAAAGAGCAAGTGTTTGCATGAAGTGAAGGGAGAGACAAAATATGTTATGGGAGAAAAGTCTGCTAGTTGACCCTTGTGCTCTCCCTTTTTCCTCAGGAAAACATGCTCAGGATTCAGGAGTCCTTGAAGTCCTTCAGTCTCTCTCATCGAAACACATTTCCAAAAGCTGATAATTGCCATTAGCCTTTTGTTCTAGTGGAGGGAATTATATGCTTCTACCAACATAAGTAATGCTCTTGCCCACTCCTTCAGCCCAGAATACCTCAGGGTCTCATCCACTCATCAGAGTCTTGGCCATCCACCAGTTCTTACTTCTACCCTGCTCTTGGCTAATAGGAGTGACCTACCTGGTGCTTTTAACTAGCTTTTTGCATCAAGTCTCTCTGGCTCCTGCTTCAAGTAAAGACAGAAATGAAAACAAATAAATACAAACCTGCCCATGCTGTTCCAAAAATCTACCTGTTAGACTGCTAAAAGTAAAAAAAACTCAGATATCCCAAAAAGGAAAACCCAACCATGGTACCAGAAGGCATAAAAAAGAGGGATTCAGCTCCCTCCCTGGAGCTGCTCCTAAATGTGACTGAGATGATGGACTTTTATCCTTCCCCAGAAGTCTTTTGATGTTCCTTTTTTGAGGTTCCACTAATATTAACCTTACTCACATTCTCAGACTTACTTAAAAACAGATCTTGGTTATGACTCTCCAGGAGGATCAGTCCCAAGAGCATGGCTTTCCTGAAGAGGCAGGTAGCAACTGAGGGCTGGAGAATGAATTAAGGCTATTTCAGGAAAATGACTCCAGAGAGTTAAAGAGATTGTGTCTAATTATCATTCTACGTGTCTGAGCCAAAGGGACAACGCTTGGCTCCTCATAGCACTTACTTAGTCAGTTAGTAGACCACTTTCCTGACTGTTTTGTGAGCATGTTTCTAGGACATGGTTATTTAGGACAAGCTTGTCAAAGGCCACGTTTTAAAAGTCCAAATGAAAGTACTTAGTTTGGAGTAGTTTTAATAGTTTTTAACTTTGAATTAAAGAGGAGGAAAATGGCTTAGGTGATTTTTAGAAGTAAGTAAAAGTCCTTCATAATTGTATGTTTTATGATTCTGTAGGCATTAAGCAATGTTTTTCAAAAAAAAACTTAAGAAATTTCCCATTAATTCCCTTAAGATTTAGATACTTAAATACTTTTGAAATTTTTGCTATGTACCTTGCAGTGTTTGTGCAGCCTGGCCTTCCATAGAGTGTGATCTCATCAAGCCAAAGATGCACAGAGGGAATGTGGCATACACAAATAATTATGTATGCATTTGAGAGGCTGGCTAGGAAAATATTCTAAATTTTATGAAATGCTCAAACCTGGACTAGTTTCTGCCCAAATATATATTTCCTCACTTTTTTTTTTAGTAACTCTAATGTAATGCCTGATGTATTACTTTACATATTATTCCTCAAAGCTGTGCATATTTAAATAATGTTGTATCTAACAGTCTGTTCCTTCATCAAAGCTACATAAACCATCAGCTGACATCCAGCAATTTTCAAACTGAAACAGAAGTGTTCGATTTTTTTTTCTTTGCCTGGAATGTCTGGCTTAGTGCAGAAGAATATTCCCAGATGGTACCACAGTTGCGTATAAAGACTGCTCTTAACAGTACTTAGCTAAAATTCCTCATAATCTAATCATCTAACACTTAATAGGTTGCCTTAGAAAAATATATTGCATTTGCATGCACATTTTTTTTTTTTTTTTTTTTTTTTTGCCATGGTCTCCTAAGCATTTCAGATACTGGTATCTTATTTCTGACTCATGAATTTGTCTCCCCCTATGTTGAAAAACACCCCTCGACACTTGTCTCCTCTGACAGCTCTTCAGTGGGGTGGTGTAGAAATAAAACACTATATCAGCGCAGGTTTCACCATTTGATAGAGTGCACTTCTTTGTCAAATTCAAGCGAAAACAATTGCTTTATGCAGTGCTTGCTGGGATCTGTGCACTGCAAAATGTCACCAGCAAAATATATCAAAACCTTGACAATGAACAACACTTCTCAAAAGTGAAAACCACTGAGCCGTATCTTAGCTCTTAGAAATTGGCAGGGATCCCCTGAAGTCAGCACTGCTTTGCCGATACACTTAGTTTGTGGAACTGATCCACAGTTGTTAGCTGTCTTCTTGCCAGGGTGCTGTCCTGTTTTACTTTGCTTTTCGTTTTATTGCCAAGAATTTTCTTTTCCAGAGTGGAAAGCCTGGAATTTTGTATATACCAGCAAATAAATAACTACTTTTCTAAATTAAAATACCTGCAGTACCGTTTCAAAGCAGCAGATGACACTGCAGAGTAATAATGCTGTGTAATTTCGCTTCTTTCGTGGAGGTTACAAGAGTGCATTGCTGGGTCCCAATCCTCTTGTGCAAAAGGAGTTTCGTGGAAATGCAGAATTCCAGTCCCCATTAACAGGATTGAGTCATTCTGTCTCCCCAAAGTCTGTCACACCGACAGCATCCGTAGAGGGTCCCCGCACTTGCAGGAGAAGTGGTAACAGCTTTCCTGGCTCCACAGACACACCTGTATAAATAAGCTCAAGGGAATGCGGGATCTGCATTGTGAGATTTACTCTCGGCTTCATAGAAAAACATATTTTCCACCTAAAATCTTTTTGTCCGGGAAGTATTAACAGTAATTTGCTGCTCTGTCACAGCTGTTCTGCACATTTTAAAGTAACCTGCAGGAGTTCTTAAAAATATATCGTAGAGAACATATTTAGTAGTAATCAGGTGCTCTTAGGTGATTTTAGCTCTTGTGCTAAGGAATATGCCGTATGGCAGATTGCTATATGGCATTGTTACTTTTACACAGAACCTTCTTATAGACTACATAAAGAAGCAAATAAATAAATAAATAATGGCTAATAATGCGACACTGAGGGTGTCCTCACAGCACAGCACAATATATACTAAAAAAACCCAGCAGGCTAAAAAGATATCCCCTAAAATAACCTCAGTAGAGTATGCTGTACTTATTTAATTCCATATCATGTGATCAAGTAATGTCTTTTCTACATTAACACTGCTAATAATTTCCTCTGCAACATTCAAGAACTCGGCAGGTATCCCAAGTTTTTAATTGCCAGTCTCCTTCTCTACCAGCACGCTGCATTTAGATGTTATTAAACAAAATAGTGATCATCAACCCCGTTTTCTATTTGTACAGTTCTGTTGCATTCACCTGGTGCGCAATACAAATTTGAAAAATTACATAGGAAGCTTTTTGGTTTGTCTATGTAATATAAAAGGAAGGACACACATTTTAAAAACCTCGTAATGCTTGTAGCAGTGCTTGTTTTTTTCTTCCAGTAGATCTAATGACATAAGCCTGCTTTTATTTGACTGACCACGGAGCTCCTTTAAACATGAAAATGGATCATTTGTGCATGTCTAAAAATATTTTTCTCAGGTTGCTTCTTCTGAATGTTTTAGATTTAACATCATGTTAACATCTGAAGCAAGCAGAACTCCTAAATCTTAAAGGGCATTGAAGATGGCCATCTTTAAAGTGATAGTGCTTAGAAGTGCCTGCTTTATATCATTTCCATTTTGGATCACTTAAGATTCATAGGCACCAAAGCACAGGGTCCTGTGTGTAGTGAAGATTTCCTAACTTCAGGAAGGAAGTTCCTTACTCCTGTTTAAATTCTATCACAAAGCATATATGGGTAGGATGATGACAAAATTTCAAAACTGCACCTGAAACTCAATCCATTAGCTGTGCTCGGGCTGCATTTAATGCACAAGGACACTCCTATTTTCTTATCTGTCACAAGGTCTCATTATCTAGAGGAAGAATTCAACAGTCCCCAATAGGTGAATATGCCAGGTATAAGTAGCCTTTGGCAGAGACCTGTTAGGAGCATTTCTTGAAATGTTCCTTTTACTTGCTGGCTCTGCGTTGCTTATCCCCTGGCTTGGCTAAAGTTCTCAGTAAAATTGCCAAGTCTCCCTTTAAAATCTTTCCAGGGAAGCGGACTCCTCACTCCTGCTTTCCAAGAGCAAATCCTCGTTTGGGTGAATTGCTCTGGTTTTGGCCGCACACCTAAGGCTGAGGACTTGCAACACCTATTTTAAAAACTGAAAAGGTATTGTCTTCACAAGATACTGAGTTCTGGAAAATTTCAGGAAAAAAATATTTGCTTCTTTTTTTTTTCGAAACTCAGTGAGGACAAAACCTGGGAATTTGGAAGGAAATTAATGCTTTTTGCATTTGAAAACTTTCCTGTTTCTAAGGCATGTTAACAAGCAAATAATCAGCATTAGAAAGAATTGGACATAGCACATCAGTAGGCAAATGTACTCATTTGTGTCTCTGATGTTTGGAATGATTATTCAAAAGAAACTATTTATAGCAGGAAAAAAATTAACTTAAACATGCAAAGATGTTTTTCCACCTTCATAATTTCCCTAAGTTTAGCATTTCTCGCTGAGCCCTAAATACATTAGTAGCTAACAACTTGCAAAAGGATAGATACTGCTGAGGTTTGGAAGTTTCTTTCCTTGTCCTCATATAAAACAAATCAATTCTCTGAGACTGCAGTTAGTAATCACTACCATTAGAAGAAAGAGAATGTGAAACTGTTGCCATTGCTCAGACTATTGTCAGTTACATTTAAATGTGCAATGAGGCCTCATGCTGATAAATCCACTAAACACGTGATGAGGTCCTACAAATACATTAAAATCTATACAGATATATTTGGACATGGGATATAGGGTATCCCTGTGTAATGCTTGACTGGTTTATCTGTTACCATGACTCAGTTTATGACGGCTTTAATGTTATTTAGATAATGGAATCATTTGTTAGGATATTCAGGTATTCAACGATTCTGTTTGTTAGTTTTTTTTGAAATCCCTTATTTTCCAAATTACATTCTCAAAGGTTACATACTTTGATTTTCAAAATGTTGTTTTTTTAGGAACTCAAAGAATGCCACAACAGTGGTGCTTTCAAAATATTTTCACTGTTATTCAGAGAATAACAAATAATAAGCTTCTGTGTTGTTAGTTTCCACAAGCTCTAAACAGAAGTGGGCTTGGACTTCAGAAAAAAATAAAGGAATGGTACTTTAAAAGGCAAATTTAGGAAAGAGGCTGCAGCTTTTTGTTACAGGTAAGGCTCAAAATACATTAGCTTCTTTTTAATGACAGATAGCATAAGTCAACAAGTCCAGTATTTTTTTTCTATGCTATTTTTCCTGCTGTTGTTTTCTTGAGTCTTGAGAGAAGTGCCGGCAAGATTATATCAGTTGACTCTGTATCTGAGTAGCCTACTTACAGAAAAAAGGAAGATTTTACTTACATCCTTAAGTCAGACAATTAAACAAATCCTGTATTTAGAATAAATAGTTGTAAAGAAATGTGCCTAAAGTTGCATTTTAAAGTTGACCAAACACAGAGATAGTATGGCTAGGAGATTCTAATTCTCTTTCAAATACTTCAAGATACTGATCTCCAAATAGCTGGCACATAAGTCTTACAAGGTAGCTGAGGCTTTTTGTTCATCGCAGGTGCAATTCCTCAGCTAATTTCTTTTTTAAGCTATGGTGTTTCTTGATCTGTTGTGTTTGTTACTCCTTGCTTAGGATTCAGTTATTTCAGTTTTCTTGGGGTTTTTTTCACTTCTTTCGTTAATGTCCAAGAAGTCCTGAAGAGCATTCCCAAAAATATGAGTACGGCACCAAAAGCAAGCATAAGTACACTTTTTCCCCCACACATTTTTCTCTGTACATGAGAAATATTTATATATTTATATACATATATATATATAGGGAAAGGAAAAAGGAAAGAACAAGAAGGCACATCTGGTTTCAGAAGAAACAGAAGCCCTGGTTTCATCTCGTCTAACTCCAGGCACTGAATTGAGATATCTAAACTTTGTTACCTTGGTTTTCTGTATAGTCAAAGGAAGGAGAAAAGGCATCTCCAGAGTATGATCCAGCCCAATAAAACCAAAGTGGTGAACTGGCCAAACACAGAAGAAAACAAATCTGTAATGGAGGAGATGATAGATAGTCATAGTGCTAACCAACAAAACTGTCTGCTTTTTTTTGCACCCAGAACTAGCTAAAGAGCATGGTGGGAAGCCAACAGCTCCAGGATAAGGGACATTCCCAGAGTAATTTGCTGTACATATGACCATTTTGGTCTTTTTATACCACTCTTCTGTGGTATAAACTAGAAAAATTTTATCTTTAAACTGGAGAACATAATCTATTTAATATCTCACGTGATTCGCCAGTATTTCATACACTTGCACCATGTTTCATTGTTCTGTCAATACACGTACTGTTTTCTATGTCAATTAAAAATTGCTCTATCTTTCCTTTTATAGCTCCGTAAATCTGTTTTCAGCATCAGAGCAAGAAATCTTCTGGAAAAAGAGACAGCAATCAATAAAATTCTCAGGTAAGAACTAGCAGTGATTTAATAGGGTTTCGAACGACAGCTGATTTCTCAATACTCATTATGTTTTTGATTATTTTTATTGTTGGAAATTAATTTACAATGTGTATAATATTTATGATAGTATATCCCTATGTAGTAAGTCAAAAGCAAATGCTCTTCTGAGTATATGCTTGAGCAGTAACAAGCATATTTATGTTCTTATTTATATCTTTCAGTTCTTTGTCATGTTGAAATGTCATGTTTCACCCCTTTTCACTTTTTCCTTCCAAATTATCCAAAAGATGTCTCTTCACAAGCAATGTTATTTTGCCTAAGAAATTTCAGCCGAGTTCTTGAACATACATGCATGTAAACATTGATAGGTGTTGTACACTAGAAAGCATAGACTACAGATGACCAACCATATTCCAAGCAGGAAATGTGCAAGGAAGACTTCAAAACTATGACCTCTGTAGAAGGGATTCCTGAATCTTTTACTATTCATCACTCATTTGAGTACTCCAGATAAAGTAAGTACTCAGCACCATAAGTAGGTAATGCACTTCTCAGTCTCCAAGACTCGTGTCTAAAGCCTGGGAAATGCCATGCAGCTTTTCAGGCCCGTGTTGGTATTATGGTATTTACATTAGAGTTATTATCATTCAATTAAGATGCATTAACAATGTTCATAATTTATGGATCATTGTTTTGTTTATATTTTCATGGTCATCAAAGCAGATGCATCTCCAGTATGTTGTGAATGATTTGTCCCAAGGAAATAGAGGCATAAACAAGAACAGTTTGTCTGAAAGAGAGAGCTATGTTTTATGAGGGGCAGTGCAGCAAGAATTCAGTATGATTTTTGAATTGTGAATTCTCATGAAAATTGCCTACTAATTACATGCCATTTAGGAGATATTACAGTAGCTAGCTATTTAGCTCTGTTTAATCCTCTGTAAAAGTACAATACGGTAAGAGGTGTAGAAATTAATGTGATTTTACATTTTCAAACCCATGACAATAAAAATGTGAACTACTAATTCGAGTGTATGATCTGTGGCATGATATTGCTGACAAACAATGTAACTGCAAGGCCATAAGTACTGCTTTTTAACAAACTTGAATCTAGGAGGATTTCTCATTAACTGACCTCTGAATTCTTTTGAAGAAAAGTTTCAGAGGCAAAAGAAGAAAGTTTTAATCTCTGCTCTTCCTACATTTATTTTACTTTCTGGCCTACTTCCTTGGTTATCATGCTGAACTTCGGAGGAAAATAGAGAAAAAGAGGGAGCTTTTGTCAAGTAGCCAAAATACAGGATTATATGTCCTGTCATACTTCATAGGGCTACATCTTAGTAATTCTTAAAGAGGAAGGCTTTAACTGCCTCTTGAACAAGCGGAACAAGTAATGTTTTCACCTCAAAGTTTTCAAGTGTTCTCTAAACACATCTTCAATGCATCTGCTCCAGCATAAGAAAATTGTGTTTGCAGTATAAATGGCAGAGAGACAGCCCTGAACACTGGCATTTTTCTATCACAGTGGTGCAGGGAAGCTTTACAAACAGAAAAAGAAGACTTTAGGAAAGATAAATTTTACAGCTTAACCTTTAGAATCAGTTCAAGGTATACAGAAAAACTCAAACTCACAGGAGGACCCAAGATTCTTTTACTTTTACTTAAATCATAAATGCCATATACTCTCTGTTAAAGAGAGCTATTCCAAGTACCTTACAAAAAGGATAAATGATCTTTATGTCAGGAGCTTTCAGAGATAATTCAAAGATGTCCCTTCTGAAAATATTCCTAGTAAGTTTTTGTCTACCTGATTTAAGGAGCATTCATCTAAAGCAATCCTTCTGCAAGGTAAAGCTGCCAAGACCAACTTCAGCTTGATCAAATTGCTGCACTAAAAAGATAATTTTCAGTCTACTCTAGCTTTAACCTCACCTCTCATATTTTCCCTCATTGTAAACCTTATCAAATTATATTTTAATCAAATCTTAAATGTTTCAATGTAGCCAACTAGATAGAAGGAATATGTACTGCCTTAATGAATTAGTAGGATAAAAGCTACTGTTATGTATTTCTTGAACATTTTCCTCTGTCCAAAGCCTGTTTTTCCTCTTTACATGAAATATTCGACTGCTTGACATCTTATTCCCCCAAGAATACCCCTGAACCATGAAGACGTACAGCTCATACTGCCAATCCTAGGGGTCTGTCCGGCTCACTGAATGTTGCATTCTGTACATGATGGATTGTAAGTGCCTCCAAGTAGAGGCCGTCTCAGGTCCTTTAGTTTTCCTGTAACTTTCCTACTGCACTCCAGAGAAATCATATATTTGTGGAAGATCCTTGTTTGCAACCCACCCTTTACCCAACCTCCTGGAGTTTGTCATGGAGTTGCTTCTTGGAACGGTGTCAAGAGTATAACAACTGCAGATCTAGTTGCTGTGACTCTGAGCCATGATTTGCATCACCTCTGCCAATATCAAAGCACAGAGAAGCCTAACTCCTCACATAAATCCCTTCTAAGGTGGAGACTTTACCCTCCTGAGGAAAATGAAGTAGCATAAAAGTGATTTGTAACCAGGAAGAGTCATTTTTCCTAAACAAGTAGCACCTCTGAGTTACAAATAGCATTTTTTTTTTCTGAAAATCATAATGCATTTCTCTTGGTAGCAAGAAGTACTATTTCTAGAAGATTTCATTCCTCCTGTGTTTCTGCAGCGGTTCCCACATTCACTCACTCTCTCTTGTGTTCACTGCTTTTCATTTTAAAAGAAGTAAACCATGTGCAAAGGTTCTTCTGACCCTCTCTTCTTTTTGGTTCATAATGTGAGTGTCAAGTGCTTAATGGGTCCAACCGGCTTTCTCAAGTGGAGAGGGTAGAGGAGGCCCCATCAAAATACTGTGCACAAACCTGTCCACTCCCTGCAGTGCTGAAGATAAATTGTAAACATCAGAATGGTGGAAAAATTAAACAGATCATTTTAAATACCCCCAGATAGTCCACAATATAACCAAAGTATGACTACAATGGAACATGGTTCTGATTAAACCCGCACTTGGCTGAGTTGTGCTTCTGCCTATATTTGCTAAAACAGGGGACTAACTTGGTCTGTTGGCCTCTGTTGATAAAGAAAATCACAATAATCGAAGTACGGTTCATTATAAAATAATGTGTTGTGGCAGTTTGGGAAATTAGAATTTTTAATATGAGTAGCTTTTTATTTGCTTTTCATTAAAACTGATGCTGTAGCCAAGCTGTAAAGTGGTGTTAGGGTTATGCAAAAGAATTCTCACTGTTCCAGAAAAAAGGATATCTGACACATTTACTGGGCCTGAGGGGAAAATATATCTCATGCCTAAGTGAAACTTTTAGTTTCATAAACAGCTAATCGAGTGAAGCACATTTATCATATGTCTGAAACTAAAACTGCCTTGAGTGTGTCATGGAAAAAGATCAATTGCTTGAATTATATATCCAGTTCTACTAATTTGCTAAAAAGCTAGCAGATAATTTAACTGTGTTCAAGTAAGTATTTCTTCAAAATACAGTGATTTTTTTCTATGAATGTCACAATGAGCAAGAAACAAAATTCTCTGTAGATCACAATGATAAATGGCATTGTGAAGTAGAGTTAGTGGGTTGTGAAGTCTTCAACATGGCCAGTATTGAAAAGCAAGTTAGATGAACGTCTGCCCAGAAGAGTATAGGTATCATTGACCCCATCTTGAAGAAGATGATAGAGTAAATGACCTTGAGGTTCCTTCTGCTTTGTTGACTCTGTCAGTTCTTCCACGATCCAAGGGAAATCCAAGGGGTGGAGGAAATGCTGAAACAGCAAGGCAAGATGAGAGTGGTAGTCTGTGGTGGTAGTCTGCTGTCCAAAGATTGCCATATTGCATGATATTTATAAAATGAAAGACAGAAACACTGGAAACCACCTGGTAGGTGAATTCACCATGAATCTTAGGTTATCCACCTTAACCATGATAAAAGTTGGATGGAGGTATGATTTTGACATATGTACAACAGATATTACAGAAGAGTTTATCATTCACTTATTTACATATAAAAAACAAAAGAATGCATCAAATTCATTGCTATGTAAGAAGAGGTAACCAACACCCGTTGCGAGAAGGATGTCTCCTGAAAAAGTCCAAGAATGACCCGTATGCCTATCCTGTGCAAGAGACCTCAAAGACCTCATTAATGAAAGGTACAGTATTTTGAAGTATTGATCAAAACAATAAAAAAACGCATTAGCTCACAATATGTTACTTGATCACTGTGTTTGTTACTTCTTTTTCAGGGATTCCAAAGCATGAAATACATACAGCATGAAATGGACTGCATAATTATTTACAGGTATCATGTTCTATATAATATCCCAATATTACATGATCCTGCAGGGTCTTGCCCTGCAACCTGGCTTTTCCATAACCTGGCAAATAAAATTTTCTCTTTCAGATTGTTTTATTCCATTTGTACTTTTCACGGCAAATGTGGACTGGGCTGGACATGTGCCTGGACTGTGTTCAAAGTACTGCAAAGTAAGTACAAAGCAGAAAGACATGGCATATTTCCTATTGTCTGGTCTCCTGTTTCCTAACTTCTTCATTCCTCCACAAGCAAACATGAAGCAATCTATAGTACAGGTGTTATGCAAAGGTGAGAACAGCGTTAGCTAAACCAAAAAAAAAAAAAAAAAAAAAAAAAAAGGCTATTTTTGCCAGTATTCCAGCGTTTTCAAACAAATGTCAAAAGCTTCTCATAGCTACAAATGCATAAAGATGTAACAAAATGTTTTTTTTTTCTGAATTCCAATTAGCAGAGCACATATGACTAGATTTTTAACACTGTGGGACAATGATGGTCCCAGGTGTGGGATTCAGCTCAAGACTACCGCACCTGCCTGTGAGCTAAGTATCGAATCTGTCACTGTAGTCAGCAGAGGTCTGGTTAATGCAAGCACTGGAGCCCAATGAGATAGTTAGCTGACTGCTTTATTTTTAGATGTCTTCTTTATGATATAACTTGAACAGCTTCCAAACACCATTAATTGAATTGATGAAGCGTTCAATTAAGTTGCCCACGTAAAGGCATTTGGTAACATATGATATATCTGAGTATATCCAAAACATCCTTTGGGGGTTGGCAAATATGACAGAAATCTATGAGGATTCCATAGACTTCTTGAGCAGCAGCTGGAGACAAGGCAGAATACCACCTGGTATGGCAGGTGGCAATGGCCACCTCTCTATGAGCAATTTAGTTAAGGCTTTAGATCTCCATTGAGTATGAGGAAAGCAAAGGCAACTGACTCACACACAGGTGCTGAGAATAAGCCCATAAATGTAGGTATCTAAATTAAGAAGATAAATTCTATTGTAGGTGTTCAGATAGACACTTCTGGAATTTTGAAATGTCTTGGCACACACTGACCTTTTCAAAAGTACTGAAAGGTCTGGACCTCCAGATGCCTGAATTGCTGAAAAATATCCAGTTCCTGACATGAAATGAAAGCAGATTATGCCTTTTAACAATCCGATTAAGACACTAATTCCCACAGGGTAGAGAATGCCAGCAGACAGGAACTCCAAAGTAGCCATGCTCTTTCACAGTGTCATCTTTGTGAAAATACAGAAGTTTCTTGGTAACAATTTCTAATCACTTCATTGTAAAATTGGCATTGGAGTTCTTTAAAATTAGGTAGTATGAGTGGTAAATACAGATTGAGACATCTAAAGGTAAACATCATAGAAAATCCTAGCTGCCTTTCCACAGGACTTTCTCCTTATGCACATGTATTCTTTATTATAGTATATGATTAAGTTGTTTTATTATAATCAAATAAGCCATCTTTTCCATCAAGTCAAGTAAAGAATTTATTGCCTAGGCAGGTAATGTTCTTTTATAATGCACACTAAGGTCTTATGTTCTCTACTCATAAAGTAGCCTGGTGTTCAAGGAAAGTGTGTACAAGCTCATGAGAAAGCTTTTTGGGAGTCACTTGCTGATGTAAGGAGAGTCATTAATAGCATAATATTATTGTTGACATAAGAAAAGCTAACTTTTAAAACAGCAGAATAATTCATATTTACAGGAGGGAAAAAAAAAAATTAAAACCTTCATCACAGCAAGAAGCCTTTGTAAGAAAGATGTCAGACACCAGAACTCTCCATTGTCCCTGTGGTGGTAAAATGGACCATCACTTTAATGGAGTTAGGTAGCATCTATTTTTATCAAATAAAATATATCTGTTTTTTTTTTATATGTAAATTTCATATTTAAATGATACTATTACTGTGTTCTGGGAGTATTACACCATTTCATCCTACGGAACGTAATTTTTAAAATCCGTTGGTTTTAAAATGTTCATGATTTGGCTGAGATAAGCTGTATCTTAATGCAAGACACAGAATGATTTTCTTAAATAGGAAGATACTTCGATTTCCATCTAACGTAATTTAATGCCTCTGTAATGAGTGTAGCGCAATGTATTTCTTTTTGCTTGCTAGTATAATTGGCAGTGGTGACATCGAAAAACATCCTAAGCTTCTCATTTTCATTCCAGATCTCGCTTTGGATTCACACTCCTATTATTTGCATGTTTAAATCCAAAAGATGAAGAAATTGCAGAGAAGAGGGAAAAAGACCTCATCATCATGTTAAACAATACTAAGAAAAGAATATGCCTGAGGACCCATACTGTCAAGGACAGCATTTAGACAAACTTCACAGTGAACTGGTCAATAGAGTGGTCTCTCCTGGTCTCTTCAAAAATCCTGCATGTAGATTTTTGCATACTTTCAAAAAAATTGAGATTCAATTCATTAAAAAGTATGACATATTACCAACTGGACCTTGTGAGAGTTTCTCTGAATAATTGCACCAGACAAAAAGAGCAATGAGCCGTGTATTGTGTGGACTTAAATTTGTAGCATTCCTAGCAAGCCAAAATATTATTTCCAAATTTGAAATTCCATTTGTCTACCATCAGAAAAGTTGTGCCAGCTCTATTTTAATGGAAATCTATCTTTGTCTTAAACAAATCTATTTTGCTGTAGCCAGCAAAAGGAAAATATGCACGCTCCATTTAGTTGGAGCACACTTACTGGCTATCCCAATGAAGTCAGTTCTGGCAAAATATTGTGCAGTATACGTTTGCCAAAATCCGGCAAAAGCAAAATGAAACAAATAAACAAAGAAATGCAAAATCCCCACACAACAAAATGGTGCAATCAATGCATTCTGATAGAGCAGACATTTCATATTGCAGAATAACAACAGTGAGCAGCATTTCATTTCAAACATTACCTGATCCTGAGTATATGGAAGAAAACTCCAAGATGTGTTGTTTTCCTCAGGTGTGTTCATAAATAATGTGCATAAGCAGAACCCAGGAAGAGGACTGCCCTACAATGATATTCTATCATCTCGCCTCTTTATTCCTGAGAAGCTCTTACTGGTGGTAATTGGTGTGTTGCGTAGCCTTCTTCAATTAGTGAATGTGAATGAAGTCTTGAGGGAACAGAGCTTCTACAGCAAACTGAAAAACACTTCACAGATGGGCTGCTTTGCTAAAGCATGGAGAAGGATCATCAGATAGTGCAGCAGAGACGGAGACATTGCCCTAGAAATATGGTGTTTTTATGAAGAAAAAAAAGTGTTGCTATTTCTTTTTTTTTCTATGTTACTGTGCACTTATATTCCAAGAAAGTCAAGACAACTTGTTTGAATTCTCTAGCTCAAAAGCTGTGATTTATCCTGACAACTGTTTTTTATCAGCATCGTATTTCTTTGTAGGGCCTGCACTAGACAACGCATGCTGAGTGGGTCCTTTGAGGGGCAGCCTGCAAAAGAAAGATCAATACTTAGTGTCCAGCATCATATACGGCAAGAACGCAGGTAAACACGGACAGGAAGGACTGGTTAAAAATATCTCTAAAATAAAAGTCATAAAAAGAACTAAATGTGCACAATACCCAAGTTGCGTAAAACTGAAACGACTTCTACAAAGAGGCAGATTGTACATTCTTCATTGTAATTGTAATGAAATTCATTGTAGTGTATAAATGGAAAAAAAAGGCTTTTTATTTCAAATGTCATTTCCTTCACAGACTACAAAGCTATCAATTTAAAGATCAGAGGGAAAGAAATTGCCTTATGTTATACTGTATTGAAAACAATTGAAGAACACATAAGCTTCTGATGTAAGGGAGAGAAAAATGATAAGAATTTGCAATATTGTATGGCTAGAGAGCAATGCTTTATAATGGCTGTTCTATAAAGGTCAAAATTTTATCATAAAATGTATCGTTAAATTGATTATGGTTGTTTCAGGTCACTGAGACATGGTTCCAACAGCCAGCGCATCAGTAGAGGAAAATCTCTTGAAACGTTGACTCAAGATGTAAGTCCTCATAGATACAGCGGTTTCAATTTAGGAATGCCAGAAAGAGGAATATGTACTACATAATCACCGCTTGTGTAAGATCAATGTCTATCTGTGATCCTGCTTACAATTTGTCATTTCAAATCTTGAAAGGAAATCAGAAAACAAACGTTGTAATTGTATTGGAATTATCCTCAAAATAACTGACATGGTTATTTCACTGATAGGCTCACTGGTTTTGAAATACTTGCTGAAATAGATTCACTGAAACTGTAGACACTGCATTAGGAACACTAAATTGCTACCCAGGATATCTTAAAAAGCCTCACTCTAGAATTACACAAATAATTCAGGCTGGCAAAACAGTACTTCAGAATTCCCAGTGAAAGTTTAACAATATTTATCAAATACTAGAACTGTCAGACAAAAGGACAAAGACTAAAAGAGAAGAATAATAAGCACAAATTTTCCTGCGCTGTAGTTTCATACAGTTTAGTATATTTCCACTTCTGCAAATTCATGCTGATATTTTATGGATTGCTATGCCTACATTAAAGAAAATTCTGGAGCAGTTTTTGGTCTCTTAACTTCCAAACCACCAAGTGTATGTGATTCATATCTATATAAACATATATAACAACTATATAAAAATTCATGAATTGCATTCCATGACGGTAGAAAGAAACTATAGAAAACTGTAGGATAACTGACATTTCAAAGCAGATTGTGACTTTGCTTATGTCCCTCTATAGCAAGGGGGCACATAACCTTACCGCTCCAGCAATGAGCCAAAAAAGCAATGAAGTCTGAGCAGAAAAAAATTATTATACCTTCCACTGGATGAGCACAGAAACTTGTCTTCGCTCACTTTTCACCTTTCATGTGAAAAGTATATTCCTAATCATAGGAAGCTTGCTGCCTTCCTGTGATTAGTGTAGCAGTGCAAGTAGCAAGTTCAAGGAACTCAAAGTGTGTCCAAAGATTTTTCTTTCCCGATTACTGCCTTTAGTAATTTTGATGGAGTTCATTCCAGTTTGCAGATCCCAGGTGAGTTTACAGGACCTGCTTTGCAGTTAGAGTAAATAGTTGCACTGGATGGCACTCCATATGTAAAATTAAAACTGAAATTAGCCTTGCTGAAAATAAACATCCTTGTGCTTTAGACAGAAAATACTGTGCAGTATGCTTGACAGAATTGATGCATAGGACATTTGGAAAAGAAGATTTTTCATTAACTATTTCTATGTAAAATACCATATCTTGCATATTAAAAAAAAAAAGCCAAAGATCTCATTTTAAAGGAATCATTTTACTTCTAGCACTCGAACACAGTGAGATACAGAAATGCACAGAGAGAAGACAGTGAGATAAAGATGATCCAAGAAAAAAAAGAACAAGCTGAAATGAAAAGGTATTTAAAAATTACAAGTCTGAGCATACATTTTTCTATATTAAATAGTCTTTGTATGAAGGGAAAATAATTGAGAGTTGTGATTAAAAAAAGAAATGTAGGGGATATTTTTGGAAGGGACAATGCATATCATTTAATAATTTACATCCTATCTTTTACAAGGAAAGTCCAAGAGGAGGAGTTGCGAGAGAATCATCCGTATTTTGATAAACCACTTTTCATAGTTGGCCGGGAGCACAGATTCAGGAATTTTTGTCGAGTAGTTGTGCGAGCTCGCTTTAACGCGTAAGTTTGTTTCATATGAACCCTTGGTTCAAGCGAGTGTTGTCTTTTGTGTTCTCAGAAATCTTTCTTTTGGAAGGGAAACTGTGCAGGATGTGGC
Organism: Crypturellus tataupa; assembly: GCA_034781795.1. Classification (NCBI taxonomy): domain Eukaryota; kingdom Metazoa; phylum Chordata; class Aves; order Tinamiformes; family Tinamidae; genus Crypturellus; species Crypturellus tataupa. The sequence goes on along the minus strand of JAWLRI010000693.1, from coordinate 2,594,284 downwards.
CACGAAACCAGCTGGCAGTCGGTTGCCTGTAATATAATCCTGTTGCTGGAGGAAAAGCAACAACTAAGGCCATAGTCATTTGAGCAGTCCGGGATGCTGAGATGGGACAAGGCTGTGGGGAAACGGCAGACACCCGTTAAGAAGAGAACAGCAATGTTTTCTATCACTATTTTTAGAGCCAGGGAGTCGGTTTGCAATTCATTCCTCAGGGAGTCTTTATAGGCCAGCCATGACTCACAGACAAAAAGTGGGGAAAAGTGAAGAGAAATGAATCCCACTTCTGCCCATCTGAGGACTCCTTAGCCCATAACTGGAAGCGCAGAGTGGAACCAGGAAGGATTCAGCTGTGGGAGGTAAAAGCAGATCAGCAGAGACCAGCTGAAAAGCAGACTCAGCAGCTAAACTGCAGCTGTGTACCTGCACATGTGGCAGGTACAGACCTGTCTACAGGCTGCCTGATACAAAATGACCTAATCGCTCTTTTAATCCTCTGTCTATGGTTGACACTCTAATTTTGGAAGTTAGTGCTTGTCATCTTGCAAACATACCACATAAATAGAAGAGACCTCAAGGGTATGCACTCGGAAGACCTGTTTTCAGCACCTGCTTTACTATTGATTTCCTCTAGGTCCTTTAACAAATTATTTCTATGCAGAGCAATAGGCAGGCTAGATCTTCAGTTTTACAATACCTGTAATTAGCTGTTCCTCCAGCACAGCCGTGAGTTCAGTGCCTGGGTTTTCTATGTGGCTGTTACTTTATTGGGGTCCATTGGTCCATGAAGAAGTTGCAAATTAAAAAAAGCAAAACAAAGTACACAAATATGCATTCAAATCCACTTTATAGATATTATTTCAGAACCTGCTGCCAAAAGGATTAGAGGATATTTTTATTATCAATATTTTAATAAAAGAATAAAAGCATAGCTGTGATTTTGTTAAACAGTCATTTTGTGTTTATTTGTATCTTAATTACTTGATTCATTGCCCCCTTCCCAGCTTGCTAAACAAAGTGATAGGACATGATTTTTTTTTCTAGTGAAAAAACAGTTGAGGAATGGTGCTATATACAATGTGGAAAAGAGCTTAAGAACACACAAAAGGCAGCAGGTTCATAACTATTTTATATACAGAAGAGGATAACTGGCCAACCTTGGGCTGAAGAAAAAGAGTTCTTCACCTTGTATGCACCTTGCATTCTTGTAACTCGTAAATATGAAATCTCTTCTAGTGCTATGCCTCAGTCAGGTCAGTTTTCCACATTAAACATACTGATTGCAGTCTCACATTTCGGCAACTAGATCCATCACGTGGGCTAAAGAAGACTTCAGCACAGATCCTTCTCCTGCATTATTTGCTGCAAGGGTGTGAAAAATACATAAAAAGTGTCCCTAACCACAAGGGCAGGAAAGGGTTATCAGGTGGTATTCTTGTAGACCCTCCTGCTGAAACCATTCTTCTTGGTATAGAAAACCTAAATAATTACTGGAGCAGGAACTTAACTAGGGTTACCTACGTATATTCCTATCATTTACAGAGTAATTCTCACCTTCTGTGGCCTAATAGATGTTTGGATATTGGAAGTGAAGCAAGTAGCTTTCTAGGAGACCCAGGTGGGGGCAATCTAGAAATATTAATCAACAAATGATTAAACAAACTATAGAGAAATAGAACCTGTGGAAGGACTTTGTGTCAGTTAAGAGTAGGTTTTGAGACAGAAGGAGCTCTTGGGGAAGCATTTTGGAATATAAAATTCAGTCGCAAAGCTGTCTTATCCCCTGCTCTGGCAAAAACAAAACAAAACAGAAAATTAAATCTTTGCATTAAATTCTCCTCACAAAACCATGAGTCAGAAAACTAACCATTTAAAGAATCTTCAGAGGAATCACTGGTATGCCGTAATCAAGGTGGTAGTAACTATTGATAATGTGACTAACATTGCATAAACATATATTTAAAATTAAACCAAGATAATTTTTCCTTCATTTTGGATGTGAGTTACTTTGAGGTGATGCTTACATATTATAATTATAACAGTATCTAAAATAGAATTTAAATGACTGAATCTTTTTTTTTTTCTTTTCACAGTTCTAAAACAGATCCTGTTACTGGAGCTGTGAAGAATACTAAATACCACCAGCTTTAGTAAGCACTACAAAAGTAACTTCACTTGGTCATATAAGCCTACAGTTTAAGTGTGTGAACACACACATGCATGTCGGTGTATATATATGTGTATACATGTGCGTATTTCTTTTATCCTAAAAAAAAGTCTTTTTTTCCATGGAGTTGTATGGCAAGGGGGATGAATAGGGAAAGGCTTTTTTGTCAGACTTATCTTCTTTATTTGCTTGTAATTTCCCTAGTTCTGGCACACAAATCTTTGACATCCCTCAGCTTGATTTATTTTTCACAAGAAAGTACTTAAATGTGGTGTAGACACAGTAGATATGTCATAATATTCTGGACATTTCTGTAATGGTTAAATTTGTGTATTTTTTGCAGTGATTTGCTGGGGTTGGTTACTTACCTGGACTGGGTCATGATCATTGTAACCATATGCTCCTGCATTTCTATGATGTTTGAATCCCCTTTCAGAAGAGTTATGCATGCTCCAACACTCCAGGTACTGCTAGTAAATCATATTACATTTAACAAAGCAAAGCCACCTTGTTTTTCTGCACTGGCTGTTACTAAATTGTGACTGTTCTCTGCTTTGATTTTTAGATCGCTGAATATGTTTTTGTAATATTCATGAGCATTGAGCTTAATCTGAAGATAATGGCAGATGGCTTGTTTTTTACACCAACAGCTGTCATTAGGGACTTCGGAGGAGTCATGGACATATTTATATATCTTGTAAGCTTTTATATTTATGGGAGTTTTCTGTAGCATTCTTAGTTTTGATCCATTTGGATATGTTTGGAAATATTAAAAAAAAAAAATCTGGCCCAGAACCTTGGTCTAAATTCAGTAATGTAATTTGTGTACAGACACCACTGTTTTCATGTGCAGCCTTTTAGCGTACAGATGTTTTTTCAGACATCTACAAATATGCTGGCATTTGGTATCTGCCTGGTGACTGAGTATAGACTTTTCATTGTGTGGTCCCTTTTAAGTATTTATGTGTTGATCTGTTTAATGCATCGGATCTTATTTAATTCCATCACAAGATCCAGATCTTTGCCCTTGCTTCATTCATTCTGTTATCTGTCATTCATTGCTTCCTCCCCTCTGAACAGTTCTCCTGCTTTACAGATGTTTCAAAAGGCACTACCCTTTAACAGAAAGGGGAAAGGAAAGCACATCCTTGGTTTTGCCTATGTTGCTATAGGACAAAGAAAGTAAAGCAAAACCATCTTTTTATATTCTATGTTTCTGTTTTCTCTGCTTAGAAGTATTTCTCAGGAAAAAAATGTGCCACTGTCCAGTATTAATTTCTTGTATTTCATTCATATATAAGAGAAGGGCTTCTCCTTTCTCTTCACTTATCACAATGTGCTATATATACCACAAAATGTGCTAAGAACAGTGCTCAATATAATACAGTATGAAATATTTTGTAGCTGAAGAAATTACTAAGTAAAATTGCTTTGATGGATTTAGATTAAATCTTTCAGAGATTAATCCACCAGACAGATGTGCTGCATAAAATTTGTCATGATCAATTTGTATCAAAGATTCCACTGTTACCATAAATAAATATATGCATACATATATAAAAAAAACCCCTCCAACTGTGGTATGCATAGTAAGGAAGTGCATTAGTTTCTTGAAATGCCTCTGAATCTGTTATGTTGCTGGTTATGTTCTGTGCTTCTTTGCAGGAAAATGGAAATGCTACAGAGTCTAAAAAAGAAATTTAGAAGCTCTGCTGTCTCCTTTTTGTTTGCTTTGTTGGGGTTGCTGTCTTTTATTTTTATCATTTTTTAAATCACATTATATTTTTAATCTTAATAGTGATATCAGCTTGATCATCCATTTTTGGGCATCTCTTCTTTGCAACACTCTCACCTCTACCTTTAAGATTTTCAGAAACAATTAACAGACTTTATAACAAGAAACCAGCTTGCATGGATTGTTACAGACTGCAAGACATGACTAAGGCTTTGAGATACTGAATACTCATGCAACAAAACTACTTGTGTTTGTAAAAAAAATGTGAAGAACTGCTGTGGACTCTGTTAAAAAACCTTTTTGGTGATGGTATTTCAGCTTCAGGATAGTATATTTGACAGGGAGAGAAAGAATAAATAGCGTGATCTAAGATCTTAATCTAGGAACTCATTTACTGAGTTTCTGTGCTGTTTGTAGGCCAAGTAAAACATTGTAATCCTAATGTTTCTTTCCCTTTTTTTACTATATTTCTTCAAGGTAAGTTTGATATTCCTGTGCTGGATGCCTCAGAATGTCCCTGCTAAATCTGGCGCTCAGCTCCTAATGGTTCTTCGCTGTCTCCGACCTCTTCGGATTTTTAAACTGGTCCCTCAAATGAGGAAAGTTGTACGAGAGCTCTTCAGTGGCTTTAAGGAAATCTTTTTGGTATGTGTCAGCTATTTTATTCCTATTGTTACAAAAAGATGTGGAAGAGCAATAAGTTATCATTTTTCTGTAATGTTTATGTTTTATAATCTTTACTATCCTGTCTTAACTTATCTTTGAAGAAATGTATTGAGTTGCCACTACAGAGGAACACAGGACAGGGTAAAAATTCAGAATATAAATTCTTTATTTTCATTTACACTCAGTAAAGCTGTTGTAATATTTATTTTATAAAGAGTATTATTTGTTCAGTATATATTTGGTTATTATTACCTAGAAGAACTCTTGAAAGAAAATATACCCCTTATTCATACTTTTAGCTAGGGAAGGAAGATGAGAGGCACAGTATGGCAAGAAGGAAGGTAAATTTGACTTCAGAACTGAAATTCTCAACCTCCTCGAGGATTTTTGAAGGACAATCAAAGATAAGGCAGTTGTCCATCGCAGATATGGATCTTCTTATCTTATTACATGTTGATGATTGTGCAGTAATAGTGATAATGATAGTTACAACAACAATCCAGTCTGTGGTGGCTTGTTCAGAACCTAATCTGTTGTCACACAACCCCGAGTTTTCCTAGGCAATACATGTCAGCCTAAATAACAGACCTTCTCATCTTGTGTTAGGTCGGGTTGTTATAGAAAGTCTATCAATACTGTACACCAAGTGCAAGGAAGTTTTTATCTCTGTTTATAGTTCTTATATGCTATATTAATAATAATATTTATAGTAATGCTAGGGTGTCTTGCTACTTCATCAGAACTTAAAATAAGACATCTGAAAGCTCTCTCTCTAGGTTTATGAAGCAAAAGGATCTGAACCCTTTTCTCAAGTCTGCAGGAGAAAGATTTGACAAGTCTGACTTCATCTTTACAGGTTTCTATTCTTTTGCTGACATTAATGCTTGTTTTCGCAAGCTTTGGAGTGCAGCTGTTTGCTGGGAAGCTGGCTAAATGCAATGATCCACACATCATCTCAAGGGTAAGAACTGCTTTCTTACTTCAAAATAATAGTATACTGTTCCATTTCTGCCTGCTGAAGAAAGTAAGTGGGGGCAGTAAGTACTAGCATAAGAGAGATGGAGACCTTGGGCACTTTATTGTTTAGAACTAGGATGGCAGAGGGAGATTTGATTCAGGAATGAAAGTATGAGGCTAATGCTGACTTTGTATGTAATAAAGACAGACAAGTCCAGATATTGGAAACTATCTGAAAAAGCTGTCAAACTCATTCCATACTATCTGGAAAGGACTGGACATGGAATTAATGGAAATTAGTAATAGAATTAATCATGGAAAATGACATGTGTATCCTTAGATCAGTGGAAAAGCAGGTTAGTCTGCTAGAGATCAGAAATATCAGAAATGTTAAGTAGATGAAAAGCTATGTTACTTTACTTCCATTTGGAGAAACATCTGAAAAGCACAGTAGTCTTTAGGAAAGAGGTCAAAGAAGGAATAACAGGCCTTCTTAGTCCTGGGAGGAGCAGGGCTTTTTGAATTCTTCCTAAAATGCAGTTTTTTACTATGATTGAAGGTCCTTTGATAGTCCCAATCTGTAAATAACTCTTTAATTTTGCTTACGTTGCTTCTGGTTGCCTGTACTTGCATCCCGACCTCCCTAGCAGGCCCTTATTTAATCTGACCATGTGGTTTATTTTACTGTAGGAAGATTGTCATGGCATCTTCAGGATAAATGTAAGTGTTTCCAAAAACCTAAATTTAAAGCTAAGACCTGGAGAGAAAAAACCTGGATTTTGGGTGCCACGAGTCTGGTGAGTTATTAGACATAGACTCATCCTCCCTTAGAAACCCAGCCATTAAGCTAGGATATGGCTCAAATATCATGACATTATACAGTTGGGATGAAGGAAACAAGACAATAAGAAATGAGTTCATTTAACTTGAATATAATTTTTTTTATATTAAATGATGCAAAGGATAAAATGTATCCAATATATTTAGTATGTAAAGCTAGGTATATGAAATTTTTCAAGTCTTAGCTTGTTGTGCTATTCATAATGCAAAAAGGAAAAAAGAATACCAATAGTTACTGTATGCAGAAATTTGACATAAGATTATTGTTATAGCAGGAGTTATTGGCATGAACTGAGATTGCTACTGCATTGTCCTTAGTATTACTATAGAGACATACTGACAGCACAGAAGCAACATTTCCTTTTTATGTCTATGTCTCAACTATACTAACCATCTACCAGCCAGTTTATTAACTGCTTGCTATTTCAGATGTAGGGGATGTCTGTGGTCTATATGGTGGAATAGTGCAGTAAAAATTATTTAAGAGTCAACATTATATCAATTATTAGTATTCTGATAAAGTCCCTTTAATATACCTGAACACCTGAACAAGCAAAAAAAGATCTCTCTTTAATTGCTTATATTTTAAAGTGGGTTGGTTTGCATTTTGCAAAATCAGCTAAACAGCCACAATTATTTTAATTGACTCTGTGTGTGGATAAAGAATACACCAGCACTGGTGGATTCCCAACCATCTTTCTTACACTAATGAAATAAAGTGCTGTGATTTGAACAGTCAGTGAAAGTGCGACAGCTGCAGAACTCTCTGTTTCTGTGTGCTTCAGACCAAATCTTCCTACGAGTAAGCAAATTCAATCCACTTCAGCTTGATCCAGAAATAAGCAAAAACTGTTCAAGTCAGCAAAATTGTAAACTTTGAGGAATGTTTCATTATTGCAGAAAAATATACTACCACAAGGACATTCATACCACATGTTGGCCATGGTGGCTAGATTTTCAAGAGTATAAGGGCCACATTTCTAAACAGCTGAGAGCTCTCTCTTTCACTGAATTGATGAGACTGATTGAGATCTCTCCCGTTCAGGTCTATTTATTCTAGAATCTGATACATTTTTCCCAGAATCTGACCAAATGCCATCAAATCCATTTTTTTTTCATTAATGCTGTATTTAACTAATTTTATCAGCAAAGCACTCTAAGTTACAGCAATGTGTTATAAGCTTCATTATGGTGATTCAGATTATGAATAATATAAAATAAAACGTACATGGCAATCAAGAGAACTTATACTATACATGTTCATTGCTTTGATTTATTATTTGTTGAAACAGAACTTTAAATGGTGTATGTCAGAGGCACCAAAATTGCAAGACAACTATTTACACCTCAGTTAGGCTGTGAAGAATAAAGGTAACAAATAGAAAGAGCAACCTCCTTCCTGGATTTACTGTGATATAATTTTATTTTAGAGCTGTATAGTTTGACATTGAAGGAGCTGCATTAGTATTTGCCTAAGACGTAAATACTAAATAAAGAATATTTACACTTATTTGTGTATTGCATTTCAGGGCAAATCCTCGGAATTTCAATTTTGACAATGTGGGGAATGCTATGCTGGCACTCTTCGAAGTTCTTTCATTGAAAGGCTGGGTGGAAGTCAGAGATGTTATTATTCATCGTGTTGGGCCAGTAAGAAAGCTCCTTAGACTGTCTGAATTCTGTAGCAACTATTTTGATTGGTTTAATGATTAACCATATTTTTCATCTCTTCAGATCCATGGAATCTATATTCATGTTTTTGTATTCCTGGGCTGCATGATTGGACTGACCCTTTTTGTTGGCGTCGTCATCGCTAATTTCAATGAAAACAAGGTACAGAAAACGTGTAGAACTGGCTTGGTAATAAAACTCAACTTCAATATTACACTATGTACACCACTGCTTAAGACTGCTTTTAAGACTAACTTAACTTTTTTCTGCCACATTGCAAGCCACAATTTGCTGTAAAATGCAAACCTGGCATTACAACAATTCATCACATATTCTTTCAGAATTGTCTGAGTTAATTTATGATGCAGCCATGTTGACAGATGCTGACTGAACCTAAAGCACAATATATTTACAGATGTGCCAGAGTATGAAGTTATGGTTTGATGTAGGAGTGCATGCAGTGACAGGGAAAGAGATGTGTTACTGCTTGTATGTGTTACAGCTTAGAGGGCTCACTAGAGGCCTGCAGTTACCATATTTCAGATCCAAAGTAAAGCAGGGTAGATAGCAGAGTACCATGCAAATTTGATTCTCCATCATCCTAACAGAAATGTGACTGGTGTTTCAGGAAGGATCTGCACAGGCTTTGTGATTATCTTAAAAGGAAGAAAACCCTAGACCTTAAAGTGGCTTTTTACAGAACAACTTGTGTCAACACTGCTTAGAAGTAATATGCACAGTGCGCAGCATTTAGTTTGATTTTTTTTTCTTCAGAGTTTCTTGTGGTGCCTCTGTGACTCCAAAACATACTGTTAATTTTTATGATCTTTCTTTACAAAAGGCACCAAAATATGAGATATCTGTTCTACAGCTAGCTAGATTGATATTTCATCACACTGGAGGGACGGGGTGGTTGTGTGCTCTGGGGTTTGGGATGCAAGACATCCTGGTATGCCAGTGCTGGAGCCCAACTGCGTGCCCTACCATGCACAAGCTACCTCTGCAGCAGACATGGTCAAGTGTGTCTTTCAAGCGAATCACTTGGCTCATTCAGGAATGGAGCTGGACATCAAATTAGCATGTGTCCAGGGTGAGCAAGGAAGGCATCAGGCGTTGGAGTCAAGAAAGAAGTGAGTCAAATAAAGACTAATCAATGAACTAAATAAAGACTGCACCTAAAGACTGTGCTATTGAGAAAGTGTTGTTACTTTTGCATGATGCCAATTTCTCTCTTTTGTGAGATAAGTGCAGTCATTCTTGGTAAAATGCATAAAATGTATATGTTTTTCAGCAAGGCTCAAAAAAAAAAGCCATTTTATTTAAATTATAGTTATTTGAAATTATAGTTCATTAAAACATTAAAGGAAAGTCTTCCCTTTTTGTGTATATATGATATACTTAGTTATGTGTGTTTCTGTTAGGCACATAATTGTTCATGACACCCTCTTGAGATAAGCTGAGTGCTTCTATCGTATAAATGACTTCTTCATGACCCGTTAACACTTTCTCCATGAGTAAATCTCTTCAGAAATGCCTTCTTGGACATGAGGGTCTATGCTAGAAGAAATGTCACACTGCAGAATTCCCTCTTGAATACCTTTTGATCAAATTTCTTTCTTTTACCTTGGTGAGGTGTGATGCATGTGGTACTGAGCACAAAAAAGTGGTATATTTTCCCCTTAGGTTTGTGTGTGACCTGGCATGTATCTGTCAGGGATTCTAGCCCAGGTCTAAGGGAAATTGAGAGTTATCAGGAACCACTTGCTGCTCAGGATTGCCTCAGTGCACAGACAGACATCTACCTTTGGACATTGCTGCATAAAAAAAACAAAGAAAAGAAAAAAATAGAAAAGTGGTGCAGAAGCTAGATCCTTTACAGGATAGCTTTTATTATGGTTTTCTTTTTATGACATTTGGACCAGTCTCACTAACTGCGGTCAATCTCCTACCCTGTGTTGTTGCTCTCTCCTCCCACTCTTTCCATAGGAGTCACTCACAGGGTTAAGTTCAGCCTGTCTTCTGCAAAGACATCCTGTGAGATTTCTTTCAGACATAACTGAAATATCTTTAATTCCTAACACGCTATTCATCCCTTTTCAATGGTAGGCTGGACTGAGAAGTTCTGAGACAGCCCCTAGGTTACTTCTGAAATAGTTTATTCAAAAACTCAGTGTAAGTCTTTCATCGGTGTTTTAATTTTAGGGTTAGAAATATGAAGACCAACTCGGGGGGGGAAGCCTATAATTATATGTGAATGTATACCAGACTCATATTTCATTCCCTGTTCCTGGATTTTCATCTTTAAAGACACAGGAGAGCTCAAACTCATGTGGAAAGTAAAAGTTTATTTATGTTCAGTTCAGTTCAAAATGAGAGGGAGCAGGAAGGTGTGAACACTGAGCTTACAAGGAGTGTGAGCTCAGGAGATAATTAAGCAATTCATCTTAGCACAAATTGCTCCTGCATGAATTGCCAGCATCAATGTGAAAGTCTGAGGTCTAGGGCCTGAATTACAGTTCCCATTATTTTCAGAAAATTATCTGATTTCTACATTTATCATTTTGAGATGATTGTCTCTGCTTGTATTTTTTCCCTGACTGTGACCACAGTTTCAGATATGAATGCTCTATTCCCTCAATTCTTTGCTGAATACAGAGCAAGCTTTAGACTGAACATCAAAAAACCTGCTCATTAATAACAGTTCCCTGCAAACTGCACTGAACAGGTACATCCTGCAATATTTCTATATAATTTACATGTATTATTAATACCCTCAGGATAAATCGTTCTTGAAAAAATGCCATCTATTTTATCTTCTGCAGTTACTTTTTACTAACCTCAAGTAGCTACCTTTGCTCTTTAAGAAGGAGATTATGTCCATCACAGTAGGAGCTTTCCTGACCTTAGCAGTAGCCCAGCTGGCAGCAGCTCCAGAGCCTACACACAGCAATGCAAAGGCGAGCGCTGGAGAGCAGCCCACCCTCGCCCAGCTTTGTGCCCCCCTCACCCATGGGAGAAGCATCCAGTGCCTGGAGACAAGCCGGTGGCATTTCCCTTGAAAAGGTCTCCCTTGTTTTTAGAACTCCAGGCTCTTCCCAGGAGATTTTACAGTTCTCCAAGGACATGAGAACCTTGTTGTGCTTTGAAGGTCATTCTAAATAATGTTAAATGTGTAAATAATGTTAAAATGTTTGTTTTCCTTGCTTTTCCCTATGTTAGAGGCATACCTCCGCTTCTCCTAGTGAAAACCTGTGGTAGATCGTAGCACATTGTTATATTCCTTCACGTATACACCGAGGGCAAGAGGTGTGGGGAGCTGCAGCAGCCTCCCGCGGGGCTTCCTCCCGGAGAAGCTGCGGCAGCGCTCACAAGCCACAGGGCGCTCCGCATCCCGGTCCAGATAAGATCGACCGCTCTGTAAGGCAGTGCTTCCTGGCAGAGGATGCTCAGCGGAAGGGAATCCCTCCTGCGGTGCCTCCCTGCCCGCACGGGGCTGCTGCTGCAGGAGCAGCAAGCGCGCCCGCTGCGCTGGCGCCCCAACACTCGCACTGATGCAGGCGGGAATCCTTCCCAGAGCAGCCTCATTCTTCCGCTTCTTTCCCCAAACAGAGCGATATTTAAGGAGAGTCGCCTACGGAACTTTATTCGCAACGCCAAAGAGGAGGTTGTCTTCATGTTTCCAGCGTTTAAATGCTCCAGCTTTTATATGACAAAAGCTTTCTACGCTTCTCTTTGTTTATTAAGGGGACGGCTTTGCTGACTGTAGATCAGAGGCGATGGGAAGATCTGAAAAGCAGACTGAAGATAGCGCAACCTCTTCATCTCCCACCTCGCCCGGGTATCAAAGATATTTTGATTTTATTCATGTTGAGCCCTAGTGTTCACAATTCCCCAGGAGTCTAAGATTCAAATTAAAATTGTAATCGTGAGGCCACTAGGAGGTTGTGCATAAGTTAATGTGGAAACAGGCTCCAACTACAGATCTCTGCATAAGGCTATTAAAATCAACCCAAAAAAGGTTGTGCTTCGATGGTTTTAGGATAAGCCTTAATGAAAAAATGAATTTTTAAATGAAATATATTTTCAGTTGGCTGTTAATGATATGAATGGAATGCATTAACCTGACAGCAGTTGAATGATGCACTTGCCCTACAAGTACCAAAAGCTTTCATGCAACACTGGTGTTCAGTATTTGAAATTACATGTTCAGAAGCCCTATTTGATATGGGAAATTGTAGCAGAAAATTAGAAATGTATCTTGAAACTGGTCAAGGATTATGTTGCCATTAATGAACATGGAAAATATGTCAAGAAACAGAGGGAGAAAATACCACTGTATATTTTAACTCTTCTCCTTTAACTCTTTCAGATAATGATGGCTTTAGAGCCAAGATGTACGATATAACTCAGCATCCGTTTTTTAAGAGAACTATTGCTGTACTTGTCCTGGCCCAATCTGTATTGCTATCAGTTAAGGTAATTGTGTTTCTTTTAAGCATTTTATTATAGCAGTACTACATGTGTTGCTTATTTTCTAAAACCAATAAAATTTCATCAGAACCATTACTATGATGAATGCAGGGAAAAGTATGATTTCCAGATATAGCCATCGCCGTTGGCACAAATCACTGTAAATCATTTGTAACATGTAGAACTGAGTCAGTTTCTGCCTTTTGATACTCATCTACTTCAGTTAAACTCCAACCCCGTCTGAGAAGTACAAACCAAGATGCCATACCTACATGAATATATTTTAAAATGAAATCTATGCAACGATTAGCATTTAATTCTGTTTAACAACTGCTCTTCTGTCAGCTCATTTTGTTTGTGTTTCAGTGGGATGCTGCAGATCCAGTGACTGTTCCTCTAGCAACAATGTCTGTTGTTTTCACCTTCATTTTTGTCCTTGAGGTAAGGTAACACATTTCATAATTTCTTGAGATTAAGAATAGCTTTTATATGCTTCATTTTGTTTTCAGCGATGTAATCTTCCTCACTATAGCTTTTATTTCCGAATATGTACTTTTGGGACTCTCTGTGTTATCTAAATAGGTATTGAAGGAATAAATTTTTAACCTGTAGTAGTGCTCTACCACCTTGAGTTTTGTGTCCTGTTCATGCAATTTACAATTTTGTCCTAACAGAAGCCTTTTTTGCAGAACACCCAGGGTTAAATTCATGGGGTCATTCAGGGTCTGTCTGTCATAGAAGTTCTGCTTCCATATAGATTTTGCTTAATCCTTCAGAATAGAGTGCATTAGGAACCACTGTTCTGTAACTGAGCTGTCAACAAAATTAAGCATTTTTCTATTCTTTTTTATTTTAATTATCAATCATATGATTTCATTTAATGCCTTTTAGTAAGATATGCAAAATTCAATTACTTTCTGTCTCCATTGCGCAAATCTGGATTCCGTGTGGTAACTCTTATCTATCTATGAGAAAGCATTGCCACCAGTCAGCTATGCAAGCCTGCATGCTAACCTGGTTTCACTAGGCTTAAAACTGAGGACTTAAATGCATTTTAAAATGGTTTTAAAAAATTGTATATGGCTAAGGATATCGTAGTTTAGCAGAGTGCACACTTATGAGGTTAAAGAAGACACTTCCTCTGTGGTTAGGTTAGTACATAATTCTTTTATAAGTTTGTGGTTGAGTTTTTCTTTCAGTCCCCACTGAATAGTTGATACTGACCACTATCATAGGCAGGGCAGTAGGCTAGATTTCCCACTGCCTTAATCCAATATGACAGTTCCTATGTTCCAGTGATAGGTTTTGCCAGCAGTGATGAATAAACAATGAAGTGAATACCCTGTAGCAGCTGTAGAAAGAGTCTGTGCATGTGGTTGCTTCTTTTTTCTCCACCCAGGAGAAATCAATATCTCTTGAGAGACAGAGGAAATGCAGAAAAGTCTGACTTTATCATAAATACACAGGTTTTAATTTATCTGATAACTGTGTCTTTAAAAATCCTCTTTCAGAAATAAATTCTCTTGTAGAATTTCAAAGGAACTGTGTCAGATCCAAGAAAAAACTGTTGGCTCTCTTAATAGGCAAGTTGTGACATCTCAAGTACACATAGCTTATGGAGAAAGGCAGGAAAAGTAAATTGAATTATACAGAAAAATTCTCATGATTTTTATCTAAAACCAAGTCTCATTGTAGAAATGTTTGCAGATAAAATGGTTTACCAGTCACCTAAATTATTGTCTATGTGTTCCTAAGAAAGGCAGTAAGTAAAAATTCCGATAGAGAGAGACTTTAGGGTAACCATACAAACTTTATGGCATTTTACTCTTTTATAGGATTTACTTACATTTTTCTGTCTGTTTTTTAACCTTAATCTTGATCATCCGAGAGGGACACCTGCTGCTTATAAGTACCTCCTACTTTCACTGAAATAAATGCAAATTCACTAGGACATTTTATAGCAGAGATCTGCCAGGCGAAATCCTACAGCTTGGCAGCTGCATATATGCATCTTCCTGCCTAGGATATTCCCTGATTCACTATATTCAGGTTAACTTGTAGTAGATATGGTAATTGAGAGGCCCAAACCTATATGCAAAGCTAAAAGTGACACTGAGTCCAGTCTAAAGAATGGTAGTTCAGTCTTAAACCTTTACTGTCACTTTAGTGTATGTGGTATAGAAGAATAATATTAGTATAGAAGAATAGGGAGAGATCTCATTGATGTTGAAAAATAGTGTGAGGTGTAATTTTGTAATTGCAAGATATGGTATTCATTTCAAGAATATAGACACCTAAATATAGGTGCATAAATCCTACATGAGGTAGATGTTTAAGCTCCCACTGTTATCAAGGGTGATGTAGAGTGGGATTCAATTGCCTAAACAACTGAAGGCAGCAGAAACTATTTTAGATAACTTTGTTTATCCACCCTTATGTCCAACAGCTGCTGGAGGAAAATGGTGTTTTGCCAATCTTGTGTCATCCCTGCCTGCCCGATACAGATCGCAGATATTCTAGGGATTCTCAACTGATTGGATAGAGGTGAAGCAGGATACCCTGGGTACTCAAAAGATAATTAGATGTGAAGAAAACTCTTTCTGTGTGTTTAGACAAATGGTTACTTGTGAGCACCTGAACCGAGCCCAAGGCTCTATGTGGGATGTAAAAATTCCTGACTATATTCTTCACTATTCAGAAAATATTAGAGGGCAAATTAACTGACTGAAACGTCAAACTTTTGCCTCAAACAATTTTTTTGTTGTTTTGTGTGTGTGTCTGTGGGTATTTTTTTTTTTTTTTTTTGGCTAAATAGCAATGTGGCAGGCTGGAATGGAGAAAAAAACATTATGAAAGCCCTGCAGTTATTACATTTATGTAGTAACCCTTTAACTACTTTGATCTTTGATATGAACCATGCATGAGAAGAGTCTCTCTTGCATCTGCTGTGCCTCCATAACCCTATCTCAGTATATGTGACTGTTTCTTATCAGTATCTACTCTTAAGCTTCCCCCCTACACCACCAACCAATGGTGTATCCTACGCCACTATTCTACACAGTAAATTTAAAGCATTTTGTTTGATGTTTTACCAAGAATATTGTGAAATATACTGCCTTTACTCTTCTTAGCTGTCTTTTCTTAAATACTGCTGAATATTGATGGTCCTATACTTAAAGCAAGGAATATTTGCAATATGAGAATGCTTTCTAATTAATTTGAAATGCAGCTTGAGTTTAATGTGTTTATGTGATTTTAAACTGATGAAGTAAATGGATTAATACATGGAAAGGATATTACTACCTCTTTTAGCAACATATTGCAATCATTTTCTAACTTCATGAATTGCTTAGCTCTAAGAAATTTTACACCCACATTTACCTCAGTAATCTACTCATTAATCATCCAATGTCAATCAGCTGCAGTCGTTCGATGGTTGGTGGAGAGAGGGACACTTCCAGAATACTGTTCATCCCTTGGTCCTAGTCCTCTGCGGTCTTGCACAAGTGCCAGGGTTCCTCCATCTAAAGGGACCTTATTTGATCAGCTTCGTCTAGGCACTCAACATGTCCACATGGGAACTATTAGATGAGATGAAATCTACCCATGACTGTTTGAAACCGTGTCATAAGACGAACTCAGTCAAACACTTTAGAGTATAGAAGAGTGTTTCTTAGTGAGAAATAACCATTTCCTCAGTACAACTGAGACATTGTCTTTATCTATAGGTGACAATGAAGATTATTGCCATGTCACCTTCTGGCTTCTGGCAAAGCAGAAGAAATCGCTACGATCTCTTGGTGACATCTCTAGGAGTTATATGGGTGATTCTTCACTTTGCCTTGCTGGTAAGATTTACAAAGCACCATTGACCGTGATGTTATTAGGAGTTATATGGGTGATACTTCACTTTGCTGTGCTGGTAAGATTTACAAAGCATCATTGACCTTGATTTTATTTGTTAAGCAGCAGCGGTGGGGACACGGCTACACTACACTGAGATAAACCCATGGGAGTAGGCACCTGAAGACTTGCCAGCAGGAATCTAATGAGCAGCAAGGAAACAGGAACAAGACACAGAATCCAGACAGGAGCGGAGGGCTGGAAGAAGGGGGAGGTTCAAACCTGCTGAACAGTACAGTCTGTCCCACCCCAGCACTGGTTCTGGGCTGCTGATTTTGGTTGTAGGGCTATATTTAATTAAAGAAGTTGGGACTTTATTTCAGGCTATCTGACAGAAAGTTGAGGGTTTGATTTGATGCGTGGAGAGGCTGAGTTGGTGTTTATGACATGGTAGGGCCTCTTTTGTTATTTTCTATTTGCTTTGTTGTTATTGAAACACAATAGAAATGTTGGTGCTACTAGTTTGCAGACTCTCTTATTTCATATGCTGACTGCCTTCCATTATTTAAAGGCTATTTAACCTGTTTTTTCTGTGAGATCACTGGGGGGCAATGCATTAAGTCTTTTGTGCTTCTATTCCAGAATGCGTACACATACATGATGGGTGCATGTGTAATCGTCTTCAGGTTTTTCTCAATTTGTGGGAAGCATGTAAGTATAAATTAGGAACTACAGCCATTGCAGTGCCCCTGTATAGACTTGGCTTCTCTGCTGCACATTCTGTAAGGCTCCATTTTATATGCCAGAAAAAAAGGGAAGGCTTAGAGCTGCAGTCTTAAATTTTACACCCTGCCATTAAAGTATCAGGAGTTTAGGTGCATTCTGTAATTATGCTACATTATAGTTACTAGAAAAGCTGAAATTTTTGGAAAAAAAATATATAAAAAAAGTCACTGCAGTACCAAACAATTAGAACAAAAAAGTGCTCTCTCAAACTCTGAATATATATTATACTACTTTCAGCCCTTGCCATTCTAGTGTGATGTGATGTGAAAGTTATTTACTTATTTTCTGTGCAAGGCAAGCGGAGTGAGTGGTAGATGATGCCCTCATCGTGGTATAATGCTGTTGCAGTGTAGAAGTTTCTTTCCCCACAGTGCTGGTCTCTCTTGTGCTCTAGCAGTTTATGTCTTATCAAAGTACAGGATGTATGTTCAATTAAAAAAACATTGGAAAAAACATTCTTCTGCAAACACTGGGTGGATACAAAGCAGCTCATTTCTAAAATTTACATTTCTTCCATGTTTGAATTGGCAGAATAAGTGTGGGCAGAGAGCAAACAACACATTTGTTTAACACGCAATTTGTTTTCTGTAGAACTTCTTAGATTATCCAAACATTTTCTGTGAAGTCTGACCTATATAAAGTAAATGTGATGATTGCTATAGTAGGGCACAGGGGTTAAGAACAGGTAACTCAGAGGGTTTGTTCAGTGAAGATAAAAAGTTTTTCTTCAATCAAACTACATAAAGCCTTGGAAATCAAATGAGGAATCCTTGCTTCTCCTATGCAGCCAGACCAAGTGATTGCCTTCAAAGCTTTCTGATGGATTCTGAAGTTTTTTGAGGTTTTAACCTAGTCATTTATGCTTTCATGTTAGGAGCTGCATTTTTCTACTGTGATGCAACGTGATGGCTATAAGTCAGCATGAGTTATCATTTTTTTAAAGAAAAGTGCTACCCTCAATCCCATTAAAGGGAATTTTCTATAGTATCCAAAATGGTTGAGGACATTAAATCTAGGGCAATAACTTTATCAAGAGCAAAATGCATAGTTTGCCTTTATGGGAAAGAATTGGATCTATTAGCCAAACCCATTTCCTATGTAATAGCTAGAAGTATGCTGTCTTAAGCTCTCTAGCCAACCTGTGTGAGAAATTAACTTGTTCAGTCGATCTCTGCTGATTTTAATGAAATCCCATTCCTTGTACTTTGACCCATTTCTTCAGGTGGGCTGCAGTTACTATGGTTTCTGCCTAACAGTCAGCACTATTTCCAGTTAAGGAGCTTTCTGCAACAGTGTTTGTATAATGCTGATTTTGATGCTTCTACAGTGTACAGATCCTAGAACACCAGAGTTATGATTATCCTGTGTTATTGCTGTATTAGCCTGAACATGACCTTTGGGAAGCAACATCCTGATCTTGCAAAGCAGGCAGATGGGTTGATTTCATGAAAGTTCATGAAAGTTCAGAGCAAAATATTCAGTTCCAATCAGACTCAGCATGTCCCGTTTCCCTGGGTTCATCCATTAACTTAAATAAGTGGAAAGTGTTTGTTACCAAAATGACAAGTGCAGTAACTCTCTGTTCCCTTTCATCTCTGCTCTTCTGAATGACACCATGGCTTGCTTTTTCTCTGTCCTTCCAGGTGACACTAAAAATGCTGCTCCTGACAGTAGTTGTCAGCATGTACAAGAGTTTCTTCATCATAGTGGGAATGTTCTTGCTACTTCTTTGTTATGCTTTTGCTGGAGTAGTTTTATTTGGTACTGTGAAATATGGAGAGAACATTAACAGGTACAGTATGTACTACCTCTTGGAGATGTTCTTTAAAAAGCCAGGAAACTCAGATTCTGCTAGACAGAAGTTCATACTTGATCTCATTCAGAAATTATTCATCCAGTGCTGTACCTAATTTCAGTTAAAAATAGTAAGAAAGTAGAAGATAGAAATGATCTGTGTTTTTTTTTTCTTGCCAACATTTTATTTCTGAGACATGAGATTCTCTCTTTTTTTTGTTTAAAACAGACATGCAAATTTTTCATCAGCTGGCAAGGCTATTACTGTACTCTTCAGAATAGTTACTGGAGAAGACTGGAACAAAATTATGCATGACTGCATGGTAAATATAATACTACCACAGATAAAGTAGGCAAGGACCAGATGACACTTCCAATGTGTTTCCAATCTGTTAGCTTAGTACAAGGAATGTTGTGATTGCCTTTATCTCTTCAAGATATAAGATGTTCACTAAACTTCTTGACCTGATACAGAAATTGTAGTTCTAGTCATGGAATCACATATTCTGTCATTTAAAAAGATATAGAAATAATAAAAGTAAAAATAGGTTTTCAAAATCAGAAATGCGATAGCTCACCTTTCCACTGTTAACTCTACTTTGACTGTGAAAAGGTGATTTTTCAGATGACTTTTGTCTTTAATGGCTGTCCAGGGGCAAGAGAATGCTAGTTTTAATGACCTCAAAATTTGTCTTAAAATCATTTTTCCTTGCCTAGATAAATTTCTGCCTGTGGTTTCAGTTGCAATGAAAATCATATTATTCAATTTCTTTCTAGAATTAATGGGCAGAGAAGCTTTTTGAAAACCACCATATTTCAGTGCCCTGTGTGTGGTAGTGAGAGGCATGTCTAGGCATTTCATGCCTTTCTCTGCTTTCTAATCTCCATCTACTAAAGGATCAACAACAAACTGTGCTTAAGAATATATGAAAAAATATTTCCTCCTTTTCTATGAAAGGAGATGTTCCCCTAATCTGATAGTCAGCATTATTACTTTTTTTGAAGCATTCAAAAATGTATAGTTACATTTACATTTATTTGCCATCTACATTGATTGTAGTGAAATAAAGAATCTTCTTCTATGGTTGCCTGACATTTTTGTTTTGCTTTGAAGGTCCAGCCTCCATTCTGTACACCAGACAACAGCACCTACTGGAAAACAGACTGTGGAAATTATGCTGGTGCTCTCATGTACTTCTGTTCATTTTATGTCATCATTGCGTACATCATGCTAAATTTGCTTGTTGGTAAGTGAAAATATATAATAATAACAAAAGTACCCACCTTGCTATGTAATATATTAGATTTGTGTGATTTGACAGGTAACTGTCATATTCAGGTATGAGATTACCCAATAGTTCCACTTTTACCTTATGGTATTTTTCGCACCTTTCTTACATGAGATATGCTAAAACTTAGGAAGTTTGAGCACAAATATTTTTTTAAAAAAGAGGTGTGTTAAATTTGTAGGCTATAATTACCCCAAGGGATAATATTTTCTGGGTTTTTCTATCCTCCTGTTGACATCTTTCCAACAGCAGTAGAACTCTTCAAATTGATTTTGGAAGACATTAGATTTGTCATTTCAAGAGCATTTAAGGGGTAACTTCTGAATTTCCAAATTCCTTTTTCCCAATTCAAAATACTCATCTCAATATTCAGCTAAGAGAACTTAGTGGTGTGAATTTTGCACATCAGAATTAATATCTTATTGAAATACTTTGTTGTTTAAAAAGGTTCAACTCTTTGAATTTAACTATGGACTTTCTTTACAGTAAATTTTTGTTTTGTCACTTTTAGCTATCATTGTGGAGAATTTCTCATTGTTTTATTCAACTGAAGAAGACCAACTTTTAAGTTATAATGATCTTAGACATTTTCAAATCATATGGAACATGGTTGATGACAAAAGAGAGGTAAGAAACTTGAAAATGAACACAGTTAATCCAGTAAACTTACATTTTTCCTTGAAAAAAAATAAGTCTAGGAAAAAGCAGAGGATGTTGACAAAAATCCTTGAGCCATTAGTGGTTTGGGATGTTTTCTCTGTGATTTTGAACATCTGTCCAGGTTCTGAAAGTTCATTAAACATGATCTAATGTTTTTTATGATCATTCAAATGCTAACTTGTACTGTTTACCAGGTAGTGTGAAGTACATATGATAGTAAATTCGATAACAAATATAAGTGTTTATAGAACCAGTTCCATAGAACCTTTCCTCCCACCTCCCCAAGAATAGATTCTTTATCCACCAGTCCACAGACTCATGTGCATATGTGTATGTGTAACCAAAAGTGCTTTGCTGAGATAAGAAGAGCACGTGGGAGAGTGAGCTGCTCAGATACCCACATGAGCCAAAGCTGAGTAATTCGTGGCATCACTAAGTTCTCAATATGAGCAACACCATCCCAAGAGAAGGCTGTGCTGTGCTGTGCTGGAGCCAGAAGTCACAGTCCTTACTGATGGAGGTGCAGAGCTCTGCATCTGCCAGCGCGCCCAGCGCTGACAGCCTCTCTCTCGGAGGTGGAACACATTACAGAAAAAAAAAGTAGTTCCAGTGAGGCTGATTTAGCAGAACGAAATAATTAAAGAGCATGGATACTGCTCTTTTGGAGGAAAATCACTCCTAATGTGTTAACAGCAGTTGCAATTTATTGATGTAGCAAATATGGCATGTGCTAAGTTGAATCTTAGAGCAGCAGATCTTTGAGAAGTTGGTGAACTAGCGGTGTACTCCTTTCCCACGACCAGTGTGGACAGGGGCAGTTGTGCAGCAGGCAATAGGCCTGACTCTGAAAGTTTAAACCGTAGTTTCATTTCAGCTTTTCAAAGGCAGCCATTTAGGCATGTAATCCTCCTTGCAAATTAATGCAAATGAGGAAGCCAGATCTCCAAAGCAATGTTTAAAATCTCTGACAAAATGAGCAGCACAGATTCTCATATCATCCAAATAACAGCAAAGACTTGCATGAGCGATGACTGATCTGCATGTGCCAAAGAGTTAGCTGCATGTGTGTATTCCTTAGCAATGCATTCCCATTGGCTTACATGGGCTAGGGTTTGATGAAGAGAAATAATATTTGGAGAAAGAGTATTTTTCTCACTGATCTAATAGACTTCCATGAGTTGGTTGTTAGGCCACAGTAGTAAGTAACCAGCCTTTATGCAATTTTACCTAGGGAGTGATCCCTACCTTCCGAGTGAAGTTTCTGCTGAGGCTTCTGCGCGGCCGCCTGGAGGTGGATCTCGACAAGGACAAGCTGCTGTTCAAGCACATGTGCTATGAAATGGAGCGGCTCCATAATGGTGGCGACGTCACCTTCCACGACGTGCTCAGGTATTGTGAGATTTTCTCTGAATTTGCATAGCAGGTAGAGTGCCCTGTATTTCTCCCTGTGCTAGAGGGTATTCCTAACACTTGGCAAAAAGCAGAAACCGTAGCCACAGAGGCACTGTTATTTTAAGTATTAATATAGAATAATAATATTAACTTGACAGTGCATGTGACTAAAAATAAAACAGAAGCAGGAACATCATCCAAGGTTAGACATTTAAGAAAATAAACAAAAATCATGAATGACTGATTGCCTACAGTTTAAGAACTCACCTACATTGGGTACCTAGATGTAAGTGAGAAGATCTTCATTTGATGTGAGTACCACTGTTCTCTTCTGGAATCATAGCTACACTGCACATGTCTAACAAATATTTTTGTGTTGAATTTTTAAGTATTTATGAGCTTTGATTTTCTACATTAACTGTAAGGTCATCAGCTTTTAAAAGAACAAAATATCAACTTTTCTTCCAGCATGCTTTCATATAGGTCTGTTGATATCAGAAAAAGTCTTCAACTGGAAGAGCTGCTGGCTAGGGAACAGCTAGAATACACCATAGAAGAGGAGGTGGCCAAACAGACCATACGCATGTGGCTGAAGAAATGTTTAAAGCGAATCAGAGCAGTAAGTCAAGCTAAATGGTCGCAGTAAATTGTGTTGGTCAACAAAGCCGGAATGTGCCGTCACTACACTGAATGAATTCTGGCGTCCCTGTAGCATGTATGTGGACATGTAGATAGCAGTTACTGGGTCATCAGGAAATATGACAACTCAATCCAGACAGCTAGAAAAATAAGCATCTTCTTTTGAAGGCAAAAGCTGTCCTCCTGCCAAAAATTTCCCTTTTCACAATACAACTGGAAGATGTCAGTGGAAAGGAATAAACTAAATATGATGTAATTTGCTGATACCTTGTAGGCCTAATCCTGTGTATTCACTGAATAAAATTGCATAATTCCTTTGCCTCCGTTGTCACAAGATACCATGATTAGGCAGATCCTACAGCTGCAGAACAAGCAGAATGCATAAGTATGTGTTATTTCCCAGAGGCTCTTCAAATGCAACCCATATGAGGATGAATGAGCCATGGGATCACGTGTACTCATTGTTAACATCTTACTTGTCATAGTTTTGGGCCATATATACTCGTGCTCTCCCCAAACATTCCCATCCTGGCACAGTTGGGGCAAATATGAGCAGAAGCTGCCCTTAGTAGGCATTTGTGTTGTTCTGTTCTGTGCTAGAGGAGAGGGCAGCCTTATCATGCAAGCCCCGACCTGCCAGTTGGCTTCAGCACGGCAGGAAGTATCCGGCTCCGTTCAGTTTGCTAGTAAGGGCATCGGTATTGTGCTTACTCAGTGCTTCAGGTTGTCTGAAAAGAAATTGCCTTTACTCAGGATAGCTGCAATATTTGGTGACCAAAGGTTGTCCTAGATGGAATTTATATTAAGAACGTTCAGGGGAAAAAAAAGATTCCCTGAGAGGTTTATGGTACAAAGCCAAGCAGGGAATTTGGAATGGCCCTTGCATTTGTTCTCTACTTTTCCTTATTCCAAAAGACAACTTTTCTCTTCCCTAGTATAAAATATATATATATATATATTCTGGCTGCCTTGATGGGTAACTTTGCAATTACTCTAACATTGAGCCCAGATATTTTGATTTTTATAAAGGCTTACTTTCCATATTTGGAGATTTTCATATTGAGATATGTTCACATAAGATCTGGCTTTTTCTGTTTGTAGAGTAATAAAAACATAACTGGATAACTGGAATATAATGCTCATTTTATCTGAAACATCAGCTTTCAAGGCCTATACAGATAAATAGTTTCACTTGGGTCCTGTCTCTGTAATAATAATGACAGTAAATTTAATCTTAGCTCTCAATTTTGGGTTCATTCCACTCAGTTGTTCATTTCATTATGATATTGAATTACACTATGTTAAAGTAAATATGCTGTTCATTTCATTCTAATAATATGGTTCAAATCATTTCACATTCTGTGAACCCTTTACAAACTGGATATAATTATGGAAATTAATATATATTTTCAAATTCTCTTCTTAGTCACTAGAAAGAGAGCATATGAAAGCTACTCAGGAAAGTAAAACACTTCCTAAGGACTGTTTATTTTATTTTAAAAGTAATTTACACTGTAAGATCATAATGGTAGTGGGTTTGTTTTTCTATTTGTACTATAGGTCCCTCTTATTCCTAAGGTTTCCACTAGTGTTTTATTCAGTCTCATTTATTCAGCTTGTTCACAGGGCCATGAAAACAACAAGGTTTTTTTATTGCTTTCGCATTGATTCTTAGTGAGTCTCTATCAGCCTCCTTCTTTCTGCATCCTTCTATTAACTCCTGACTCACCAATTTAGCGATTTATCTGTTTTTAAACTCTAAATTGTTAGGAGGAACCTGGCTTCCACTTTATGTGATTTATAAGCATGGCTCTTCAGTTCCCACATAAAGGCTTGCCATACAGTGGAATTCATGTTATTTAAGTAGCAGCCATCTGATATAAGGAGTTTTATCAGTTCACCTGGAATCCACATCTGTCACTCACTATTTGGTTAAATATTTAGAAGGCTTTAAAAGCATCTAACATTGAGAAATAAGAACAATTTACTTATTTATTATCACATACATATTGCACCTTGACAGAAACAACAGCAGTCATGCAGCATTATCCATAGTCTACGAGAGAGTCAACAGCAAGAGTTGAGTCGATTTCTGAATCCCCCCAGCATTGAGACAACGCAGCCAAGCGAAGATGTGAATGCTATTAATCAGGATAACAGTGCACAGCCAGAGGTACGTCCTGCAAAAATTATTGGGGATGCTGTCAGCTACTAAGCAAATTTAAAGATTCCTATTTATTTTTGTAAATTTTCCAAGTTTTCTCTGGAAAAATTGAAAGTAATGTTTTGTTGCGTCTTTCCATTCAGATTTAAAGGCAAACTGGTCAAATCTAATTATTCTTCAGCTTAGTTTTTTGCCTTGCCAGTATTATAACAGGCAAACTCATCTGTATGACTCCAGCAGCACTAACTTCCAGCTCTCAATATGAGCTTTGTGCAGGCGCAGGATTTGACATTTTGCTATTCAAGGGTTTTGGAGTACTCCATACAGTAGGAATGATAACACTGGATTTGCTGGGTCCTGGGATTGGGGACCAGAGCTCTTCCAGAGCAGGAAATGCAGGTACAAGATAAGCAGTCTACTGTAAAAGGAAATGACTTGTACCCTTCCATGAGATTGCATAATTGAAGGGAGGTCAAATAACAAAATAACAACTTTTTTCCTCTGTTAGTTAAAGACATTTGAGGTAGTAAATAACAAAACCCATGCTGCCCCAAGAAAGGACATTGTGTTTTTCTTGTGTTTGCGTAGGAAGTCTGTAAATAGAATAGAAAGACTAAATAACCCTTCTTAGTGTGGGCAGACCATGCAGTGGAGACCTATAACTGAGATTCTTTTTTCTCTGTTCAGACAAGTAGCCAACAGCAGCTTCTCAGTCCCACCCTTTCTGACAGAGGTGGATACCGACAAGATGCTGGAGATGCTGGGAAACCTCAGCGGAAATTTGGACAATGGCGTTTGCCATCGGGTAAGTGCAGACTGTGTAGCAGTACTACCAAATCACTGCAGCACTCAGCAAGACCTTTACAAAGCTCCGTGCATTAGAGGCAGACACTCAGTGAGACAAGCATCAGGGAAGAGGCTCTGGGATTCATGGTGCTACCTTCTGCTTACTGCACCCACATCAGCATTTCGCTACCCTTAAGCATCTTGCAATACAGCAGTCACCTGCCTCCCACCTCCAAAGGTCTGGAAGATGCTCAAGCACTGCCACGTGGTTTTTTTTGTTTGTTTGTTTTTCATCTATCTACTTGGGATTTTTGGATTGGGGACTTCCCATATGTTTGGATAGCATCTGGTAAATGTAGAATTCACTTTTGTCTCACAAAGTGCAATGAAAGTGATTTAAGCTTTTCCTAATAGCAGTAGTAACATGAGGGACTTGTCTTGCCTAGGTATAACAAGTGTACAACATAAATCTACAATATAAGAATGCATTTGTGTAACTTCAGTTCAACCAT
Organism: Crypturellus tataupa; assembly: GCA_034781795.1. Taxonomy (NCBI): domain Eukaryota; kingdom Metazoa; phylum Chordata; class Aves; order Tinamiformes; family Tinamidae; genus Crypturellus; species Crypturellus tataupa. The sequence goes on along the minus strand of JAWLRI010000693.1, from coordinate 2,567,919 downwards.
GAATTGGTCTGGTATATAATCAATTTCATGTTTATTTTCCAGGAAACTTCCAATTATCCTTGTAACTACAGCCCACTAGAAAGTGAAGGCTAGGCTGTGCCTTATGGGTGGATGTTTGTTGGAGAAGAGGGAAGTGCACAGGAAAACCTGAGGCCTCATTCAGGCTTTGTCTTAGGACTTTCCAACACCTTGCATTTTTTCCTTTAAAGAGCACATTGGCCTCTGCTGCCTGGCATTTTCCCTGACCAGTATGTTTGGAAAGGCCCCATGAGTGTGCACATCAGCTTGCTTTCATCAGTCCTAATCTTTCTGCTGGCTCCTAAATGTGAATGTAATGTTACTGTTCTGAGGAAGGGTGCTGCCTTTAAGGACTGTCACTGTTCAGACCCTAACCATATATAGATGGCAGTAAGTTCTTTAAACCTGCTTTTGTGACCAGAGTACGTGTCCAAGAAATGGGACCACTTACTACACGGGTTTCAATTCTCATCTTCTAGGCAAATGTCACTGAGCAGGAAAGAAAGGCAAAAATTGTTGGGCCAGAGCAATGAGTATGAGAGGGAACATACCACTGTGGTCAATTGGATAGTTTTTTCAAGTGGAATTGAGGATTTCAGGGTTTCCTTTCCTAGCACTGATCTTGACCACTTGAAAGTTCGTCACTGCACAACTTCGCAGGGATGCCTGTCTTTGGGAGGGTAACACGAGCACAGGATGAGTACTCTGCTCCCATTCCAACAAAGTCATGTATTTAAGATAACAAATAGCCTCACTAATCACAATAATATTTTTTCATATAATTTCTCCTGTGTTTTAGTACTTTCCTAAAGAAAAACCAGCATCTTGTACTCACTTCCATCAGTAGGCCATAGTGAAATGTCACTTTCTAGATCTAGCTGCCATCCCCAAATGCTCTTTTCCCTCTTTGTTTCTGTAACTTACCACTTTTAATATTTTGCCAGTGGATCAGCTCATACACCTACTACCTAAACTGTTTAGATTACAGTTAGCCAAGTAAGGAAAGACCTACTGCATCAGCCGTCTTCAGAGAAGGAGATTAGGCAGTGCTCGATTTAACTGCTCTGCCAGCAGACTAAGGGGAACGAGGATGAACATCTGGAGCATAAAAAAGGTTGAATAGAGTCTTACTGTTTCTGCACTGAATCAGCTTAAAACTATCACTGCCCAGTTAGCTCTGTGTGCCTGAATCCTAAGCTAAAATGCTCAAGAAAAATACACACTCTCATACTGAACTTTCTGTTTAATTTCTTAGCCCCCAAACCAATAAGCCATTCAGTGTCTTCAGTCAACCTCCGCTTCGGGGGACGTTCAGCTATGAAGTCTGTGGTCTGCAAGATGAATCCCATGTCTGATGCTGCTTCTTGTGGATCAGAAGTCAAGAAGTGGTGGACGAGGCAATTAACTGTGGAGAGTGATGAGAGCGGAGAGGACCTTCTTGATATCTGAGAAAGAAAATAAGTCATATTGCAACAACAACCACTTCAAATACGATCTAATTTTCTATGTTTAGAATTGAACATGCTGTTAGGTGATGTATGATTTATTTAAAATCGATGTCATAAGACTTTTTCAAGTGCTTATCCTTCTGCCATATAAAGCCTAAAAAACACTTGTATGTTAGATTTCACCTCTATAGGTGTTAACTGTACTTTAAGAAACCTGTATACAATAGCAGTACTAATAAAGCCAGAGATACTATATTGCCTTTAGCAGAGACAGAACTTTGAAAGATTTAACACATTTTGATATACACATCTCTGTGATTTTTTTTTCACCTTATGCTGTACTTAGAAATGGCAACACTTTACAATTTAGGGATAACTTATTTCTCCTTTTTGTGTTTTCCCACAGTTCTTATTTAGTAACATTTCTTTAGAAAAAGTATATTATTCACAAATGACCTGAAGAGGTCAGCACTGACTTCATGTTCAAGGGAAGTATTTTTACAAAATGCAGGTTCTGAATTATAAACCTAAGCTTTTTCTGAACATTTTTTTAAAATATGCAAGATACAGGATAACTCATTTTAAATCAGAAGGTGAAGGATTGGCTTTTAAAATGTAAATATCTTTGGGTTTTGGCTAATTATGCAAAGTGCTTGATTTTCATACAGAAAACAGGAAAAAAAAAAAAAAAGAGGACATGAAGACTGTGTATTTACACACGCAGAAAAAGACTTCCACGTGAAAAACATGGTTTATGCTTCATTACTATGTCACTTTGTTCATATGCTAATCACACATACGTATGGTGTCACTCTCCTGTTAATTGGATCCCATTTCCGTGTGGTCGTGAGATAACTCTGCTTTTGTCTATGTGATAAAAATTAGCATGTCAGGGGTTCTCATTACAGAGTAGTATTGTAAAGCTTTTAAAATACTCTCCAGTTTTGTTTGCATAGGTAGAAGGGAATTTTACTTATCCATGTTACTATTCATGCTCTAACCCTGCAAAGCCAGAGCATGGATTGTGGTTGAGTGTCTTTCTCCCTTTTATCCAGGTGCATTATATTTTAACATATGTTAATCTTCTTTTAATTTTTGAAGCACCAGTAGTGCTACGTTATCTACACTGAAAAAGCAGCTATGCCTTTCATAATGTTTTTTTTTTCCAGTAGAAGGCCAAAGCTATACAGACACTGAGGTGGAGAAGAAAAGCAGCAAAAAGCAGGAGAGGTGTAGCACACATTTTGTTAGTTCCAAAATTTAAGACAAGGATTGTACTAAGTATTTAACATCTAAATATGTGGGCTAACGATTTGCCTTTCCCTCAGGGAAGGACTAAGAGGTTGTAGATATTGTAGCTAGGCCCCCAACTGTTTATTTTAGTATAGCTGGGACCTTTCCATTACCATTGTTTCCTATGGAAATGATAGGTTGCTCTAACATGGCCTGATGTGAGATCTTGTGAGAGGCTCACAGTTAATGTATATCACCACTTAAACTATGTATATCCTTTAAAGAGCTGACAAAAAGCCAATGCTTCACAATGTCTTCTGGCCAAAATGTTATTGTAGAATGGTCAGAACACGTCACTGTTTTCACAGATGCCTTCACCATAAATGCAAAATCGGTTTTGACCACAAAATACAGCTTTCTTGGCATCTATCAATGTTTTGTTCTGTGTGTATTGTTAACCATGTTTTTGATTTTATTTTCGAAAATAGTAATATCAAATGCGTCTGTATTTGGTGGATTCATTGTGTCTTTTTTGGTATAATTTAAGTCATATCTAAATTACAATCTGTGTGTCGGAATGTGTGCATTCTCTTGTTTTTACTGGCTAGATTATGAAACATCAACAAAATCTCATATTGAAATCCAGTATTTTGTGTTCTGTTTTGTGTTAGTTTAAGTTCAGTTTTTGTATATATGACAATAAGATAAATATTGGATTTATAAAAGATAGCATATTTGAATTTCAATGATATATTAAACTGCAGATCTTTCTGAATCATTCTTGCTGCAAATCTTCTTTTTAAAAAATCTGGCAAACATTTTTCCTTGCCTTACAGTACTCTGTCAATAAAAGTGAGTTGCTTTAAGCAATATTCATCCTTCTGGTTTTCATTATAGCTGCATTTGCTGTATGTAGCTCATCTGTGATAATGGCACATAGCGCCTGGCTGTGTGGTTTGTAGGTGGTTATTTAAAGCAATGGTTTCAACTTCTAATTGGAGGCCCTCTGATTTGTTTTGGAGAGGTCAACAGTGAGACTAAATAGGAGTGTTCTTTTATTTAGTTTTATTTTATCTAATTTCTCTACTGGAGACCCTGCATGTGAATATGTGTGTGTGTGTGTGTGTGTATGTACCAGGTGTAAGTGGTAAGCGGAGGGAGGCTGCAGTCCCTTTCGCAGACTGCCTTCCAACACCTTTCAGAACAAGGGGAGGAACAGTTCAGCATTGCTTTCCTGAGCAGGTTAAATTGGTTGCTCCATAAATACCCCATCTTTTATAGGGTAAAATCACCAAGAGAATATTCCTACCTCCAAAACTCGCAGCAGCAATCCCAGATTTGCCTATAAAAATATAAAGAAGAAAATGTTTAGAAGGTTTTCATAGGCCGTGAGGTCTCCACTCCACGTGAAGCAAGTTGCAAATGTCCTCGAGGCTCGGGAGGGACAAGTTGTGTGGTGGACATTACCAGTCCTTCCCTGCCCTGTGGGAAGTCTGAGAGCATGTAGCAAATATATCTCTTAATATCATTTCAAAAGCAGGTCAGTTTTCAGATAATCAGATTTTGTAATGATGAAATTAATAACCTGAAACTCTTTGCTGGGGGACAGTATCCAAATGAATGAAGAGCTAAAAACAACAGCACAAATAAATACACTTTTATCTGGCAGGCTGGAAACACTACCATTTTGGGTAAGTAGGACCAATCAGGCTTAAACATCTTGAAAATAACATTACATTCAGTGTTCATAGACCAACATTACACCTTCTGATAAAGCAAGGGTTTGAATGCCAAAAGCAAGTGACTGACTGTGAGGATAATCTGATTTTTTATTATTTTATTTATTTATTTTTGCACTGTGCCCCAGCTCTTGTCATTGCGCAGACAGGGACAGCCATGAAACGTGGCACTGAAGAGCCCTCATTGCTGTACTGGTACATCTGGATCCCCAGCAAGCAAGATCTGTGATTAACTTCCCATCCATAAAGCACATTTTTGCCCTCTCACAGCATTTTCACAAGTCCAGAGGAACATTAAGGTGACGTGCCAATCAAAATTACCAGTGTATGATCTTCATATCCTTGAGTTTAGCTTTAGGAAGCTAAATTCATTGCTCCTAATGAAGGCAGGTGAGTCTCATCGGAGATAGATTTCCCTCAATAGTCAGGCTGATGCTTGGGAAGATGCTTGTCCTGGTTTGTTCTGTTCCTCTGGAAGCCTCCCTGGAATTCATTTAACCTTCCTCTCATTCCCAAGGGTTGTCGTGCAGGTCCTCACTAGCAGTCATTGCTCATTGTTCTCAGTGAAGAACCAAGCATCAAGTTACTGACCCATCGGTGAGCTAAGGGTACAAGCAGGGGCATCGTAACCCTCCATCCACATGTTCCCATCTCAGATGATACCTATTCTAGAGCCATCACTGATTTCAGTCTTCTACCCGACTTGCATATCTGCACCAGGGAATTTGGGCAAATTACTCGGGCAACTACAAAATTGTATTTCATCAAAGAGCAGATTACTGGAATGGCAAGAAATGTCTCAATACAGACGGAAAAGGAAAGAAGAATTGCGTATCCCTCAGCCTGGATTGCTATTGACATTCCCCTGTGCTTCCTTCTGGATTCAGAGCAGCCACCAGCCGCCAGGGCCTCAACACGCACTGCCTTGTTTCAAGAAGACTTCTGCCAAGGTAGGAAACCAGCTGATTCCTACCATGTAGATAGCAGTGAGATCTAAAGGAAGATCTTAACTGTAGATTCTTAATTGGAATCTACTAATTGTCCTAATCGTCCACAGGATGCAAGTTGCAGGTACAGGATTACTGCTTGCTAATATGTTTACCCGGAAGGTGAGTGGCAAGGGCTTGCCCTTGAATGCGTTGGCAGAGGAGCTGGAAGGTGGATCCTCTTGTGTGCCACATTTCTGTTTTCTTCAAGGTTTTGCTCACAATTGCATATAAGGCAGAACAGTGTTTGGCATCTTCCGTGTTCTCAGCATGTGCTCCCAAGAAGTGTTGGGGGGGATTCAACACAGCCATGCTTTAGTTATGACACTGCATTTGAAGCTAGCTAGATAGATAGCTAAAATTAATCTTGCTGTTTTAAAAAACTATTGGCATCCATTCCAGAGTTCTACACATCAGGGACTTATACCTGTCTTTTTTTTTTTTTTTTTTTTTTTTGTTTCATCCTGTATGAGGAGTCTGTATTTGCACACTTAACTTTGCAAAAAAAAATAAATAAAATAAATAAATAAATAAGAGAAAAGGAAAAGAAGATTTTTTTTAATTTCATCACTATTTAAAAAAATGTATTTGTATTTCTACATAAAGTTAAGCTCCTCAGTTTTATTTACCAAGTCAAGAAAACACGTCTGTTTTCTTTTTGGAAAATTTTGCCTTATTTTTAATGTGTTCATTTTTCAAATGCACTCAGTCTCAGAATGAAGAATTTCAATGCTTTGATTTTTTTTTTAAACCATCAAAATTAATTTACTATGTAGGAATTAAATTGCAAATATTTTTGGTCAATTAAGAACTACTTTTAATCTCTGAACTGTTGTTATGGACAAAAATTCACCCAGATTTTAAAGTCCATCCCATAGATTTCATTCTTCTGTACCTGGCATAAGAATAATCTCATATTCATATAAGGAAAAAGTGGACTGTTGCTACAGAGCCCCATCCACGAGACTCACCCATGGTGTTTTGGCCAACCTTTGAGATCTGTGAGTAATGAATCCACCTCTACGCTGCAGACAGATGCTGCTGAGGATCAGATGGGGTTTGATCTGCTGTTCACCTAAATAAGAGAGTTTCCAGTGCAACTGCATGTAACGAGTTCCGATCCTTCTCCCGCTGGAACCTACAATGTCCTGAACTTGACAACTTCAACTCTTCACCCAATTGCTCCTTCTCCTGAGCATTGCTGAGTAATCCAGGATTAAATACCCAAGTATGAAAACCTTCATCTTAATTGGATCAGCAGCAGCAAGAACATTTCTCTGACCTCAGGCTTTAAAAGCATTTTACCTTTCTATGCGTACTGCAATTTGGCACATATCTGTTAGGTCTTATCTACATGAGGAAGTTGCACCTGCTTAAACTTATCCTGTTGTTGTAAATTGATTTCTCTATCTCAGTTTGAATATCTGAGAAAATGCTTATTTCAGAGAGCTTTTTTTCTATTGATCTACTAAAGATTTTTCTTTCCTATTGATCTGCATTAAACCCAAATAACCTTGGTTTTATTCCAATTGCAGGAGCGCTCTTGTGGTTCTACACATCAGCTATCTTAATTGGCTTTAAAAACACACTTTTAATTGTACAGTTGTAATTCTCCTGTATCAGGCAGGCCTTTCCCAGGAGCTAAGTCTCTGTGAGTAGAAGAACTGCTCACAGAAAACAGGGCAAGGAGAAGCTTGCAGCCCCGGACCATGGCCCGGCCATCCTGTCTGCCTATCATCATCCCCCACGTCTGTTTTGGGCCACTCCAGCCAATTTTCCCCAGGATATTGCAGGGTGGTATGCAACAAATGGCTTCGGGAACTGTTCCCAAGGCAGGTTTAGGATAAGATCACAGAGAGTTTGGCTCCCTCCGCCTTGCAGGGTTCTCAGACATGCGGTGAACATCTTTGTGCCCCTGGGCATCCCCACAAGTGACCCAGTGTTGTGGCTCCAAGTATCCTCTTCGGTTCAGGTTTTAAAAGTCCTGCTCTGGTCAGTGTGATATGCCTCTTGCACTATTCCAAGGAACTGAACGGGGCAGGACACAGGGGAACACGGGCACTATTCATCAGGGCCGCATAGGGGCGCAGGGGACATTCAAAGACAAGCGTATGTGGGTGCAAGCAGATGCTGAGCTGGGGCCAGCCCTGCACGTGAGACTGCACAGCTCGTGCTGCGGGTTCGTTACCTTAACTGTGGACTTGGTCTTGGAGCAGTGTAGCCGAGTCAGTGCTGAGAGCAGCCGTAGTTACAGTATTTTAGAAATGGAAAGACATCTCAAGTGCCATTTGAGAACAAGGGACCTTTCATTAACCTTATAGCACTTCCCATTAAGCTGCTTTATGTTGCCTGTGGTGGTGTGAGTCTTTGGGAAACTGGTGACATTTGCATTTCCCGCTTGTGTATGGCATAGAAGCTGTAATAGAAGATATTGCTGGTAGTAATGTTTCATTTTCTCTGCTGCCAGTGATGGACATATTCACATTTCAGCTTAAGTGCAGCACATTCTCATATTTGAATTCCAGGAAAATCACGTGAGTGATATCATTCTCAAAACCTACTACCTAAAGCTGAAAAAATGAGTGGCTAAGGATAAGGGGAAATCTTATACCACAAAGTAAACAAGCATTGTATTTTTCGAGGACAGAGAAACTATGCAAATTTGATCTGTGACATCTGCTTTTCATGACTGGATTTTCTTTGTCTGAATTTAAGCATCAGTATATATTCTCTTACAAGCTCTGAATAGATTGGAAATACTATTAGAGATTATATTTGTCGACCAATAGCTAATAACTTGGGAAAATATTCAAAATGATGCTTTCTTTCCATGCTTTAAAATGAAAAGCAGTGTGCTTTGATTTTCCTTTTTTTTTTTTTTTTTTTTTTTTTTTTTACAGTAAAAGATAGAGGAAAGAAAAAGCACAGAATGGTGCACAATGTCCACTGAAATCAGTGTGGAGTTCCCCTTAGGCTGCAGTGAGTCTATGATGTCCCTCCTTAGCCGGTGCTTCTAGCTAATGTTTCGCGGTCTCGGGCTGTCCACACGCCCAGGGATGCACCACGTTCAGCTGTGCACAGTGACTTGCTCAGCTGCAGTAATTCACCCACAGGCATATGCCCACATCTTCACTTAGCATTACTGGTTGCACTCTTTATGCTGGGATTCCTTCCAAATGTTTACCTAGCACGAATCACAAAATCTTAGACCATATGGAAATACTTGCAGAGTGCACAGTTTCACCCGGGGTTATTTAGATGAATTACATATGAATTAGTCAAAAGGCACATCTACATACGAAGTTTGCTGCAAGTGTTTCATAGCACTGTTAAATGTCTTCCAGGAACTGGTAGACAACCTGTGGGTGTATAATGCACTGCTCCCTTGCAGGGAAGGCACATTTAATATCTGCTGCTGTGGCTGCCTATCGCATTCAGCAGTGTGGTCAAACACCTCCCGCACTGCTCAGCATCTGTGTGTGAGGAAACGGGGTGAGAGAGGTGGAGAAGGAGGTGTTTTTCTTTCCATGTGCTGTGGGATACCTAGCAGCAGATAATGCAACGTGGAGCCCAAATCAGAGATATGGAGGGAATTCTGGCAATTTCTGTAAGTGCCCCGCTTTTGGCAGGCTGGTGATATAAGCAGCCTGTTGTGAACTTAGGTCATGCAGCGAGTAGAGTGCTCCCTCAGCAAGTCTGCAGATGATATGAAACTGGGAGGAGTAGCTGACACCCCAGAGGGCTGCGCTGCCATCCAGAGGGACCTGGACAGACTGGACAACTGGGC
>JAWLRI010000693.1:2527348-2558468 GCA_034781795.1 Crypturellus tataupa | reverse complement strand
TGTGCAGGGGGGTTGGACTAGATGACCTCTAGAGGTCCCTTCCAACCTTAGGCATTCTGTGATTCTATGATTCTGTGCCTCCTAGGAGTCTGTCATCCCGCTTTACTGGGGGTTAGTCAGCAAGGCACCGGGGGTGTCATGCTAGTGCTGGGCACAGCCATGGAGAAGGTTTCAAACCCAAAGACTGCTTTGGTGACCAGGAAGAACTTTGGGGCCATTTACAGAGGACATAGGACTGTGCTGGAGCCACCAAGGCACCAAGTCTCCCACACCCCTTGAAATCCTTAGCCGAAAGGGTTGTTTCACCACACAGAGGGCCCAAGACAGGGTAATCAGGGCAGATGGCTCCTTGACGGACCTTCACCCTTGTAGCCTAAGAGCTGAGGAAAGCTCTGTGACCCAGGATATTTTCTGCAATGACAAGCAGAGGTTTGGTCCCCAGCACTCTGCTTACCTGTATCCTGCCATGCCAGTGCTCCAGGTGCTCCAAGAATTTCAATTGACCTGTTTTCCTATGAAGGTTTTCAACAGAAGCTTGAATAGAAGGACAAACCCATGCAGCTGAGCTGCTGCAAGACAACAGTGAATGCACATAAGAAAAAGGTGAACCAAGGAGGAGGAAAATGTAAAGGTAACACCGTACTGATCGCACTGTGCCTTCTTCAAACAGAGGACAATGCACCTGCTTTTATGTACAATACCAATCAAGTTATTTTACTCGTCCTTGTGCGTGTGCAGCTGTGAAGTTCTTTTATCATGGCTTAGGTATGCATCTGATCCTACTTACTCTATGAAACGCAAAGACATCTTCCTCTCTTCTTAAATAAATTATTGCTACAATGCCAGTTCAAACGCTGGGAGCAGTGCAGAAATTTGTAGCATATTTCTATCACAATCAGGAGTTTTGAAGGGCGAGTGCCTTAAAAGCCTTTTTTTGCATCTTCATCATCAATATTCTACAGCATTACTCATCAGTGCTCATCTCTCTATCCTTGATGTTACACTATTCTGTAATAATAACAAGTCTTAAAAAACAGAAAAAGATGACCAGAAAGAGTGTTTTGCCCTTTGCCTTAGGAATGTGTCTTAAGAAAGAGCTTAGAGATTCTTATCTTTCGTGGGTGGGATGGATAATGAAAAAAACATTTCACATTCTTTCCTATGCCTGTGAGACCCTCAGGCCCAGATGGAAAGACAAAGAGATGCCCAAATCTGGATGCAGGTTGTTACTGCAGCCCAGAAAAATCTTCATGCAAGAGATGTGGCTAGGTAATGACTGCTCTGACATATGCATCCTTTCTAAGATGTCAGGGTAGCAATGAGTGACTGAGGCACTGCTGGGAAGGAGCAGGAAACAGAGTTAAATTTGAACAACAGTTATACTGGATATGTCTCCGGTGGATTCTGCTTTAAACGATCCTGAGCAAGCCAGGAAGAAAGCCCATGCCACCTGTTCAGCAGTGTTTTCCCCAAAGCTGAAGTGCAGAAGTAAGAGGGAAACATATGTTCTATGGGCATAAGAAGAGCAACCGCACAGCTATATGATTTCTGTGCCAAGTCCAAGCTTTAATTGGCAGGAAAGTTATCATTACTAACACCTGCAAGTGAGTATATAGTACACTGTAAAATTAATAGTCAGGGGAGAAGGAATTCCTCAGAGCATGTTTTAAAAACCCTTTTCTCTTGTAAATCTTGTTTTTGTAAGATATGTTGGTAAACTTCAAAGCAATGACATTAATGAAACCAAGAGGCAGAACTATGACACCCTGCTTTATGTCACATCTGAGCCCCTTCAGCACTTGCCTCCAAGCAGAAAACCCTGGGTAGAGTTATACAAACTTAGCAGGGGAGCAATATCTAAGCACGGCTAGAAAGAAGTATGGGCTACATTGAGACAGTGGAAAAGAGACTGAGTTTGGTCCCTGACAAGATGTTTCTACTGAGCCATGGATGGAAGGAGCTGCTAAAAGCCCAAACTGCAGCAAGAGACTTCCTTAACCTGACAGTCCTCTAAGACAAACTAGGGTGCAACAGAACAGGTCTGAGGTAGCTGTGGCATGGGACACATGGTCTGACACTGAGCTGGGGCCATCCATGCTGTAGTTTGTTATTTCGGCCATCATTTGTTCAAGGTCAGTGAAGACAAGGAGCTGTAGAGTTTCCATAGCTATGTCTGCCTTGAAGCTAATATGTTTTGGGGCTCTTGAATGTTTGCATCAATCAGATACTACTCAAACCACAGTGTTTGAGGACTAGGCCTGTCAGAAAATACATGATTGAGTTCTTGACTGCAATGGAGGACTCTAATAGCTAGAGCTTGTTTTTTCTGTTCAGCACTGGCCACCATGGCAGTTGCTCCCCCTGTCCGGATCTGGTTGAATTCACAATTTCTGCATCACAACTAAAGAGCCAAGTTGTACTGGATCTGCAAAGTGTGCCAGAGTCTGGGGGGAAATTTCAACTTGAGTGCTGTAGAAGACACCTTAAGTGCAGCTGCACTTGCTGGGGGTCTGACTAGAGACCATTTATATGAAGCACAGCTTTGTCTATGCCTCCAGAAGTAAAAAAAAAGGACCAGTAACTTGTTTGGGATATTCTCTTTTTATCCTCTGCCTCTTGGACCCTTCTGCCTCCCCACATTCGGGGCAAGGGAATAGTCCAGGCACAGCCAGAAGTCTGGTGTCTTTGGCATCAGACTTGACCGTAGCCCAGTGTGGATAACTAGCACTTGAGCAATTCTGTGAACTGTACCAGCAGACTGTGAGGTCTTTCAAATGCAAACATAGCTTAGCTGTTAACAGGTCCAGGTGCAAAGGGAAAAAGGATGGGAGGAGAAACCCCCAGGAGCCCAGTTCTCTTTAAATTGGACTTATCAAATATATTCTAGAAAGAAATGTCTTGGATTTAGGGTCAGAAGCAGTAAGTTAGTAAAACATTTGGAAAAAAGGATTCTCAGGCCTTGAGCAATTATCTCAATAAACCATTGGGAAGTGCATATAGGCTTTACTTCTTTTTCCGGAAGCATATGTGAAATTACAGCTTCCCATCAGTAAAAACTACTGGGAGAACTCCTAGAAAAAGCCTGCATTTCATATTTCTTTCTTTTTATTGTCACCCCATCCAGGGGAGTAAAATCACCAGCCAGAGCACCTGCACTCTGGAATGTGAGCTTGATGCATTTGTGTTCATGAGCGAGGAGCCCTCATGAAGCTGCCGCCAGCCTGCACAGCGGCAGGGGACACCCAGGGCTGCTCCTTGGAGCCCTTGGTTCTGCCAGGCTCCACATGGCTTAGCATTGCCCGGGATCTGATTGCAATATCCTGGGGACAGCCCACGGAGAAGATGCCCTCGTCAAACATGATGGTCTGGATGCCACTGGGGAAGTTCTTGAACTGCTGTTGCTGTAATTCTGTGATAAGCAGCGAGCACACACCAAGGGAAAGACCGCTCTTCAGGCGCTCTCTTTCGTGCATTCTTTCTACGAGCATCTGGTGTTGCTCGCTGCCAAAGACAGGATATTGGATCCTTACTCCGTCTCAGGGTAGTCAGTCTTCTGCTTTTTATGGCTAAATCTGTAACAGCAGCTGAAAGAAAAGAAAAAACAACTTTAAAATATTTGGGTGGAAAAACTCCTTAATAGCATTCAGGCCTTTTTTTTTTTTTTTTTTTCTCTTGGTATGTTCCCTGAGCAGTAAGCAGTATGAGGCATGTGGCTCACTGTGTTTATATATATATATATATATATATACATACACACACACACATACATATATATCACATACATATATATGTCAGTATGTTCCCTCTAGAAGTTATTTGCTTTCATTTGCATTATAGGATAACATTAAGTATAATTTATAAATATTTATTTATTGTATAACTAGAAGAAAACACTTTAGAAGTACTGCTATCTGTCTGCAGTGAATAGTAGCACTCACACTGCATGGTACATGGTGGAAAACTTCTTTTTCATTTTGATTAGATGCAATAAAGAATGGATCCACCTAGTTAAAATGTTCCTGCTCTAAAAATAAAGCAAATGGCCTAAAAGACCTGCGCAACACAGGGACTTTTGACAAGGTCTTTTCAGTAGTGGGGCACATGGCTTCCAGATTTCAGAAACATACCCCTCTTATGTTTCTTCATCCCCTTTAGTAAGTTCTAGAAGCCATTTGACACAATGTTGGTTTGATCCAGGGACATGAGTATCCCATTGCTGGCCAGAGAGAAGAGCTTCTCTTACGGTTTGACCAGGCTCTGAAGGTCTCATGTTGCCTCTCCATCCATTAGACAAAGCATCTCCCTCCTGGCCACCACCCACACAAGGGCACACTCATTCACCCTTCCCAAACTTTGTTGTACCAGGCGTGTCCTAGAGTTTATCAGTGCACATTCAGGTCCCTGGGCATCTAATGCTGACTCCGGTGTTAATATCTGAAGCCACTGACTGTCCAGCTATTCACTGCCAACCTGCCCTTGGATACGTGCAGCAGTCTGAGTCGGCAATTTGTTGATTGCATTCTCCTAAAAACAGGATTCCTAAAAGCAGGATCTCAGTGCAATCTCAGTGACAAAATCACTAGAGCTTCTCCAGGCAGAATTTCTGCAGTAGTAGCAAACTGAAGCTACTTTAGTTAGTATTTCATGTGCTACTGTGACAAGTGATTAAATATGACCTAGAATTTTTTTTAGCTGCTTCTCTTTTCCTGTGAATTTCTATTAGGCACAATAGAAAAAACAACAATGCAATATAAAATCTTTTTTGTTTGGGTTTTTTTTTTGTTTGTTTGTTTTACAGTGCAATTTACTACAGATAGTGAGGACTGCACAAAATGGAACCATGAAGGCAATATTAATCACCAAACATGAGAAGCCTGTGCACCTATTTTTTGGTTGAGGTGTATGACAAAAAAAAAAAAAAAAGAAAAAGCAGTCATACCAATTTTTGAAACAGGTTTATCCTCATTTTCTGACTTTCAGTCTTGAAGATTTTCCTTTCCAATAACATTTTTTTAAGTCTATACCTGGGATCCACACAGAGGCAATGATTTGCATTTGTTGGCTTCAGCTAAGCTCGGATCTCCTTGGTGCTTTAAAAATATCTAGAAAAAAAGACAACCTTTGCTTGAAAGAATTTAAGGTCGCAGTCTTGCAGAGAAAATCCTGTGGTCAGTGTTGGCACAGAGCCCCTTGACTCCATGAGGAGCCAAATCCCCTTGTAAATCCTGTTCTACGTGCATGCCCACTGTTTGGGGTGTAGTTGTCACGGACCTGTGCGTTCAGGAACATGCTTGCCAAGGTCACCTCCATCAATCAGGCAGCACTGCAGATCCCATGTCCCATAACCAAAATACCCAGCAACATCCACGCTCTGCTCACAGGCACCAGACACTGAGATTTCTACAGCTGCATTCCTGGGCTCTCAACACCTCACGATCTGAAACTTTTCTAGGGACTAGGAGACTATGTGAAAATTTACTTTTCCCAAGCCCCTGAGCAGAAGTACTTTTGCCCTGCCAAATATGTTTCTCAGGTCCACAGGCTCCTTGCTCCTTCTTGTTCCAGCAAGGAACTCTCACTTTTGGCTGAAATGTTATTAGAATTGGCTTTCTATGAAACCCTATAATATATTTCAGCTATGGGTCCTGAACTATAGAGGATGGAAAGACTAGAACAAGACTGCATTTCAGTCCTCTGAAGATATCTGTGGCTGTATATAGCCGCTGTGTATTACCTCTACACAGAATGGGGTTTATGATGCTAAACTGGATGCAGCATCGGCTGATGGGATGACTTAGCAGACTTGCCACCGCTGAGTGGGACTCTTATCCAATGGCTTCCTGATCCAAACACCTCTGCAGTTACTGCTCCACAGTCTGTGCTCGAGTCTCTCTACCTCTCTCCCATGTATGGAAATATCTGGGGTCTTTGGTGTCGCCCATGTTCCAAAGAAGTTCAGCCTCAATATCTCTTAAAAGCAGCATAATACTATTTTGCCTTCCATGTTGCCTTGCATTAAATAACCACCCACGGACTGACCTCATCATGAGGATCCCACATGAAGGTATGACTCTGTAGTGCAAATCTGTAAACTCTATCTGTCTGACATGCAAAATATACAAAACCAACATGGTTCATCCTGTAAGATGTCCTTCAGCGATATATAGCAATTTTAAACATGACAGCTTAATCACCTCCTGAACTCCAGACAGTAGACTGCCTTGTACCTATACAAAAAAATCCCTTGTGTGTTTAAAACTAAGCATGCACCTTAAGTGGTCAGTTCCTCAAAGACAAAGCCCTGACAATTCATGACTTACCATAAGAACCTAAAAGGGCAGGAGTCAGCCTTCAGAAGGCACGTCTCCTAGTTTAGCTGTATGCACTTAAGTAAAACTATCAATCTGTCTTTTCCAAACTGATAAAAGACTCATATTCGAAAATTTGTCTCCAGAGCTCTACCCATTGTTTCTGGTCTAGCTTCACCTCTATGCTCATCTATATTCACATCTATATTCATCTTCTCTACATTTTAAAAGCAGAGCTGAAAGTGTAAAGGTTATGCATTTCCAAAACCCCCTGTCCCTGGGCAGTCTTCTAAGGTCCCTGACTATCTACAGCAGTTTGCTGTTCATTCACATTATGCTGACATGCAGGTTTGTTCAAAGTCCTCTGATGAAGAACTGGAGGCTTGTTGCACTCATAAATTTCCCATGATGTCTGCCAGGGGCATAACATGCTTCCAACTGTCTGAAAGTCATCAGTGTGCTCGCAGAAGACAGTATTTAAAAACAAAAGTAACAGTGAATGTTTGCAGCTTATATAAACTTTGTAAAAAAACACTCAAAATAATGTCTTTGTGTGGTTTGGAAAGCTGACAATGTGAAAGCTATGGAGACAGTTTTCTGCTTGCCCTCAGAGTGTACTGACTCACTATAACCCTGTGGAAGAATGTCTATTTCTTGGGTAGTTTAATAGAGGCTACACTGGGTACTATGAGCAGAAATCTGGGACACTTAAAACTAAGTAAATCCTGGAGGTGAATGTTTGTGGAGTTGTCTCCAAACACTTCTCTAGGCACTACCATAAAGAACTGTGACTTAACTTTGAACCCTTACACTAAATTTTGGAGATACCTAGACAAGCCATCTCTGGATTAATAGACCAGAGCCTGTTAGTTTCAACATTATTTGCTCCAGGGAAGCTGGAGCCACACATCACAAAATGGAAGACAATGTTCCATTAGAAGCCTGGAAAGCATGTCCTGGCTATAGTTATTTTTATCCGCTGATGACTGATGAGTATGTTAAGATAAGGTAACTGTCCTTCATGTGAATCTTGATGACCCTCTTGAGGTTCTCCTAGATGAAAACTTTTCAAGCAGCCCTTTTCAGAAGAAGGAGATATAGCAATAGGATGGTTGCTGTGCTCTGAGGTGGCAGTCCTGGTTCTCACTGCCTCCTAAGAGCACCATAAATGAACAAAACTAGGCCAAAGGTAAAACATACACAAACTATTTTTTCTCTTCATGCAGTCACCAGGAACTATTTTGGAGAATATGTAGGACAATGCTTTAAATCTGGCAAAGCATACCTTATAATCTGAGGCAATAATCTTAGGTTCCTTTCTACTAGTAAATGCTAGTTACTATTGATTACCTGAATCTCCTGGTGAAGATGCAACCTTCTTTTGGAAAGCATCTTTCATACTTTGGAATTCATCTTGTATCTTATCTTGTGGGAGATAAAATAATGACCAAGGGAAATTCAGCTCCCACTCTCAAGTGAAACTAAATGCATCCCACTGCATGCAATATCCTGTATAATAATGCATTTATTGGTTTTCATCCAGAAATTCTTCCCACTGTTCCTAGTTTTCCCCACCAGCTGAGAGTCTGGCTTCCAGACTGCTCTCTCACCAAGCTGTTCCCCCAGCCTCAAAGAATTCCTTGAAAAAATGGATATAGGATGCACACAGCTCTGTCTAGCTATTGGGGCTTCCTACTAAGCCTCCAGTGCTGCAGTGTGTGAAATAGCTGTTATTTAGACTAATGAACACTACTAGTGCAAGTACCAGAGGGTATAAAGTAGCCATGAATATATTTAGAATAGAAATTAGGGAAATATTTCTAAGCCTCAGACAGGGAAGTTTCTAGAAAAGCCTTTTGTTTTGTTTTGTTTTGTTTTTATAGCAGTGGTAGCTAAATCCTAAACTCCTTAAGAAAGAAAAGTTCAAATCCTTTACGTGCTGCCTGCAAAACAAGAGACCCAACTTGTCTTTTCAGCTCTCATGTTTCTGAGCATGAATATTTTTAACACAGGCACATCAGGATTTCCTCGCTACTCTGTGGTGAGTACAAAAGCATTGCAAGTAATCCCCATTTTACGCCTTGCTGCTGCTGGGCATGTGAACACAAGTGTGACAAGCACATAACACACACCTGAATTTTTAGGTAAGTGATAGGGGTTAAGTCAGGTCAACCATGTCAAACAAGAGCGGCAGAGATGGCTCTCTGGAAAAAAGAAATCCCCTTGGGTAGAAATGCCTTATGTGCTGCTTGGGAAACCTGCAGCCGAGCCGAGGTTGATGCTGCTCAGGATTTTGGTGGTGCAGTGGTGGGCAAGACAGGCCCATCATCTTGGGTGTGGGCTGTTAATATTAATATATTTATGGGATTGGTTATACGAGAGTTTTCTGAAATTTGCCAGTGTTCAGGAACATTTCCAAAATGCCAGGCGCTGTGGTTTGCCTCTGGTATTGCTGATATTGATCCTGAGTGTTTACTTCACTGATTGCTCATTAATTACATGTCATGAATAAACAGCTTTAAATAAACAACTTTGATACCCATTTGGTTTAAGCTGCACCAGCTGGGCTGTTTTTCCCCATGACAGTGCTCTGCAAGCAGAGTTTGAAAAGATAGTCCCTACCGAACTGAATTTACAAGCAATGGGCAGATAACACGTAGATACCCAGGGGACCAGCAAACTGAGGTGATGCTGCTGGTCACAGCGTTGGCAGAGGTCTCTGCTCAGCCGCAGCCCAACCATCAAGCTTTGTTGCTGGCATCTCAGCAGAAGAGGATTTTAAGGAGGGATAAACCACCAGGCTACCTTCCTTCTGCGTCGTCCTGTGCTGTTGTGTTTTCTCTGTGGCTCCGGAGCAGCAGGCAAGTTGCCCATGCTGCTATCAGAAGGGTTTTTTTTGCTGTTGCTGATGATCTGCAGTAATACAATCAAAGTGAGCGGAGCCGTGGAGAGTAAAGCTCCAAAGAAACAAAACTAAGAAAATCAATGTTTGCTAACAGGGAAAAAAAAAACAAAAAAAAAGAAAAAAAAAAGAAAAGAAAATCACCAGCACTGAGAGGAAGTGACTGATGGAATGGGGTTTCTGGTTCTCCCAGCCCTGTCTCGCCTCCCTTAAGCAATCACCTCAGTTTAAAGAGCGAGGGAAGGAAAGAAAAAGAGCCAGGAGTGGTAAACTGCTGCCCCATAAATTATGGCAAGAACTCCATGGGCATTTCAGATTTGCATGCCTGTGGCCAGAATAGTTTGTGGGGTGGTTGTCCAATTAGCTGTGCATTACTGTCTTCGTCTCTCTCGTGCACCGTGAGCTAGCTGCCTTTAAAGGAGCACCAGGAGGAATAGAGAAAACATTGGTCCTAATTTGCACTGATAGAGAGAAGGAGCCCTTTTTTTTTTTTTTTAGTGAATCCAACCCATTTTATTATTAGCATGGATGGGGATTGAATGGGCCCAGAACGGGACACTTAGTTCTTATTCAGAAGTGTGCACTCGATGGGTTATTGATTTCTTCTTTGCTTGGAGATAAAACAGAATAAGCAGGAAACCGTTTTCACACTTGGCCTCATGCATGTTCAGCACTGAAGTGTTTCCTGGCAGGTTCTCATGAATCAGTTTTTAACCTTTAGATGCTGCTGTCTTTATGCACTCGGCAAGGACACTCTGCTCACTGCTATCTCCTCACAGCTGTCAGACAGATCACTCCAAAATGTACTTCATTCACCCCCAAATTATTAAAGGGTTTTTTTCAAACAGATTATTAATCATTTTACCACAGCTCATGTGCTTGGTTTTGTCTACCTCTCAACCACCACTCCCTCAGATTATAATAATAATAGTTTTAAACTAAGTAATAGTTTTAAATTAAACCTATATTTCTACCTTCCATTATTAAAATAGGAGCACTGATGATGCACACACAAATATGGATAGAGGCAAATGATGTAGAGCATACATCAATAACCAGTGGTTTTTCCCATTCTGAAATGTAGCAGTAAAGGCTTTAGGAGCTCTAGAAATCATAGTCTATTAAATAAATAGCACTAAATGGCCTCTTTTATTGACAAATATACTTTAGTATGTACTTAAATTATGATTTAAAAAAAATCCCTCACTGCAATTTCAAAATCTATTGTTTTGTTTAAACAATCATCTACATAGTTGATATGCTGGGTATATATGTGTGTGTAGAAAATGACATAGAATTACTCTTGCAGGTGGGGTGTTTTCTTCATATGTGTCAGCTCCGCAGTGTTTTGCCATTGTCCATTGCCACTTGCAGAAACAGGATTTTAGATATTGAGATAGAAATGCAAAAGTTTTCAACTGCAATAAAAGAGCAGAAACTGTCACTGATATACTTTACAACGTATAAGGACATCAACTGCTTGAATTAATGCATATCATATAGTGTCAAAGCTCAGTTTGTATGCTAAGATAAAACAAAAAGTTAAGGAAAAATGACTATTTTCTGGTGTCTTGTTTTTGGCTTTGTACTGCTTATAATTAACTTTTTTTTCTGTCTATGTTGGTACTTCTACTCTCTGATTATTTTAATCCAGCTGACCCTATCACTAGCAGATATTTATAGAGCATACATGGATTAGCTGCAGCTAAAAAAGGCAAGCAAATAATTTCATCTAATTCCTATTGGTTTTCTAGTAGTATCATATTTCAATAAACAACAGGACATTTTTAAACATAAAACAACTGAATTGTCACAGTATGGGTGGTATTTTAGTTAGGCACCACTCTGTCACTGGACTAGAAGATAAAAGGTTGAAATATTGAGGGACATGAACCCAGCCATGCTTCATCTGTTAGGATCCCAGCATGGCACCAGGAAGGCGGCTCTGCAAAAAAAACACATTAAAATGCCATCTCTGGGGATATTAACCCTTGTGTCACGGTTGTCTACCTAAAACCCACTCATTCCTCTCAGCTCCTTGGAAAGCAGTGGCTGTGCTACTGCAGAGGCAAACGCCAAGGTAGGTTTTAGAATATTTTGGTGAAAGTGCATACGAAAGCATGGGTCAGCCGCTGATGACCTCCACCTCTTGGCAAGGGCTGATGAGTGATGCTCTAGCTGGATGAGGAGGGTCTCCTTACCGATGTGTGTGCGTGGGGCTCTGGGGTGTGGAAGGTGCAGAAAGGTGCTGGTCACACCAGGCACTCATCCCACAAGTGTTACCTGTCTCTGGTAACCTGCTCTGTAACCTTTTCTCAGCATTTCTCAACATTGTAGTGTTCTCATCTTCAAGCTTTTGGCTTCACTCTTTCTTAGTTCTTCTCCTGTGAACTTTTGAGCTTTGGCTGCTGAAACCCTGGATGCCCTTTACAACCTCTTTATACCATATTTGAAACTTGCTTAAGACACTTAGTTAAGATGAATGCAAATATTTGCCAGTTTACTTGGGAGAATGCGAGCCCTAGAGCCATCATTTGGAGCTGAAGCTGGTACCCTGTGTCTGGTTTAGCATGATCTAAAAGCATGCCAGAGACTGTTGGAGTAGATAGATAGCTTCCTGGTAGGGTAACTGCATCCCATTGCCTAGGCTCATGCCCTGGCAGTTTTAATTTTCCCAGAGTCATAGCCCAGATTAATTACTTAGTCACCTATTGCCTGATCTCCATCCCTATATGGGGAATGCGGTCTCTGGCAAGGCCCTGTTTGCCTTCCATTAAAAAAATAGTCTTTTCTCTAAAGCTAAAGTAAAGCCTGTCTGATTCCTGATTGTTTCAAGTCTGAAGAGGCATAAGAAAATTACATGGGACAGAAGTGTAATGTGAATAGTAAGCTTTCAACTGCTTGAGAATCTTAAGTGAAATGTAAAATGCTTCTTGAAAAGGTCGTGTAGTAGTAACCATCAATTTTAATAAGACATTCATCTCTGCTGTTGAGGCAAACATGTCAACATGCAACAACATCCTAGCAAAAGCGCTCATGAAGCAAAAGCCTCTGGTGTATTTAAATACTATTGGAAATGCTGAGAAAATATGCTCTTACAGAGTATGCCATTTATAGCTTAAATAAAAGCGTATGTATGGAAGGTCATCTCAATAAGCTTGAATGAAATTAATGGAGAAGAAGCAGTCTGCGCATCTGATTTTCAAAGTAGTGCCTGGGCAACTGCTTCCATACTTTTGTATGACCGTATGTCCTGCATGCAGAGAGGAAATATATCTCAGCCGCTCACGGCAAAGAACTTGCGGTCTGAAGTTCTGGATTTCTATTTACCATGGTGATCAGGTGTCTGCACAAAATTCAGCATCAATCCAGTTGTCCCTGGAGGATTGCGTTAATTAGAATAGCCTGGTCTCTTCTCGGGTAGTAACAGGACAGGTCACAGCTCCCATATAGACTGCCTCAGTCTGTCTGCAGTTTAATTGACGGGTTTACACAGCCACAACCGATTTTAGTCCGTACCATTTAACTGGCTTTTCCTTCTCCCAGTCACTCTATTTGTTAACAGGTCATTGTGCAGTAAATATAGCTTGGCTTTCCACATTATGTAAGCTTGCAACTAGGCCTCTAGGTGCTACAAGCATAGATTAAAGATGTAACTGACCTTGTGTAAATAGCTCTTATGAGCTTCTGCAAAGGTGTCTTTTTAAAAAAAAAAAAATGATACTCCAGCACTTTAGTAACAAGCAATGTATCCACTGTATTTATGTTACTTATTGACACATCTGAAATGGTCATTTAAATATGAAAGAGGAAGTGAGCATACGGATTAATCAGGTCTTTTGTCTTTGCTTGCAAACATGGTTATTCAGCTGTGATGCACTCTGAAGTATTCATAAATCCCAGTATGCAACTGCTAACAGTGCCAATAATACTGATGCTCATACTGAGGTTACTGTGCTTCTTGAGCTTCTGGTGACTACTGCCAGTGGCATGGTAAAGAAAATGGAAAAATGAGGTATTTTTGCAGGAAAGCAGCAAGGAAGAAGGGATATGTGATTAGATATTATCTTGGACATAGAAGAAAGTATAGACTTTGGGGCAGTCTTTTGAAGCAAAGGGAAGAAAGGACAGCTCATGAGAAGAATTTAAATTGTGGATGACACAAGGAATAAAAGAGCAGACACCAAAGAATAGTAAAAGCAGACACCAAAAGGCAACTTGCTTCCGTGTTTTTTTGAAGAGAGATTCAACTTGGGTTCTTGTCACACACAGACTCAAGTCGCATTGCAGAGCTGTGGTTCATGTTGAAGTGATTACTTCATCACTTACAAAAGGAGGCATTATGACCATTTTAGTATTTATGTGCAATTTATAAAGACCTTGTTTTACAGAAGTTGAGTGTGGGATCCCTGCAGGCTTAATGAACAGAATTCATTCTCAAGATTACATATTATTGCCATCATCTGGCTGTCATCTTGCTGTCTATTTTGTTTGTTCAGTCACTATTTTCTTTCTCTAATTCCTAGGATGGGGCATTTTTCGATGTACAAGATGAGTGAAAACATCAGATTTCCCTCTGGCTAATGGGCAGCAAAACCAGCAAGGCACAGCAAGCCTCTGATTTTAAGGAACAGAAAATATCCTATCTCCTGTCAATTGTGCTTTTATAGTACCCTGGTTAAAAGGGGATGTAAAAGTAGCAACAAGGCTGAAAAAGGTGCTTACTGCAACTGTCTTCTTCCAAATACTTCAAAAATAATAGAGAGAGAAATAAGGACAGTGATGGCTCCTTTGTTCAGTATTTAACAGTCCACACTTCTGTCTTTCAGAGGGCTTGCCCTCCAAAGTCTCACAGTGCAGGCATGATTCAGACTCACACAGGTTCATCCAGGCCATCAGCTCTCTAGAAAAGTTAATTTTTATGTTCAAAAAAATACAGTGAAATTCCAGCTCTGTTGAAATGACAATTTAGAAAATAATGCATGTCTGTTATGAGAGTTTGGTTTCCCTATGACTATTTCTGACAGCCTAGGCTGCTATAATATATTTAATCAAATTAACCATTTTTTTTCACAATAATCCTATTGTTTAGTTGTGTATTTGTGGGTGAACAACTAGTAACATAAGTCTGCTCGGGACAGTACCAGGATTGCAGCAGAAAGAGTGAAATTCATACATCATTTACTTCTCACCTGGGGCATAGTTATTAAGAGTTTTTGTGAGGGGCCACTGTCTATCTTAACCAGAAAAAAAAATGTAGGTAACAACCTTGCAATTCTGTTATTCAGCTAGAATATAGTGGAAATTTTTGTCAGCCCCCAGAGCAAAATCTGGACTCCTATTCTTCTCTCAGCTAATGATGACCTATACAATTGAATTTTTGACATTAATTTTTGACCTGTACAACTGAATTCTTGGCATTAATTTTTATTGTCCTCTGTGATATTTTTTCAAGGTTGACTGACTTCATCTTGAAAGTATCCCTTCATCTCTTTCATTTATTTCACAAGCATACTCAACTCATGGGATTCCTGTTTAGTTAAGAGAGGTCTCTGTTTTATACTTTTAAGACAGAGTTCAGTCTCTGTATGCAAGTGGAAAAGACTAGACTAGGACTTTTCTTACATGAAATATAATGACCTTTCGAGCAACGCCTCAGGTCCTATAAAAATACTCTTTCTATGGCACTATAAAGACTTAAAGTTGTCTAAATGCAGCGTCTCAGGATTCCCTGGAGCAGAATTCATAGCATAAGGAGATATTCAGACAGTACGAGGAAGACACCAGACATCTGGTTTCTGAAGAGAAGCAGCAAAGCCCAGCCAAATATGTACTAATGGCCTTAGCAAATGAAAAATCTTAAAGCCTTCAGCTGATAGGTTCAGTTGCCCATAGATGAGCATCTCCTGTTGTTTCCAATACCCATTTTTATCAAAGACATCATGGGGCTAAAGAAGACCTACCAAAACCTGACAGTATTCCAAGGATTATTCAAATGCCACTGGAGCTTATGGTTGAGCAGCTGCACTGAGCCATGACCACCAACAAGCATTAGCCCAACTGGAGTAGCAGAACAGCGCTTGCCCCGGGATGGCTCCTGCTGCAGCTGCAGAGTGTCAAAGCGGCTCTTTCAGCTGGTAACGTTACGCAGGGCAAGGGCTGAGCTCTTTCCTCCTGTTTTAGTACTGGCTTTCTCAAGATAGAGTTCAGAAGTTCACAATGCTCCTTCCTGGAAAATGAAGATGTGGACAATGATCTGAAGTGGCAAAAAGCAATCTGCCTACAGTCCTCTAGAGTCTTTCTTCCCTATATTTTCAACTTTCCTCCTAATCTGTCATCTCTGGGTTTTGCAGTTTATCCATCTCTCACCTACCTGTGACTAATTCCCTGACTCTTATACTGGAATCTGATATTACTATTTAGTACTTTAGAAAATAGCATTAGCATATATTAGCGTGTAGTAGCTTTATTAACAAGCAACAATGTATTTACTGCTTTGTTATTTCAGATATGATCCACAAGTCTGAAATAATTTCTGAAACTTTTGTAGCAAAACCATAATGCAAAAGTCACAGAGTAATAAGCAAATTAGATGCAAGTTCATGTTTTTACATAACATGCATATGCAAAGAGACAGATATCCATCTTGCCATTGAAAAGCCTTAATTTGATGTGTTTTTCTAGTAATGTATTTGGGATTTTTTTTAAAGAAAGTGTGTAATACAAACTTCAAAATGCATCATCAACATAAAAAAGAGCAGTCAACAAGAGAAAAGAGAAAAAGTAATAATCTGGAAACTGAAACTGAACTACAGTTGCCTGTATTTAGAGTAACTTAAAAGAGAGCTCCTGAAGCTCTGTGTGGAGAGGCATTCAGCTCACTCCAGCACAGATGCCCACATGGTGCTGGATAAATCCCTGGGCTCCACTCACCGTTACTGCCCCAGTGAAGGATCCTTTTGCCTCAGTGTAGGTGTTTAACACTACTGGAGATGTTTAAGAGCTTCCCAGACATCTGAGCCCAGCAAGCAGCATGACACAAATATATTGCAGAGGGGTCTTTCTGAAACAGTTTTTGGAGAACAAGTGGGCTCTCCCAGGACCTAAAATGACTCTGTGCTCCTACATTTAGCCAAGTGAGTCCCTGTGTAAACTGCTGTCATCGGTAACAGAGGTTCGACACCCAGCTCATGTATAGACATATAGGTGCAGAGACCTACATTTAGGCATCTTAATCTAAAGAAGTGACTACCACCTCTACAGTCTAAAAGAAAGTAAAATAATTACAGGCCAAGTTAAATAATTAGGAATATTTTATGAGTTTTTTTTTTTTTATATTCTGGGCTCGACCATATTTTCCTATATGAAGCCAGCAACTACACTCACAGACTTGACATGCCTTAAGCATGGAGCTGTCCTGCCATTTTTTAATGAAATGCTGCCAAGCAAGGAGAAATTCATAATCTTTTTTTCAATGAGGAAAATGCTGACTTTCCCACTGCCCTCTTAGGGCTGAAAGCCAGACAAAATGGGAAGGGCACATTCTTACCCAAGGCTTCTTCTTCTTAACTGTAAAGGCAAGGCAAAGCATAGGCAAATTTGTAGACCTAACTTTCATAGAGGAAGCCTTGTGATAGGGACTCATCTGCATCTTATGACTCATAAACCAAACAAAATAAAAAAGCTTTTTACTATTTCTGTTTTTTTACCTAAGATCTCCTAAAATATCGCTTATGGGAGTGTGATTTATGAAATTTGAACATTTGGGATCATCTGTGCTAAAACACATGTGGATCAAGAGTAATAGAGGATGATCAGAACAATATAATATGCCTTCAGGTTTTGCATCTGATGAATTTCACTCAAAGAGAAAAACATTAGAGGGAACATTGCTGGTAGTAAAAAGCTAAGCACTTGGATGCCTGCCATTCCAAATTCCCCACTGACACCAAAGTGCCTGAGACAAAGCTGAATAGTACCGTGCAAGACTTACTTTAGTTCTCCTTTGCTCCATGTAAATGTTTCTCTTTTCTTCTATGGCAACCACTTAAAAAGCTGAGTGGTTATGTTACCCAAGTGTCTCAAGTATAAAAACTTAATGCAAGGTTGAGAACTTCCTATAAATATCAGGTGACTTTTTGGCTGGCTTAGTGCTGAAAATGGATGTATGATTCTAACCTATTAATATGCAAAGTGCAACCTTAAAGGTGAATAAATGGCAACCTAATCTAAACTAACCCTTCCACAGTGACCAAAGGATGGTGAGGTGGAGAGAGAGCTTTCTAGTCACTCAGTGTGAAATATCAAAAGGAGACTCTGCTACCCTGGGTGGTAATAATGTCTCTGGGAATGCATGGACAGTTGGGTGGGCTTCCTCTCAGCCAGCAAAGAGCAAGAGGTGTAGGATTAGGAGTAGGGAAGGATGAAAGAAAGATGTAACATCAGAGGTGTGTAGGGTGTCATCCCTTTTTGTTGTTCTCTAGACCACTGACTCGGAGATCAATTGTCCATGAATTCAAAATGATGCTGTTTCTGACCAGATCATTTCCGAGTGCTGATTCCATCTCTTCATTGCGGCTGTTGCCGTTTGGGAAGAAGAAGTGTCTCCTGCTCCTTTTCCCTCCCTTAAAGGTGCTGGTCCAGGCATGATGGACTTTTCGTGAAACCTTGGATTCCTCCCAGCATCTAAATATATCAAATGGGTTAATTTCCTCACAAAATGAGAAATTCTGAACAGATGTATTTTCTGTGTTCCCATGCTGGAAGGCTGTCCATCTACTTCTGAAGTAATGACCCCTTCTTGGACAAGTAAGTTCGGGTAATTGAGTAGCCTATATCATTAAATTTTAAGCACCATTGCATAAAGGTATTCCGCATTTTGAAATGGCTTTACAGTAATTGTTCAAAAAAGACGTCTACAAATTTGACAGTAAAGAGCTGCTGTTTAGAGCAGAAAAACCTTTCTGCTAGAAAACAATAAATGCCTGTTTCCAGAGGATGTAGTATTTCTACAAGTCAATCACCAGCACAAGATGACCTAAAAATTAGTTGTTGCCTAGGTAGCAGTGGTCGTGATCTGATTACAGTTGTCTTGTACAAACAGACATGGCATCAACACATAATGTAAAAGCTTATGCCTTTGAAAACACTAACTTTCTAAAGATTAAGATATCTGTTGACATCACTAACTAAATTTAAATATCAGGAATGACCTAAAAAACAATTTTCTGTAAATACAATAGCAAAAAGCCATCTTGCTTAGAAGTGGTTAAACATTAATTAAAATGTGAAACAACTCAATGTATAAAGAATCAATAAAAGGGAAGGCCAAAAAATATGGATAGGGAAACAAAAAATCAATGCTGATAAACTCACTTAAAATATATCCAGAAGAAAACAAATCTTCAGGCAAGGTAGACCAAGATAGCAAAATGGCCAGTACTAGTATAAAAATATTCAGTATTCTATATTCCAAATCAAGCAGGAAGATTTATCTACCTTGAATGCTGTTGATAGAAGAAGTTATTACTGACACCAAAAAGGGTGATGCAGTAGTATATGGTAAAGTTCATAGCTTCTATTGCACATACATAGGTAATTTATATCTGAGAGTCTTAAAAGGCAATAGAAAATGAGCTTGCTAAGCTCTAAATGCGTTATTTAATTTTGAACAAATATTGAAAAATAGTGACGCCTTACATTTGCCACGGAGAATATTAAAATGTATAGCAAAAAAAGAGTATATTGCTGTCCTGAATAATATTGATATTTCTTCAAAGATTTGATACAAATGGTGAAGTCCCAGAGCATCGTCAGCATAAAACCCAAATCTTTAAAGAGCAGACAGTTTGCAGGCCATTTTGCCAGATATAAATATTGAATAACATAACATACAGCCCCAAATAAATGGTGGACTGGCTAACCTGCACTCTACCAACAAGCAGTTAAAGGCTAAGGGCAGATTCAAAATAAAAATATTCAGGACATGATGAAAAACTGAGAAATATTTTAGCTTCCTATCTTAGGAATTTGATCCTGCAGTGTTCCTCCTATCACACAAGAATGAGTTTTGTTTGATTGGCACTTTTCACATGGCCCACGTGTGCTGGGAACTGGATAACTAAGTCTAATCTCTTGTTTAATACCTTACTAAACCTATTCCATTCATGGAAATATAGGGACTAGGTGGCAAAGATTAGGAATATAGAAAATTAGGATAGAGTATCCTCAGCTGGGTCAGAATACCTTGCTAGATATTCTAGGAGTTGTCTTTACATACATAGAAGATATCTCAGCTCAAAACATGCAGTAGCAGTTGCCCTTACTTCTTGTCTGATAACCATGTGGTTAGGAGACATATGTAGGAATCAGGATACCTCCTTGGTTTGCAGGCTTGTTCATCCTGCAAAGGGTTGTTCATCCTTATGTCTTGCTTTCAGGACATCAGGAAGCCCAGGTCTTGCTGAAGCTGAGCAAACCAAGCAAGCAAAATTTATGAGTGCAAAAGCACAGACAGGTGGGAGCTTAGAAGACATAGGTTAGACTGTTGGTGTGTTTTAGCATACAGCAAACACTGAATGAAAAACAACTTCCAGGTGAAAGCATATTTATTTGGTTATGAGCTTGCTCTGATGATCCCAAGACAAAACTGGCTACTTTCACCAGCTTTCCTGGTAACAGCTTCATGGCCCTGATTATAGATGCAGATCAAGAGGGATAACAACATCTAAAACTGAAATTTTCAAGATACTGAATGATTCAGGGAATGAAAAGTGACCCACAGAACTTTGATGAGACAATTTTAAAGTGCTGAATTTGGCCCTAATTTTTGTCTCTCGGATATGGTTTTAAATTATATACTAACTGATTTTGGTTTTAAGGCCCTACCTCTGACCGACTTTTCACTCAAGTTATCCAAAATGAGTGGTTTGCCTCAAAACAGTTCTCAATGAGTGTGAAATCACACTACAAACCCCACTGTTCCTATCACCACAAATTACAGACTCCATGAGGAGATCAACAATTTATCTGTCACAGAAAACTGGCATCTTATTGCTAACGGCAAGCTTGTCAGATCGATGCTGAAAAGCTTGTCCTGCTGCCTCCCATGCCACACCTGTTCTGTGGGGATAATGAGAGGACCTCGGGCTCCAGGGCTGTCAAACTGTCATCTTTGACAAGCTTTAAATCCTTAAATCCTAGAAGGATTTTTTTTTTTTAACAATCACTTATGGCTACAATTGGCCATCTAGCCCCAACTATGGAGTACTGTCATTTTTTATAACTTCGCTTTTGACTCCATGGAGTTCACACAGCGTAGCTGGCATCTACCTAGAATACCTAGATGCATCTACCTGGTTCCTCGTCCAGCTTGGTTCCCAGGTTCCAATTCCTTGCCTCAGCTCTTGCAAGAGCTTTTGCTCCAGCAAGGCCAATTTGTGCTGTTGATGTGCTGCCACTGTATCACCACTGGGATGTCCTTCCTAGGCCTGTGACTTTGCCCTCCCACCTCCTCTCTGCTGTGTCACGCAAAGGGTGCACTTCATCATCATTGGCAGTCTAGGCCATCCCTCTCCCTCCTCTTTCACTCAGTTCTTTGAATTGTCACTGACACAGGGAAGGAAACAAGGTAGTTAAGCAGCCATGTCATTACTCTTGTTTTATTTGTATTACCATAGAGTTGAATTTTGCAGTAACAAGAGCAGGCACTTTAGGAAGTCTCTTCTTTATGGTGGCTGAGAGCTTCGGGGCATAAATCCTAAATACTACAAAAAGCCATAGTCCATGTTCCTCCTCCAGGCATTTTAATGACCTGGGGATGTTCCCTCCCCTCCTGTGACTTACTTTCCCCTGCTCAGCTCCTGCTTCGCTTCCCTGCTCAAGCTCTGCGGCGGGGTGGGGAGGTGCCACCAGCCGTGTCCCAGTGGCGCCGGCCACCCGTGCGCTGCCGCACTCTGAACAGCGCCGTCTGTGCCACAGCGATGAGATGTTCTGCCACATTGTGCTTTTCGAAATGTGCAACTTCTGCTTTGATCTTGGCAGCCCGAGACACTGATTTAAATGCCTCTTGCCTCTTTTCCTAAGCGAACATTTGAGCAGTGCTGCGAGGGAGCCTGGCTGGCTGATGGCTGCTTGGGAACCAGCCTCCTGCAAAGAGTCCCAGGGAGAGGGAAATGTGGCATGGCGCCCTGCTTGCTTTGCAGGTCTGAAATATGCAGGGGCTCAAATGACTAATTCTTGAAACTTGTTCTTTTTAAAATGCTCAGCTTTCTAAGTAGAAGGGGATTTTTCTCTGACACTTTAAGAAGAAGGATGTCTTCAGCGCTGGGTCTCACCAGACCAACTTTTAGGTATGTTTCACCCAGGACCAGCTCTCATATACTTTTTCTTTTTATTTTAATAGACATTCGGGTTCAGGCCAAGCCTCGCCGTGCGCCCTGCGCAGCTCTCTGCGTTGTTCCCTGGGGCAGCCCTCCATAATGAACCTTGAGAAGTTTCTGCTATAAACTCAACAGCTCCCCAGAGGAAAGGCTCCCACACTACAAAAGCAAGCAGCTAATCATCAATAGACATCTATAATTCAGCTCCACACTTTCTTGTAAGGCAGCCTGTCTTTTCAAGGGAACATTTAACATTATTTTTTATGGCTCCTAGCAGAAACTTAAGAAAAAAGCTTCTATGAATCAGCAAACTAATTGACTTTTGTATTAGCTTGGGATGCTTAGTAGGACTGAATGACTAAGTAAATATTGAGATTAGTGCTCTCAGGGGTATGAACTTTCTGCAGATGTTTTGGCTAGTACTTCAGCATAATATAATGGTAAGCAAGGGAGGCCAAAGAGAAAGCATATGTAATAGAGAGTCTGCAGTTAAGCAGTTATTCTACATAAGAAATGAGCAAGAGGAGCTCAGTAGTCACAAAAATAATTAATGCAAGGTTCTTTTTTTCAACTGAAGTTTAGAGGAATTTTTGAATCTGAGTAATGATTTCAGTCGGAATTAACCTCTCAAAAACCTCTACAGAGGAAATGTCTGTTCATAGCAGAACTTTGGTTCTTTCATCTGGCTTACAATATTCCTGCTGTAATATAGCCCAGCCAGTCGTTTCTGATGAGATTTGCCAAATGACTGCAAAACCACTATAAAATCAGTGTGAAAGATGATGCACACCAGTAGACAGCAGCAATACTGATTGGCTGTATGGGCAGCTTCTTCTGCAGACTCAGAATACAGAGTCACGAAAGAGCATCCTTGATCCTTCAGCTGGGAATTTGAGTCCAAAACACACATTTGTACTGATTGGTATAAAAATTAATGGTACTCTTGGCCTACTAATTCCACTGTGCCCTATCACAGTGCTCACAACTGAATCTAATTTAAACCAGGCAAATCAATTGTGGTTTGCATTTTATTTATACACACACACACACATACACACACACACACACATATATATATATATATGTATATTTTTTTCTGGGGGATCTCAAATTCAGATACTACCTTTTCAAATTCAGGTAAAATTTAGGCTCTCGGAAACATAGGATTACTGTGCAGGACTGGATCAAAATCCTGTTCAGTCTATTGTCTTGTGACTGACGATGGCCACAGATCAGCACACCCCTAGGAGGTGTAAGCCCAGCATAATGTCTTTTATTAAGGCAGCAGGAACCCTTTTTGCACAAGGAGTCATTTAGCACCTGGAGAGGCTTGCTAAATACCTTTCTCAAGATGCCTTCTCTGAATTGCAGCAATTTACCTGACTAGATTTTTCATTGTGCAGCTATCTTAACCAAGCATATGCGCGCAGCATACATTTTTAAAACTGCATATTTTAAAAACTTTAAAATAACTCCTGTTCATAATCTGACAAGGCTTGTGGCTTGCTCAAGTGAAACCAGTTCCCCATACAACAAGTATAAATGCTGCTTCTCAGTAAATGCTGTTCTTTTGCTAAATTCCACTTATAGCTCCAAGCCTTTTCACTCATCTCATGTCATTCCATACACAGTTGTTTAAAACACTGTCCCCTTTCAAATCTCCTCAAACTCAAAAATGCCTCATCTAGTTTTGCCCTGTTTCACACCATCCCTTAAGGCAGAAAATAAGCATTTGGCTCATTTTTTCTTTTTTTTTCCCCATCTGATTCTGTAGAATAACACTTGAAAAAGCCTGGAGCAATGCTCTACTAGGACCTCAATGGGAGTTGCTAGGAGTGGAAGCATTTGAAAATTGTCAGTAACTAAAAAAGGGCAAAATAAAGTCTTTAGCAACTTTATATTCAGCAACTTTAACAAGATTGGATAACCACCTCTCTTTTAAAGGGCCTCAGAGATGTAAATGGGAAGCTAGACAATTCTTCAGTTTGATCTGCTGTGGTTGGTTTCCACCCATTAATGAAGATAAATCAGCATATCTTTTGAGAAAAACAAGTACTCACTCGGGGAGATTCAACCATTGTTACATACTTCTAGTCTATGATTCTAATTCTTGCAATTACAGGCCCAATTTGCTCAAAATAAAGGTGTGTTGAAAACCAAGAAAATTAGTCTTACTTTTGTTCAAGATGTTGAATTAAATTCATTGAAAGAGTTCTGAAGTTCTAAAGTGAGGACTGTAGGGAAAGCTTATCCTAATGTGCATAAATCTTATTAATGTAACTCTTTGTTGCATTAGAGTCCAATTTTTGGAGATCAGAAAAATAAATGATGAGTGGGCCACTCCATACCAAACTGATTTTTTCTATACCTCTATTACAAACAGACTGGGACAGTGCTTATCTGTGTTTTAACCACCTAAACTTTTTATTAAGCCATGAAGGAGCTTTTAAGGCACAAAAGCAAATCAGACCGTGTTTTGCAGTCTTCATTAAAATAAAATTTCCAGTCACTTCATCCAAAGGTTGCTAAAATAGGATTTGCTAAAGGAAGCACTTGCTTGTGCAAATCAAACTGCCAACCATAAGGAAGGTTGAGTATAAAAAAATTACTTAAGTCATATGATACAAGAAATATTCTTACCTGCTCAATAGCTACTTATCATCAAGCAGATACTGCGCTAAACAAACATAAGAGGGGAAAGAGCTCATGGAGGACAGGGGAGGTGCTGGAGGACTGGAAGAAAGCCAGCGTCACTCCAGTCTTCAAAAAGGGTAAGAGGGAGGACCCAGGAAACCACAGGCCAGTCAGCCTGACCTCCATCCCTGGAAAGGTGATGGAGCAGCTCATCCTAGAGACCATCTCTAGGCCTATAAAGGAAAAGAAGGTGATCAGGAGTAGCCAGCATGGATTCACCATGGGGATATCGTGTTTGACCAACCTGACAGCCTTCTACAATGGGGTGACTGGCTGGATGGAGGATGGGAGAACTATAGATGTTGTCTACCTTGACCTCAGCAAGGTTTTCAACACAGTCTCCCATAACATCCTCATAGGGAATCTCGGGAAGTGTGGGTTACATGAGTGCACAGTGAGGTGGATTGAGAACTAGCTGGATGGCAGAGCCCAGAGGGTGATGATAAATGGGTTCTACTCTAGTTGGAGGCCTGTGGCCAGTGGTGTCCCGCAGGGGTCAGTACTGGGCCTAGTGCTCTTCAACTTGTTCATCAATGATTTGGATGAGGGCACAGAGTGCCCCCTCAGCAAGTTTGCAGATGATACCAGACTGGGTGGAGTGGCCAAACTCCAGAGGGCTGTGGTGCCATTCAGAGGGACCTAGACGGGATGGAGAGTTGGGCAGAGAGGAATCTCATGAGGTTCAACAAGGACAAGTGCAGGGTCCTGCACGTGGGAAGGAATAACCCCAGACACCAGTACAGATTAGCAGAAAGCCAGCTCCACGGAGAGGGATTTGGGAGTCCTGGTTGACAACAAGTTAACCATGAGGCAGCAATGTGCCCTTGTAGCCGAGAAGGCCACTGGGATCCTGCCCTGCATGAGGAGTGTTGCCAGCAGGAAGGAGGGAATCCTGCCCCTCTGCTCAGCTCTGGTGAGGGGGCACCTGGAGTACTGGGTGCAGTTCTGGGCTCCCCAGTACAAGAGGGATGTGGAGCTTCTAGAGAGGGTCCAGCGGAGAACCAGGAAGGTGATTAAGGAACTGGAGGATCTGTCATGTGAGGAAAGACTAAGCAAGCTGGGCCTGTTTAGTCTGGAGAAGAGAAGATTGAGAGGAGATCTGATCAACATGTACAAAGTACCTGAGGGGAGAATGTAGGGAGAATGGGGCCAAACTCTTTTTAGTTGTGGCCAGTGACAAAACAAGGGGTAATGGGTACAAGTTGAAACACAGGAAGTTCCACCTCCATGTGAGGAAGAACTTCTTTCCTGTGAGGGTGACAGAGCCCTGGAACAGGCTGCCCAGAGAGGCTGTGGAGTCTCCTTCTCTGGAGATCTTCCAAACCCACCTGGATGCCACCCTGTGCCACGTGCTCTGCGTGTCCCTGCTGGAGCAGGGGGGTTGGACTAGATGATCTCTGGAAGTCCCTTCCCATCTTAACCATTCTGTGATTCTGTAAATCTTTGGAATTACTATCTTATCATACTAACAAAAGTGCAAAATGCTAGTATTAGGCCCGATTTGTGGTAAAAAAACATATCTTTTTAGTGTTATTAAAGTAATAATTTTGTGATTTCTTGTGAAGTCCCTTGCTGAACTTCACTGAACTGGTCTTTTGGTTTATGATGAAGATTTATCAGTAGAACAGAAAAGGAAAACCTTTGAATTGATGTCCAGTTTCTGTTTCCTGTGACTGTAGATCCAGTTATACAATTTAAATTCAATTGCCAGCTAGAGCAAACACCATTGCACACACCTTGGTTTCTTGTCTCAGTTCAAAGCAATACTCCACCCACCACAACGTCCTTGCTGATATAGTAGCTGAGTGAAAAGCAAGCAAAAGTTTGCTATCACTAAGCTTGCCTTGAAGGTAGTGAGGTACCTTGAAGCTGAAAATCAGGCAGTGTGAGGCACAAAATGTGTTCTTTATAGCAGACTTTCTGGTCAAGTACAGCTGTCTAGTAGGAAAAGAAAATCAGTGGGGACCTTCGATCAGAGAAACTGAATGTGCATTGAGGAAAGAAAGCCTTGCAGTCAAATGTCAGAGAGTCCTATCTGACCCTCACCGCTGTGTTGCATATCCAGCAGCACAAATTAAACTACTGCTCTCTGAAGACTGCAGACTTTTGTTCTTTCTTACTTTTTTTTTTTTTGTTAACTAATAAAAGCACCTTTTCACCACTGGGTTGCTAATCCCAGCAAATTCTCTGCAAGCAGCTGTCAAAAGATCATCTGAATTTCAGCATCAAAAAGGAAGATGTTGAGGCATGGAAAAGATGTTACTCACCACATGCTTTATGCACATATCATGAGTAAATGCCAAAACTGGCTGCTCTTTCTGCTAAGAAAAATTATTAATTCTGTCTTTAAAAGTAGAATGTTATCAGTCTGGACTGCTCTAGTTAAAAGAAGCCAAGTATATCAAGTTTCTGAGTTTGTCTTTTATCTTGTTTTTTATTTCATAGTATGTATATGATTTTTAATTCCCTAGTAATGATTTGAACATACAAATTCCTCATTTGATTATAAATATACAAAAAGTGAAGTTCAAAAATGCATTTTGGGACAATTTTTCAGAGCTCAGATCACTTTTCTTCACCCAATTTGCAGTATAAACATACAGATATCTGAATGAGACCTCAGAAACTGGTTTGCCTCAGAAGGTTTAATGTGTAACTCATACAGAGGAGGCAGGAACTTCTTATGTCAGCTTTACCAGCAGAAAAATCATAGTATCCAGCCACAACTTACTGTTAAAGCTTATAGTTAATGTGATTAGACTGACTTTGCCTCTAAGTGGACTTGTCACCAGAGCAGAATAAAGACAAAGCAATGCAATGAAGAAAATAATGGAGCTGCTTCTGTTTAAACTGCTGTTTTGTTCCCAGAAAGGAATTGAGAAATGGATGCATATTAATAACCCTGATGGAAGGACCAAACAAAAGAGAACCTGCCTTTTTAATTATAATACGTTTTCACCAACCATGATTTGTTGTTAGTCACGGATAAGTTCGGTTGTGCCTTGACAGCAGCATGACAAATGCAGCCTTCACTTATTCATTTCTGTTAGAAGAGGTGGCTTGACATCCCTGGTCATTTGGCATCTCTCAGACTGGTGAAACTGGAACTAAGTTTATTGTTGATGCCGAGTCTGTTGAGCTGTGAAAAAGATGTCACAAGGGTATTTCAACTTTTATTTCAAAATGTTTTTAGAGCAATCGAATAGTTTGCTTTGGGCACACTCTAAATGTACTGCTATCACATCTTTTGCTACTAGGATATTGGTGCAGGTAGTTAAGTCCCAGAACCGCTTATTGTACATGCTGCTCCACAACATTTTTTCACTAAGGCTATAACTGCACGCCTGGTGAAGCTAAGACAGGTTGCAATATTAGGGTTTCATTTCACCCTGCATCTTTGGTACCCCTTGGTGAAGTCTGCCATTGAAGTCCTCAGATGTATATTCTGCACTCAAAGTAAGCACACTTTCTGCTACAGATTTAACCCAAAGATTTATTTTAAATGACTGCTTAATATAGAGAGAAGCAATTATCTGAAATCCCTGAACGATTTTAGCCTGGATTTCCATGGAAGCAGGGTTGCACGACTATTATAGTTAGGATTTAACCTTTTTGACTTTAGATATCTACAGTGCAGATGTTTACCTCTAGACACTCCTGGATAGAGATCTGTCTTAGAATTCCTTACAAGTTCTGTTAAATTAGGCAGCATAGCAAAGAAGAAAGATCCTGCATGTATCTAAATTAACAGAAAGGCTACAGCCTAAGCTCTTCTATTTCTAAACATCACAGAATTCACCAAGAAAAGTGATCTGTAACAGCTCCAGGAAGACATTAGTCCTCTAAGCTTGGCATCTATCATAAATATAAAACTCAGAAAACTCAAGTGAGAGAAATCTTTGTCTTGGAAGTTTGTATAGCTCTATTACATGGTTGTCTGCATCTGAACTAATCATTTGAGGTTCCCTTTTTCTTGAAGAAAAAATAAACACATTCAGGGTCCTATGCATCCAACCGCTTTAAATATCTACATGAAGCTGAGCTGCACTCTTAGTGCATTTACTTCTGTCCACAGATGATAAAGGATTTTAGGATGTCTATTACAGATGCTTGTTTGGTATGATGAATTTCATCATAATCTCCTAAGATTAATGCCTGTCTTCTCTGTATAATTAATGAAGAGTGGAAGATGCCTTTGAAAAGTCAGGGAGGAGAATCACATCCACCTAAATGTCACTGGTTATGTGGCTGTTCTCTTAGAAGCACTGTGTAAATTTTAAAAAACAATTTGTTCTCTAAATTAGGCAGACTAAATCTAACCACTTGTTTCATCTGTTCTTTTTCTTGTAAAAGAAGTTGTAAAGTTTTGTACATAGGAAACTACTTATTTATATTTCTTATGTAAGTTGCTAAATGTCTTAGCCCTTGTTTTGTAGTCACCTTGTTATTTGCTCTCCTGTAGATGAAGACTCTGAAACTAATGGAAATGTTTCTGGTGGGTAAAGTATATGCAAAAAAAATGTTCAACTAGAGAGGTCTCAATTTACCTGGATTATCTTGTCCAAAGGCAACTCAGGAGTTGTTCAAAATCTTCAAAATTTTATTTATATTTGGAAATAGTCAATCGTCCCCTGTGTGTTCATGCAGATGAGCTTTCAACCATGTCCCCTTGCAGCCTTCTCCTCCCTAGCCCATACTCCAGCTAGGTACCCCGTGCTGGCAATGCTGATCAAGCCCTCATCAACCTGATGAGCCCCTTCTGCTGGTGGATGAGGGCAGAGCTGCTCCTCCCTGGAGCGACCCTCCCTGGCTCCTGGCCGCTAGAGCCAGGGCCATGGGGCAGCAGGAATGCACAGCTGGTGAGAGGAGGAGGCGGAGGCCGCTCTTCCCCAGCGTCACATCTCACAGTGGCTTCGGTTGATGGCGAAACTGCACCCTCGGACCACTGTCTGCAGAAGGGATGAGCCATGACTAGGAGGAAGTTTAGTTGTATGTATTTAATTCATAGACATATAGGATTAGTGGAAGTAAATTGCATCAGGACCTAACCAGACTGAAGATGCCTTAAGAGAGAGACGTGGGAATGTTCCTTGCATGCTTCATCAGCGGAGGGCAGTTCTCCTTTCCAAGGGGT
Source organism: Crypturellus tataupa (assembly GCA_034781795.1). NCBI lineage: Eukaryota > Metazoa > Chordata > Aves > Tinamiformes > Tinamidae > Crypturellus > Crypturellus tataupa. Next base: position 2,529,050 of record JAWLRI010000693.1, on the reverse strand, counting down.
GGACCAAATGAGTGCTCCAAGGAAGTCTCCTTTACCAGCCATAGAGATTCTTTTTCTTTTCTACTACAGGGAGTTGCAGTGCCTTGCTCAGCAGCAGCATTCACAGAGGGTATGCTGTGAGCTTCAGCTCTTTAGGTCATGGGGTAACCCCCACCAGCTTAAATTTTTTGTTTCTTGTCCATTTTAAAGTGGAATCTACAGTGTTCTGCCATTCACAGGCTAAAATACTATTACACAAACACGTTGATTGACTGATAAATATGATCAACTGATGCTGAGGAAACCATGAAAATTAATAAAATTAGAAGACTAAACACTTTGATTGCATTTGAAGAACAACTGTCAAAGGGAATATATGAGCTTTGAATGAAGAAACGAAATCTCCTGAATAAGTTAGAGTTTGTCCACATGATCCTACATGGTGCTCATGTGGATCAAGCTTCGCTGGGGTTTGTGTGTGCATGTGTGCATGAAGCTACTGAAATTTTGCCAAATCAGAGCCTTTGTACTATCTGATGCCAGTTTTACTTGGAATCTGGGGTTGAGGGAAAAGGAAAGTTAGGGAGAACAGTTTACAGAACTTTTAAAATCTCCACTGAAACACTCATGTTTGGTTTGAGTTTTCTGAAAAAACATGTTTATCTTTATAGACAAGCTTGACTATTAGTTGCATAGATACTGGCAGCAGATCAAGTAATAAAGCTCTGAAAAATTGAAAGCAAACTAAAGAAACTGCTTTCAATTTTCTCTTTGCAGATAAAAGAAAAGCAGAAACAGATCTAAAGCAGAAGACAAATGAAAAGAGTGAATGCTTTCCTGTAGGACAGCATGTATAGCCGTACAAAAATGCTTTTTATAACATTAATGATTACTGGCTGTCTCCCACAGTTTCTGAAGGTTGAGACATTAGTCATTAAAAGAACAATTGCCACTAGTAATTCATTTGGCCACATTCCAAATAATAATGAGTTCTGGGACAGTTATGGTGTACTATATATGAGAAGACAAAAGAATATTTTCCTAGTTACTGACCAGCTCAGAAAGCCTCTGAGGAGACATTAAAAAATGTAGAGGACAAATATACATGAAGAATATTTGTTGAAAAAAGGTCTTTCCTCACACAGGTCAATATCACTGTTTATAATAAAGCATGAACAGATTTCAAAGAGATATTAAATGAGAAATCTTCCAAAGTACGTGGTATCTTAAACCAGTGCTTTCAAATATGAATAACTGTGATCAGACTTCTGAAATCAGTGCCAGTCACTCTGTGCTGAGACTTTCCCTTTCATTATATGCACAGATTCAGAGATTAATGTTTGGACTGCAATCAATGAGACAAACGAAAAACAGACTGCAAAATGAAATACTTTTTATTTATGGAATACTGAGATGCAATATAAACCATTTCTTACAAGGATTCAAGTAAAATATGATCTGGATTTCTTCTGTTTTTAAGAGTCAAGCTTTTCCTAAGATAGTAAGTGTGGTTCAGAAACATATAAAAGAATGGAGAAAGCATGTAAAAACTCAAATTCTGTTCAGGTAAAGCCTGATCCAAAGTACTCTCATGTGCATTAGAGACTTCCATGTAGAGACTTGCTTCTCTATACAAAAGATGTTATATTGTCTTAGTTAAGCTGTATCCCTCACCTCTTGTCGCAGATCTATGCTTATGGAGTTTCTCACTATATGTCTTGAC
>JAWLRI010000693.1:2478976-2524210 GCA_034781795.1 Crypturellus tataupa | reverse complement strand
CTTTCCTTTCCTTTCCTTTCCTTTCCTTTCCTTTCCTTTCCTTTCCTTTCCTTTCCTTTCCTTTCCTTTCCTGTCCTTTCCTTTCCTTTCCTTTCCTTTCCTTTCCTTTCCTTTCCTTTCCTTTCCTTTCCTTTCTTTTTCTATCATCTCAGACCTGCCTCAAGATTTATAAATGGTCTGGCATTGTCATACTGCTAAAGAGATAAAAGAGTGGGATTCAACTCAGAGATTAAATGTAGGTGGTTCCATACAGGTATCCAAATAGATGTATCAAATGTCTATTCCAATCAATGGAAATCAAGTTAGTATTGTCAAAGAAATCGAGAGAGAGATTTGTCTGATGAAAAACAAACTGGCTCTCCAGATCCCAGTGACAGTGCTGATTAGGGAATCAATTTTGCCTGAATACAAGCATCCTTTGCCATTTGAGGTGCCATATGGTATCCTGACTGCCTATCCAGCACGAAAGGCCTGTATTGTATCTGTTAATGTCAGGCAGATGTCTTACAGAACAGGAAATATCAGAAATCGCCTTTCTGCAGGTAACTGAATTTAGTTCCCTGCATGTGAAAAAGCTTTAGGAAGTAGATACCTAAAAGCAAGTATCGAAATGGTGGTGACCAAATGGGAGCTGGTTGTCTCATGTCCCCTCAGCTGCTTGTCTCTGTTCTGTCTCTCCCACTGGAGATCTCCACTGACTGTAATGAGAGTGCAGAGACACAGGTCATATGTAGTTGTCTAGGCACAATAAATAAATAAATAAATTTAGGTGTTTTAAACTATAGGCTCAGTCTCATCCCCTAGATGACACATTTTTCCCAAGGTGGTCAACTTTAGAAGCTCCAGAAGTTCTCCTTACAGGGCAAGCAGGTAGGAGACGATACCAGAGGCCGTGGCCTGCACTAGGTGCAGGGCTTCATCCCACAGGGCCCAAGCACATCGGGCAGAGATGGGGCCGCTCACAGCTCTGCCAACAGCCCCAGCAGCAGTGACAACCCAAGGGCAGTGGGGACCCTCGGGGCAGGAGGGCTGGCAGAGCACTGACACTAGATTTCAGAAGGAAAGGTTTAATAATGCTGGAAGTTTCCTTCTTAGATCTGCTAGGTAGCCCAATACGTTTAACCCATGAAAAATAACCTCATGAAATCTGTATTTAACTGTGGACTTTTTCCCACTGGCATATCTAATGCCAACCTTGTTTTCTTGCTGGATCTCAAGATTCACCTGCAAGATAAAGTTCCGCTGCTCCACCCAAAAGTGCAACTGCCTTCAAAAGACTGAACAAAATAAGTATTTTTAGGCCACAGACAGCATTGCCTTTTCACATTCAGGTCTAGAAAAGCCAACCACCTTTGTCAGAAACTATTGCTCCATCTGACAGTGAAACAATCACTTAATTCTTGTCGGGCAAACTCACACTGATCATCTTGGACAGTCTAAATTTTTGACTGAAGCTTTCTTGACTGATTTGGCCAATACCAAATTAGGAAGTACATTCTTGTGTCACTTGGCAGGTCCTAAGACCCAAACCTTGCTCTTACTGATATAAATGTGTACCTTAGCTGTTCAGCTTCTGAGTCTGAAAAATTCTGCAAAATAATTGCACATATATATATATATATATACACACACACATATATATAAGGAAGAAGTGGCTGCCTTTGTTTCTTATAATGCAAAACATGGTATTGAGTAAAAAGCTTTTTTTTTCCTGTTATTTGAGTTTCACATTTAGATTATCATTGTTTATGCTGTTACACATATCAGATAGTATTTATTTTATTCCTGCGTTCTCAGCTATTTGTCACTCTCCTTTGAGAGTGATGGAGTGAGGTACAGCCATTCTCAGAAAGGGAGAGATTGTGCCTTCCTTAGCAAAGCTATTAAGCTTGTCCTTGAGGCAGCAGGAGGTGGCAGAGAAGGTAGTGATGAGCACCAGAGAGCTGTCTGCTGAGGAGACACTGAGAATCTTTAGGAGCTCAGAAAGGACTCAGAGGGGATAGGAAAAAGTCCCAGGGAGCACGATGGACCAGCAAAGCTGTGCTACAGCTGAGAAAGTCACAGAGTTAATTGCAAGTAAGCCAAGAATTAAAAGAACAAGAATGTGCCTACAAGGACACAGGAGCGGAAAAGAGCTGCATGTAAATCATTTTTATTTTTATTCTGTCTGACCCAGTTGCTTTCAGTTTTACTTTTCTAAAAAGCTAAGTTTCTAGCTTTCACTCTAATAAAACCTGACTTTTTTCACAGAGAAGTTTTTCAGGCTTTTGGGAGGAGCTCATTATAAAGAAGGTCTGAGCAAACCTGTTTCAAAGCTGTTCCTCACTCAGGGCTCCATACATACATTTAACAGCCCCGAAGATGAGCTGCGTAGATCAGCAAATCCATAGCTAAATAGGTCTGCATACATGCTGCTGGGTGCATACATCCAGCTTTGCAATAAAGGTTATAATTGAAGAAGTATAAGATGAAATCTTAGGCATTGCCTAAAGCAAACCAGGAAACTAGCAAAAAAATGGCACCCCAGAATCCCTGATCACAAAAGAAAGGCCAAAGGAACTGCTTGCAGATAGGTTAATCATTTGGATTATTATAGCACTGATTGCTTAGAACTCATATATTTCCATTAAATTAACCTCAGCTTTGACAGACAGCCCAACAGTTTGGGCTCTGTTGAAGCCGAAGGCATAAATCTGAGTTTGTAATTGGTGATAACAAATCTAGCAACTCAGTAACCTCCAGTAGGATGAAAAAATGTGCATCCAGGAGCAATATTTTGTTCCACTACCTGACCTGAATCTGGATATTTACCTACCTACTAGCTTCAGCCCCAAAAATACATCCCTACTAAAATAAGAGGTCCACAATGTTTTTAAAATTATGTAATTATGTCAGTTTAAATTGACCAGTTTCAGCAGTGCAACCTGTATAGCACAGAGAAGCTGAAGGCTTAGGAGGGTCATCAGAAAAGACAACAGGGATAGTAGTTCACAAACTGCCCAGGCCACAGATCTCTCCATCTCTTCATTTTCTTTGTGTAACTTTTTCATACTCCACTTCTGATGAACGTGAACTTATTTTAGAGGTTTTATTTTAGACAAAAAATAATAAAAGAAAAAACAGAGAAGCATAATCTGCTACTGCCAAGCACTGCTCAGAAAGCAAGTCAAAACATGTGGGTGCTGTTGAGTTTCCTCAGGTGCATCACAAAGGCTACACTATTTTCCTGCAGATGACATTGCTATTATTTCCTCATTTTCCTGAATTTTCAATTCATCCACGAAGATAATTAAAAAAAAAAGTCATGACCTATTTTTTTATTATTATTATTAAAAGATATTGGAAATTTTTTGAAAACAATTATGATTGCATTTCTTGCTATCATCTCACTTCTTTTTTCAGCTCTGTAGATATCCTCTTGAAGCTGCATAATGGCTTTATGTCCCATAAAGTTATCTCAACCAAAACCTACTGCAAAACTTAATTAAGCTATACCGCTAAATTGGGTCCTCTGCATTTTCCCTTATGTAGTGTACATCAGCTAAAATCTTGACTATTGCTGAATGGTTCCTCTATCTACCTGATCTCCCAGGTAGAATTTGCAAATAATCTCCAAACCATATCTAAAAAGACAACATTTTGCCTGCTGCTTGGTGAGTAAGAGATTGCTTTGATGACTGTTAGGACTACTAGAATGTCACATGGTTTTCATAGAAGATAGGACCACAGGGACTGTTAGGTAATGTGCTCTCATATTACATATATATCACAGTCTCTTGGTTTTCACTGTGCTGCCTTTGTATTTAACCCAGGCAATACTTTCAGGCTGAGCTATATTCGTGGCTTCATACAACGAGAGTGAGCAATGTCTTCTGGGCCCAAGAACAACAATGTACCTATTTTTGAGTCTCAAGAGAGCAAGCAATGCTCTTTGGTTGCTCACCAAGTCAGACACATGTCACTTGTATCCCTGACACTGGGCACAGTGGAGTTTTATATAACTGTCATATGTTTTAGTATGTCCTCATCATCCTCTTGAGTCGAGCCAGCTTCCTTTTTCTGCCCAGTGGCACAAAACGTCATTCAAGCACACATCTGCACTGTTAGTAACAATATCTTGTTATCCAGTGTCTCACAGCAACTAACTTTTCACAGTCTTAGTGGCTATGAGTCAGTGGAAGGAATGTTTTTGTGTGACATGAGGTTTACTTGTAATGCCAGATCCACCCCCCTCTAAGGAAATTCATGACCAAATCCTATGTCTCCTCAAAAGACAGTCAGGACCAATATATGTACCACAACCTGGAATCAAGTTTCTGGCTTTCCCTTCTTGCTTCTGTCCTTTCAAGCTGTTTTTTTTTTTTTTTTTTTTTTTTTTTTTTTTTTTTTGAAAGAATTTAACCAGGCAGTGCAGGAGTTCCCTCTGTGCAAGGTGCTCTCTGCCTTCCTTCCAGTGAAAATAAAATTGTACTTTCCAATACAGCTTACCCTCATACCCGATCACCACTCGTGTATGTTCACGTTCATGAGACCAAATTTCCTATTGTCTGTCTTCTTTCTGGATTATTTCTGGAGAGTCCCACATGGGAGTCCCACATGGGTGCTCACTGTGCTCCTACCAGAGTCCTTTGCCGCGGGAGTTAGATATACAGATCATGTTCCAAGGATCTCAGCATTTAACCTTCCTGCTGCTTCCTCAGGTACTGTCAGAGCCTCTTCCTTATGTGTTGGTTCAAGCAAGCTGGTGCTCCAGAGTTACAGTAGTCCTAAAACCTTCACAGAGTGGCAAGGGAAAAGGCCTTGTCCTTACAAGCAGAACTCCTTGCCAACAGGTGAGTGTTAAAAGCCAAAACAGAAATAACACTGTTTTTATCCCCCACCTTGGAGATCAAGATACCATGCAAAACATTCACATATGGACTTCTCTTTTTTTGGAGACATCAATGATTATTTTGATTTCATTTATGCAAAAAAAAAAAAAAATATATATATATATATAGTTCCTTTCTAGGACCACAGTCAGAGAATTTAAGAATTTAAAGAAAAAGAGGAACCATAAAGGCAAGGTACCTCCTGATTTGGCTTATTTGCAAATCAATCATTCCACTTTGAATGGGACTTGTTAGACTTAGCTGATGCCAGTAGAAGGGAATACAAGCTCTCTTCCTGCTTCTTCATTTATCTCTTGGTAAACTTTTCAGAGATCAAGAACAGAAAATAACTAGCATTGACCATCCACTCCAGAAACTATTTTCTAATACTGCTGGTTGGAGGCTCAAGATTTGTTTAATACTCTGCAGTTAAATGAGGAAAAGCAAGGCAGACTATCCGAATGCTTTAAAGAAATTTTAAGTACCTAGCAAGAATGTAAGTTGAAATGTAGTTTCATATATGTTGCAAAAAAAAATAAAAAGAAGAAGTGAGGGAAACTTTTGGACCTGAAGATGTTGCACGGTGCCTGAGGTGCCTTAGCTTTCTGCATTGCTGGAGACTTCTGCAGCCTGCGCTGCGCTATGCAGACTCTCACCTGCCAAGGGAGCAATTTCCAGAGCCTCCAGAGCAGTATTTTTCCCTAGCTGTTCTGCTGTTGTTCTCCTGCAATTATTTACATGGCGTTTTACCTACAAACCCTAAGGGTGATGTTATGGCAGATTCTCATTTTTGCTGCTGGCATGAGGATCATGCCTTCTTACCCTCCTTCCCTTTTGGTAGCTTTTGGGTTACTTTAGGGGAGCTAATAACATATATGCACAGAGCTTAACAGCCAACAGCTTGCAGCACATGTCCCTCCTAAAAACATGCTCCCATCATTGCTAATAATATTAGAAGTGTGAAAAACAGCAGAGGGTTCGAGCAGGTTCTGGTGAAAAGTACATATTGACCACAGGAAAAGTATCATCAGGGGACCATACTGCACCGTTGAGGACACCTAGGGAGGTTGCTTGCCTGGGGGCCTTTATCACGTCTGCAGCTGCAGAAAGGCTTTGCAGAAGCTGCAGAAAGGCCCTGCAGAAAGTCTTTCCTCTTTTCCTATCTCCTCCTCTATCTTCTTTTTCTTCTATTTTTCCCCAAAGTAACTTTCCCAATTACAGTCGATGTATGTCATCATCTATAGAGCCTGCTAATAAATCTCTGTGCGTGAACCTGCCCCGACATCCTTTGTGCAACAGTAACAAAGCCAAGGCGCCCGTTCCAGTTGGCTTGTGAGATTCCCAAGCAGCACATAATGGGGATGAGAGAAAAAGACAATTGGAATACCCAGGCCGGAGGAAAAGCTTCAGATGAGAATTCAAGGCTTGGAAACAAAATCAAGACAATAGTGAAGTCCACTGAACTGAGATCACAAACCATTAAGATGATATATAGCTAGGACAAAACTTTCAGAGAAAAGCCTAAAAAATGCAGTCAGAGTGAGTTTGTATGGAGCAGCATGAAAATTGTTCAAAGGGTGGAAGAAACATAGATGATAGAAATGTTCTGTCTTCAGACAGCTTTTGTGTTTTTAAGAAGCAAAATCATTTTATGAAAGTCTGGAGACATGGACTGAGAGTGCTGAAAAAAAAAAAAAAAAAAAAGTGAAAATGCTATAATAACTTGTATTATTATCATCAAGGCTTCACCAACAGACAAGAAGACTTTTTCAAGCAGGGAATCAAGAGGATTTGTTCTGCCAACTATTTAAGAATGCACAGCTCGACTCAATATGATAACATTTTAAATCCAAATGTAATTATTAATGATAAAGGTTTTATAGGATCCAGTGTTTATATCTGCTGGAAATTAACAGTTATAATCACTATGTCAGAGTGATTGGTTAGTGATATTTTACTAATTTTTGTTTAAATATTCTGGGGGAAAAAAATGAATGATTTAAAGCACTTTTCTTCTTTCAAATCCTATACAGCAATAATCTTCTCTGAACCGGTGTCAAAACTGTCTCAAAGTTATTTTGAGAGGATGAGGAAGCAAATTCAAAATGCTTTAAATTTAGACTGCGGAAGCAGGGGCTGCCTCCTGATACAACATGGTTTAACAAAAAGCTTAGAATTTCCTCTGGCTACTACTGAGGGTAAAAGCAGGGAGACTGTGGATTCCTACAGCCATCATGGAAAAGCAGAGTGGATTAGGACCCCAGTTCGCACCGTTTTTGGCTCCTCTACAAAGCACAACAGAGCTATGAGTCTTCCTTCATGCAGCTCTTCAGCAGGATAGCTTATCCCTCTCTTAAATACCCTTTTTTAGAGCAGGCTGACTCTGTCAGGCTGGCAGGGAAACATAAATGTCTGTCATACAACATTTTCCACATATTTGTCAACTGGCAGACATCCTGCTGCTCTCGCACATGGTTAAACCAGTACACGAGACCCAGTGTGAGTGACCAGGATGCTTCCCGGTCTCCAGCCAGGCTCTAACCACAGCCTTGGCCACCCAGCCTTGGACTCCAATTGGTTTTCCAAGGTCACCAGGCAAAGGCCATCAAACAGTGAATCAATCCATGAGGCTTTTGACTTCCTCCAAGTTTTTGGCCTGGGAACCCACAGCAGAAATTGTTGCAGCAATACTTGTTATTCATCCCTAAATGCATGGAGCTGCACTTAGTGCTGTGAAATTGCATCACACCTTTAACTCGTTAGCCTGCCCTGTCATCCAGCCGCACGTAACATTTGTTTTCTTATGGTAGCAGCACTAGAAAATTCATTTGCAAAATGCCAATCATCTCAGATAGTTTTTCATGTCACATGTATTTTGCTATTTCCTGCTAGAAATAAAGTTCATTATCATTATTGAGCCTTATCATTATCGAAACTACGATATTTTAACATTCTGTGTTTCCTTAGCACATCCTGAGATTAAAAAATGAAAGCTGCAAAGATTTATCTGCACTAATTTGTTGTATGCCATACATAGAAAATACATATTTTGCTCTTCACTGGACAAAACAGAACAAATATTCTCCCTTGCTCTGCACTTTCCCTTCCACCAAAATCATACAAAAGGTGACAACAGCCACGAAGAGAAGCAGTGCCAGACGCATGCTGTCAGTCCTGCAGCAGCCCAAACCTGAAAACTGCTTTTGCTAATGATGTAAATCCTGTGCTCTCTCTCATTTCTCTCAAGCACTAATTGTGGTAGCCAAATCTCCCACATTAAGTTAGATAATTAGCAAGCAGTGTGCCTCACTGAAACTCGCAATTCCCTTTTGCTTTTCTCTTTTAATTAAAATGACTCCCTAACATATTTTCTTGATTTGTATGAGGTGATAGTCACACTCCTGCCTGTCAGCAAACAGCAATAATTCCATAGCTATTGCTGGGAACCAAAGGACACAAGTATAGGAATAAATCCCCAGTGTCAGGGGTTGTTGTTTGCTTCATTCTACAGAGACCAGCAGTCAATCTGATACCATTTCTGAGGTCAGAGTACATAAATAGTAGCTTATGCTGTTTTTTCCCATCTCCAGCCCCTATCTTGTACAGATTCATTTCCTGCAAATGGGATCATAAAATGACTTTGGAGAATGGCTAGAGATGAGCAGCAGCATAATGGGGATTACCGCTTGGCTCTTTCTGAGTTGCTCTGCTTTCACCACAGCATCTGGTGTCTTTGGTAGCATGGGAATATACCATTAGTACATGATGCTACTGCCCCTTAGAAGGCTTTCACATTTCCAGATGGATGTCCCTCATGGTTCTCCATATCTGAAAAAACAAGGTTCTATGAGGCTGAAACCATTCGGGAAAATATTGGCAGGGGATGCATTTTGAAAGTGTATTTTAAATGCTGAAACACACTTATCACAACTTATCCGCTCACACCTCTTCATCATTACCATAAAATGAACAGAAGGCTACGGACACAGTCACATATCTTTCCGTGCTTTCCAGGGCATCTGACTGAGACCAATAGTCTTGGACACCTGCAAACTATCAGATGGGTCCCAGCCTATGTTCAACACGCTCCTGGACCTGAGAGGAGTCCTCACTTTGCTATCAACAAATTTAAAGTTATTCAAAAATGTAGGCAAGCAGGGAATGAGACTTTGGATTTGGATTCCTCTGAGGAAGGTTTCTGCTTATGAGCCCACTTGGAAAGCCTGATCAATAGGAAGCATAAAATTGCTCCATTAATTTTTCAGCGGAGAACTTACTTAGCTGGAAGATACTGCATGTTATTTTTCTTTCTAGATCAAAAATATATGAGGAATGTAACCAAGACATCCTGCAGGAGGAATTATTAATTTAGTGTTGTAGAAAGTTAATATACTATGGTCAAAATATCTTTTAAGGGAAAACATGGGAAGAAACACTCACCTTGAGGTTAAAGAAATACAATAGGAGTCAGGAGATAAAGGTTCATTTCCTGGTCTGATACATTATAGCTGTGTGACCTTGAGCTGTTCATATATGGCTCAGTACTGATAACATGGAATCCAGTGAAAAACCTCTCAAAACCTTCTATGGGAAAGTAGTTAACATGGTAAAATGAGAAGTTCTAAAGGGCTGTAACTAAGTTTGTGATTCAAGGTAGATGTGTGGGAGGACCTCACAAAGCTAATCATAGTCCATGACTCCATTATGGTGCACACTGAGCATCATATATCTGGTAAATAACTGACTTTATTCCTTCCATATGGCTCTTTAGTTTACAAATATATATATGTGTATTATATATTATACTATATTATATTATACTATATTGTATATAATATGTTTATACGAGTTCTACACAACTACAATATTTATACTATAGGAAATGTGATGATGATCAGTAATGTGGAGCAGATACAGAAGATATCTATCCTAGCTGAGCTGTGGAACACATTGCCCTGCTATGGTTTAGTTACTAAAAACATAAATATATTTCAAGAGCAAACTAGACAAACTCATGGATTGGAAAACCACGGACATTTACTGCATTCATAGTAATCATATCCCACTGAAAAACTCCCTTGAACTGCTAAAATTTGAAGACTGCTATTCAGAAATATCATATGTTTTGCCTACTCTTATGCTCTTCCTAGAAATATGCTTTTAGCCCCAATCAGAGACAAGACACATGGCTGCACAGACTTTGGGCCTGTGTGGTCTCCATATTCCTACAGAGTGAGTCTATAACTCCTGTGTGCCATGAAAAATTACTCCGGAGGTGTGGATGCTGTAGACACTTTAGCACATGATAATTTTAATCTTGTGAATGATCCTGCTGAAATCAGGTCTTAAATCAAAACCATATTCATTGCAGTACAGAAGGCTCCAAAAATGACATGGAAAGAAGAAACATTCCCTGAGCTGCAAAAGGACTCGCACAAATGGCTGCAAAACACCGGCCAGGAGGTGTGAGGGAATCCGTGTCCACTGAGGGAGTCGAAATGCAATGAAAGACGGCCAGGAATCTGCGGCCATCCGTCCAAATGACTGATGAAGCTTCAGTGCCCTGGGCAGCCACCCTTGTATAAGCACAAAGATTGTATTTGTGCATAATAGGTGAGGGGAAATCTGCCACCAGGGATGAGATGCTCCGGTTTATACAGAGGAAAATCTTAAAGGTGATGCAACTTACTGAGACTGACATAACTAAGCGAATAGTATGTTTTATACCAAGGACAATTCTTTTTATAGCCAGGGGATTTTATTTAATGCTTTTACCTGAAAGCTACCATTTTAGTCCACTTTTCTTCAGAATGCACTCAGGGAAAATGGGAGAAAGCTGAGCTGTCTCTATAATGCAAAAGATGGTATGGCTTATTAGATTCCCTGTTTATTAGATTCCTATTTATTAATTATGGTCAAATTATTCAAGATTCACAAAAAAAAAAAATGAGTCAAAGTCCAACATCCAAAAATCTGACAGTGCCAGACTGAGTTCCTTGAGAGCTGGAGGAAATATTGTTCCTATTTTTCTTAAAAGTAGAAATATACAATGGAATATATACAACTGCTGGTCAAATTCAGCTGTAAGATACACACACACACACACATATATATATGTATATATATGTACATACATATAGCACTGCTCTGTCTACCCTCAGGTCTATTCTTGCCATTTGATGTCAATTGACCATGAATAAGAACTATGTCTGTGAATTGTCAGAGGACATTAGGGAGATGTAATCATCTAAGGTATTATTTGAAAAGAAAAACCTCTGCTATGATTTGTCTCCAAGTAACTTGTAATAACACAAAGGCCATAATTAACATTTAAGGTGTGCTTTTCTCTCTTGAATAACCTCTTGAACAATTACCGCTGGGGACTTGATAGCTCTATAATGATGACCAAATGCTAGATACAGATGCTAGCCCACTGCAAGCCAAAGCAGGAATAATGTTTTGGTCTCACTGAAAATTTTAGCTGTTTATTCCAGTGAAGTAGAGTTTCATTTCAAGAGGGTAAAAGATTCCTGACCTATATTTCAAGAGTAAACGCTTTTCATTTGCAAAAACTATAAAAATAAAAGGTGAGGTATATATGCAAATCTCACACACCTGTTTCTGAATGAAAAACCTGACAATTCTATCCCTGCGGAAAGATACATGTGTTTATCTTCAGTGTGCAAAATTGAGACCTAGGAATACTGCTAGCAATGCTAGATCTGACTTTCCCAAATGGGTGAATAAAGTTTTTCATCTCTTCTTTGATTCAAAATAATATATGCAGATTTAAAAAAAAAAATCCTTTTCTGCATAGCTCTTCACCTTTGTTGTGACCATTCCCTTAAAAAACTGGTCTTCTCCCTGCAAAGGGTATAAAGGATAGATTTTAGGTAGAGCTGACTTGATAAAAGTTGATTTTTTCTGCCTCAGCCTTAGTTTTCCAGCTGGTGGAATAAGCATATTTGTTCATAATCATGAACAGCATTTGAAATAAGCCTACATGAATTTTCTGTAATAATGTTTATAAATTATTAAAAGCATAAATCACAAACCATGTTCTTTCCCCAAGTACGTTAAGTAAATATTCAGGATTTTAGAAAATGTGGCTATGTGAATTTTAGACGAGCTTTCAGTAAAGGCGTTGTTAACAAAAGTGAAAGACCATGAGGCATCTGCAGTGAAATCTCAAATACAGGATGTGATTATTTCACGTTCGTCTTGCCTCAGAGGATTGTAGAGAAGACTGGACCCTGAGTACTTTTATAACTATCTATCTATAACTACCTACATAAAGATTTTTAATATTGTTATTATTATTAATGCTTAGACATTTTTACTGCATGGTCACGTAATTCTCTCTAAATCTCTAAGAAGTTTTCTGCTTCAATTCAAGTGTCTTAAAAATGTACTAAAAACTTTATTAAAATTCATGAAAAATGATGTCATGATCAATAGGCTAGTGTCTACTATGAAACTTAATCTTGAAGTCTGTATTGATTTTGGTGAAATGGCTACATATCACGTTGGTGCCTGTGTGTACAGAATAAGCCCTTGGGAATAAATCACGCTCGCAATGGTCAAAAAGGGTCTTGAGTTATTTGCATCAGTCTGAATAACAGTCTGTGGTGTAAGCACAGATCTCTTCTGGTCTGACAAAGAATTATGGGCATGTCTTCCAAAACAAAAGCGAAGCCAAGCACTGTTTTTGTTGCTGCAAAAGCTATCATTGGACGCTTGCTTTATTTGCACCTGCCTTCAGGATCTCTGTCTCCTGACCAAAAAAAAACCCCAAATATTTACAGGATTTATGTCAGCCTATCCATGTTTTTGCTTGTTCTGTAATTGGCTATTAATACAGCAGACCTAAGAAAAGCATTCTGAGATGTTTCCTTTTCATCTTTAGTTAAGCTGGTAATAATGCCATTGTGGAGACAGTCTGACAGCAATGAAGATAAAGCCCTTTTCTAGGGAGATTTCCTATGATGGAATCAGCCTCTGATTTTTTTTTATTTAATTATTTATTTTTGTCTGGAAAGGTTAACCTAAAATGGCACAAATGTTTCCTTACAAACTCACCGAGCCGAAGACAAAAAGAGATTACTCTCCAGGGCAACTCATCTTGCCTACCTGACACTTATGTGAGAACAAGAATATTCAGCCTCTTTCTCTTCAAGGAACATGGGGGACTATTTTCAATGAGAGGTCTGAATTCTGAACAACTGAAGGGAGGCAACCTGGAATCTCATCTAGACTCTTCCAGTCTGCTTCTCCCTTGGAGGAAGAAAAATTGACTTAACAGTTTTGTCCTCATACACTGGAGAGCTATATCCTCACTATATGTAGCATTTTCAGGAAGAGTAGGAGTTCAGTTACGGAGACGCTCTTGTTTACATTGACTCAGTCAACAAAAAGTGTGACAAAAGTCTGTGGACAGACAATTTATTTCATTTTGAGCAGAGATAGGGTGTGTTTACTGCTGAAAAAAAAGAGTTACTGTAAAAAGTTAGTGTACAACACCCTTATTAGTATTCAATCTGAAATGCAGACCAATTGCTGTAAAAGGCCCAGAAATCAACTTCAAAGAAAAGACTGTGGGGTTTATTTTCTGTATACCAAAGATTTAAACATTAAATAATTCTTTTCATGCATCAGTTATTTTTTTCTTCCTTTTGTAAAGGGGAAAATGTAAAAAGGGAAAAGAAGCTGAAATATTCTCTGCATTTTCATGGCAAGACAGCTAGTGTTGGGCCAATAATAAGTGTAAAATGCAGGACCCTAATGTGTCCTTGTTGATTTTCACTGGAGGGACACTTTGTCCCTATCAGGCCCTATTGACCATATCAGTCCAATAGAGAAAGCATAGGCAGCTGGTTTTGTGCTGTAATGATGCTCGCTATCACTATTTTGTCACTCTGTATTTTGTTGTTTGTTTGTTTTTTAAACAGTAACTTCTAGAATGGAGAAAGGCACAATCGAGGTTTTAACAAAAGATAATGTTCTAGTCTGTACTATCCTTGTGGTCTCTTTATCATTATAAGAAGAAGAAGAATCAAGGAACTAATCCTGATTTTGTATCCCTGGAATCTGACCTGCAGAGGAAGGGAAGGGAAAGTCATGCACATGAAAATACTCTGCAAATATTAGACAAAAATTAAAGAAACCTTAACTAACCCACAACAGATGATGATGATGATGATGGAGAAAGGGCAATGCAATTACTAAGAGACATACCAGAAAGTGAGCTTGAATCTCAACATTCTTTTGGAGAGTAGGTAGTGATTTATTCCTTTAGAAAGTAAGCAATTTCTAGTACTTTATATCTTTCTCAGCATAGTAGCACTTTAAATATTCAAGCTTTACTGATGATCTAGATTTAACTGCAATACTCTCAAAAATTCAGCCAATCTATTGTACTCCACTGGATTTAGTGGGTTTAAAACATGCTCCATATCTTTCTCACAGGTTTAAGATTTTTTAGTTTGAATATTCCAAGTTTCATGTCACCTATAAAAAGTATTTTTTTCCTTCACCACTGAAAAAGAAATAGTCGTGATTGGTTTATTCCCTCTATGTTTGATGCAATTTTATATTTGATAAGCATCAGCTTAAATCTCTAAATATGTACTCAGTCTTAATATTTACAAGTAGCCTCTGTGGAACTAGTAGGATACCTAGCAATGTCATGACAATCTTCCTAATCACCTTAGAGAAATTCAGATCACTCATCATAAGTAGCTGAGGACAAGGAGTTCCTAAATTAGCCTTAAACCGTTTGTGAATTTCTAACAAATTCTGCATGAAGCATAATTTCAGAGAGGCGAAGCATGTCTGTAAATGTATCTTTTTTGTTTTGTTTTGTTTTTTGAAGGGCATTATTTATCCAAAACTCTGTTTTTCAGTATGGTGTTGCATTGTGCATGATCTGTGAATATTTAAAAGCCTTTGTTGCTGTTACTGTTGTTGGTAGCATGACTTCCCATTCATACTTTCCTGCATCGCCTGCCTTTCTTCTCAGTGGTGATTTATAACAGCCCTCATTGAGTTAGAGCAAATGCTTACATAAGTGAGGAAATAGTATGATGTATTTTCTCTTTATTAGAGAGGAAAAAAAAAAAAAAAAAAGCTGGCATCATGCAGCTGTCTTTTTTGCTCATGTCATTTTTCCTTGCTAAGGACCCAGTACACCCAGCACTGAAGTTACCAGCCTGCCTGCATTTCCAGTGCTCAGCACATTCACTCATGGAACAGCACTGCGCTGAGAAAGACACTTAACTGAGCAGCTGTGCATCTTCTCTTGGCTGGAAGAGAGCTGCAGCCTGCCTGGGTCATTTTGAACTGAAACAGCTCAGCTGGGAAAGCACCTCATCTTTTTCTTTGGCATGTCCAATTGTCTGATGAAACTTGAAGAAGTTTGCATTGATTCGACCTCCTGTTAGACCAGCATCCAACTTCTTCCTAAGCAAGCAGAAACAGAAACCAGCCAAAGGCTAACTACACTCAGTGTAACTTACAGCCTGCAAGTAGTCGGTGATGGATGCGGGCTACAAGATGCAATGGAAACACAGCACTGCCTGTGACTGATCGTATCTGTCCATAGCTGCTGCTCCCATCTGCCTCGATCACTCTGCAGCACTTAGTAGTCTCAGGCAAGGGCTACAGTGGTGCCAACGGAAAAAAAGGCCCCAGGAAATTCATTAAAATAGTTCAAATCTATCCTGAAGAATAGGAGAAGGAAATTCCACCTCTGTTTCTGATGTCTCCCATTGTTTAGTTTTTATTCTTTTCACGTTTGGCTTCTAGTTATAATTAAACCAGCATATTGATAGAAAAACTAAGGAAAACATTTTGAAGAGTTTGCAGGCAAGGAGATTCACATCCCCTGAGGATAAATTCAAGTCCCCACTGTTTTCTTTACTGATGCTAAGCTCTCTAATACTGGGATTCCTAAGTAACATATTCAGGTAGTTCTGTGTGGCTAGGGGATTGCAATCCCTCCTCTATCTATTGATCTTTCCTTACCTATAAATGCCTTCTTCATTTTCTTATGGGCAAAAATAATAAATCAACCTAGGTATCTACTAGTACAGAATATTCAATATGAATCTTCATCAAAACAAGGTCCTTGGAGAATATAAAATCACACTTCTGCTTTCTGCGCTGGCTTTCCAGAAAATATTAAATGAGGCTCAAAGCTTTGCACTTTCTCTTTAAGGCTGTCTGCGCCTTCAGCCTGGAATAATTAAAGACGTTGTAAAGCTGCAGGCTGACTACATAGCTGACAACTCTGTTCCGCAGGCATATTGCATTTTTCTGTTATAAGTGTACAGCTTTCCTGTTTCTGACAGGGAGCTCTCTCAAGGGACTGGATGCTACGGGACTGCAGAATGAACTCGCAAGGAAACTAAGACCCATCACAAAACTCAGCATTTTCTGCTACTTGGACTTCTCACTCTCTAATATAAATAGAGGTTGACTTGTACAGGAGAAAAAAAAAAGTCTCCAAAATTTCTTCCCAAGCTTAGCACATCACTGCACACATAACACTCTCCCAGGAGAGCAAATGCAAGAGAAAACAGTCTCGCTATGACAGATGTTAAGCATGCTGTTTAATGCACTCGTGAAAAGTGCTGAGCATTTTCTGCTGGTGAGGCAGGTATAAACAGTAGCGTAGCGTAGCTCAGATCACCCTCTTGCCACAGCACTTGTTAGTTAAGATAGCTGAGGACGTCATTTCCATGGATTTGCTTTAGTATCAAATGCAGACATTGATCCTTACTTTCTCAGGCTTTACCATGAAAACGAGAGCACACACAGACTCCAGAAGAATTCTAATTTTGATCTGCTTTACAGCCATGAATGCAAAGTGAATATGGATGTCGTGGTAACACTGATTTTTTTAACAGCCTGTGAACTCTCTTTGCTAAAATGGAATTGATTGCACAAAGGGAAAGGTGATGAAGATCCAGATCACAGCAGAGCTGGGAGAAAATTTTTTGTCATTTTGGTGACGTAAAACAGTAGAAAGTTTGCTTTTGCCTGTCCATTCAGGTAGGTTTCACAACTCAGTCATTTTCCTAGAATAGTAAAAAGAATATGGGCTGCTCTTTAATCATTTGTACAGGTGGAAAATAATGTTGGTAAAGATATACAACCAAATGGTTGTATCACAACATATTGCTATTTAAATGAAAGATGAGAACACAGTGCTGGTTTCAACCTATGTCTCTGTAACTCTTACACAGAGTCTCTAAAAATGAATGCACTTGTAGGGTTTTCACCCTACAGGACAAAAAATCTGTGACAGCTTAGGGTTCTTTTTTTTGTCTGTTTGTTTTTTGTTTTGTTTAATTGAATTTCAGTTTAAAATATTAGACCAAGTTACATTCATTGAATAAAGACATCTGAACCATTGTATGACTTCAACTTTACAGAACTAGCGTAAGTATCCTTCATATAACTCAAATTTCACCAAAAAGTGGCAAATGTTCAAGTTAGACGTTGTCAGAAACGTGTTGCAGTATGTTCCTACAGACAGTTGCTTTGTTTCTCACATTATCTGGTCATGAACCAGAATACAGAAGGTCAATACATGGTTTAGCAGAGAAGCTTCTATGATACAATTTGAGTATTAATAGCAGCCATCCTCATACAGAAACAGAGCGCATAATTACATGGGTAAGTTAAGATACATGTCCCTTACAGGTGTGTAAGAAACGAGCCATAGAGAGCATCATTTGACTCCAGCTAAGCAGTGGGACATGGAAGCATTTGCAAACTGTAACTACAATGCATTTGGTATCAGCTGGAGTTTTCATAGTGTTAATGGCTTCCAACTATGTCGCAAGATTAAACATGATCCACTCCCTTGCAACATCCGTTTTTAGCATTTAAGCAAGGATGGAGCTGCTCTGCACCCTGATAGACCTCCCAGTCTGACAACGGGGGCACAAGGGACTTAGGATATGCTATACAGCTCAACCGCCTGCATCTCACATAACTATAATGTTTGACCAGTATTATAAAAAGCTCAATTCACCTTTAAGGGTCACTACTGCTAACCCTCCACAGTCCCTGACTTTTTTAAGCAAGAGGAGAAAAGTCAGCTCCATTGCCTTTTGCGAGCCTGGCCCTAATGTCATGAACAGCCAAATTGCCTGTGCAGGTTCTGAGGCACCGTACTGCATAACTTCAAAGCAAAGTGCATGCATTAGGCTAGATGAATTTTACCTAGCTTACATTAAATTTGTTATTACAGAAAATGAGTAACAGAATTTTGAGATACAAAAGCTCTTCTAAGAGAACAATTTTGAAAAGAGTGATTTTGCCTCTTACCAACATCTCTAGAAATACTAATCAACATACTGCAATTAGATGCTGGCAATGCTGTTCAGATTTTGAGTGCTGTAAAAAAAAAAGAAAGCTAACGAAAGCCTGTAGAGACTTAAATTCTTTCTTATTTATTGGGCTCCTTAGTCATTTGGCAGTCTGATATGTGCTAAAATTTATGAGTTTATTAAAAAGAAATGCATCTGCCTGTATGCTGTGCAGCCTGGCAGATTTTTGCCCACATCATGGTTTAAAGGAACATTACAGAAATTATTGTAAGTAAAATGTCCGTCATATTTAGTTCTCAGGTACATTTACTCCCCATTGAGCACAGGGCTTACTGGACACTATCATGTTTTAGAGTTCAGACACACTATGAAATGTTTCCAAACCCAACCTGAACCCTCGCTGAATGTTCCTTTTTTTATCGTTCCCTTTTTATTTATGATTCACCACATTTATTAAGATAAAAGCTTGCACTGCAGAAACAGTCTAAAGTATACCCCCTGCATACAAACTGATCTCCAGATTACTAGCAAAATTGCTGCCTTTGTGTACTTATGGACTGACGTGATAACTGAAAATAACTTCCATTAGCACTATGAAAACTCCAGCTGATACCAAATGAATTTCATTTGATACCAGCAGAGAAAAATATTGGCTACTGAGATATTCTTTGTTCATGGTTATTTACAGCTAGCTAGAATCCATGTCCTGCTCAGGAAGTCAGACGTCTCCAGATGCTTTTCTTTACATCAGATCCTTAAATGCAAGATTTCCCTTCTAAGACTACCTAATATTCATATATCTATGTGAAATTCTTTCTTAATAGACTTGGCTTCCATGTCTTGGTTCTCTGCAAAGAAACATTTCTTGCAGTATTGCTGAAAATATGGCTCTTCATCCCAGTGAAAGCCTGTGGTAGCCAGTGTCATAGGATATATTTTTTTCTGGTATTGTGCCAAACCATATTGCCCATGTAGAAAGAGGGTAAGTTTATACCAAGACATGACCAAAGTGTCATACAAACACTCAGCACATCGCTGAAGAGACATCTGCCACTTCAGTGATGTGACTGATTTTGCATGTGACCTCCTGAAGGGCAAGGCACAGACGTTATGCTAAGGTATTTCACGTGATCAAGAGAAGTGCATTATCATGATGCTTAGTTTCAATGTTCTGAAGTTGCTGGATACTTCTGCTCACTTTCTTCCAAAAAGCACAAGGCTGTGTTTTTAGTTCAGTTATCAAAATAACTGTGAAACAATGTGAAACAAAGCTGCTTAGACCCAGCTGCAAATTGCTTCGAACCCCAATTTGTCTGTTGCACAATTACTGACTTGGAGACTACAAAAAGAAAAGAGACCAAAGCCACAGCCTAAATGTGTCTGATATCTATTTCTTTAAGGACATTAGGAAAGGAAAGGTCAATGTACTG
This sequence comes from Crypturellus tataupa, assembly GCA_034781795.1. NCBI lineage: Eukaryota > Metazoa > Chordata > Aves > Tinamiformes > Tinamidae > Crypturellus > Crypturellus tataupa. The sequence continues at coordinate 2,504,572 of JAWLRI010000693.1, read as the reverse complement.
CTTAGATGTAAGAGTCTTTCTTGTTGAATGGATTTTTTTTTAAGAGTTCTTCTTTTCCAGTAATTCAGTTACTGCTTCTTGATCTTATTCTTAAATTTAAACCCAAGAACTGGATCCCCACAAAAAGCCAGTATACAGGGTTCATTTTGTCTATCTAGCTGCCTTGTCTTTCTGTATTTTTTTTATCTTGTGTGTTTACATGCGTTATACGTTTTCCATTTTTCTAGTTTGCTTTGTCTATCTGTTTAAAAAAGGAGGCTTCAAATGTAACCAAATAATGTAAGTCTTCCTTAGAGTCAAAGAAGAAAGACAAATACTTCCAGACAGAAGGTTATCTCATGTAAAGATAGGTATCTAAGCCATTTGGGATAAGCAGTTCTTTAGAAAGGCCTTTTGCACTACAGCGTGAGTCTAAATGTTAGCTCTTAGTAGACTTTTAACTTTTCTATGTCTCCCACTGGATGAGATAAATTCCACTTGTGATATAGTTCGTTTCATATTTTTTACCAGAGGCCCCCAAGATATTTAAAATTGTATTTTCTAAGCTTAGTTGTCCAAATGTAGACATTTGTCATAATAGAAGGTAGATCTTTACATGTCAGCTTTTCTATTTAGAGTTCAAGAAGATTCTTAACTGATTGTTTCTTTTTTTCCTGTCTTTTTAGTTAGATTTGCTTGAACAGAATATTAGACACAAAAAAGCGTTTATATCACGTTTAATCTTATCTATGTGGAGTCCTATTTTCAGAATATCTTCTGAACTGCTACCGCTCCTGAAATCAGCAAAGTTTTAATGTATTCTAATTTCCTGAAAATCAAGTCAGAATATGTGTCTAGAGACTTCCATGGACATTTTTTCGAACCTTCATATTCACATTGAGGCCTTCAGTTCTGCATAAGATTGTTTTTGCTTCTGAGTGACCTACACGACAGCTTAGCACCAATATAACTTCAGTCTCAAGAAAAACATACAACCAGCTATATGTATATGTATGAAGTAAAGAAAGTCACTTTCAGCCTTCTGATGAACCACTCTCAGTACTGCAGGCCATGGAGCTAGCTCAGTCACTGAGAGCTAAGGGATTTCTTCACCACATCATAGTGAGCTGTGCAAACATGGCCTTAGACATTTAAACTTGTGGTTGCAAGTCAATTTCTTCTATTTGCAACTTGGATATACTTGGTGTTACAAGTATACCACAACTGGTGCAACTTGGACCCGAAAGGATAGTAGGATTATGTTTCCTGGTGGGCTTCAGTAGCAAGGATGGAAGGAAGAAGCTCAATCAGTAGAAAAGATCACTTCACTGGAAAAATATGCTGAAGTATCAGCTGATTTAATACATGCAGGTCCAGTGTTCCTTATCATTTTAGGAAAATACCTTTGAGCTAAAATCACAGATACATGCAGCTGTAAGAAACATTTTTACTTAACATTTATAAATGCTACTTAGGGTACATTAGATATAAGACAAGTTCCCATTGACTTTGTTTAAACTGCTTTTGAAGAAATTTTCCAAATATCTTCAATTGTATCCTTCATTGAGATTCTGTTCCAACAGAGATTTTTCCAGCAGCTCTCACTATAAAGTCTTCATAGCTGTTTGAATATTTGTGGTTTGGCTTTCTTTTGGTCTTATAGGATAATCTTTCCATTATAAGCCTCCTGACCACCCAGAAATAACAAATGGATGGTTTATCCACTCTCCCAAACTCTTTGCTTTTAAGAATATTGCTATGATATATATTTTGCCAGTCTCCAGTCTTTCCACTTAAATCTAACAAGGCATATGCTTGCTCTGTGCCTTTCTGGTGAAACATCCAATGTATGCAGTTTTAATCTTCAAAAGGAGATGGATTTTTTTTTCTGTATTCTGGAGGCAAAAAAAAAAAAAAAAAGAAAATAAAAAAGCACTAAAAACACTGGGTAGGAGAAAAATAAAATAATCAGCTTGAATATTTGCACTTTTTTAGGATTGATTTAACTGGCATAATTTTAGAAATTTGATTTTGTTAAAGTCAGTAAGCAACTTGTTACAGTTTGCTGCCTAATGGAGCTCCACCTACAAAAGATTGTAGATGTGCTCCTACTAATGACACTTTGGACCAGGCAACCTCATTTTGCTACCCATTTTGCTCCCACATTTTTATGGTAAGTGTATCTAGTGAATTTTTCTTCGAGATTTTATAAGGCAAACTTTGATTGCAATAAAAAAAAAGAATTGATCATCAATATCGCCATCACTGACGAAGTAAAGAAATGGTTTTGAAAACAAGATGACAATGTTCAAAAAGAAAAACAGATCAGAGCAGTGTTGTCCTGGCAAATAAATTGAGAAAAGTTAATTTTATCCATCTACTTTAAAATTGAAAATGGAGCCTGCAAACAGGGATAAAATATATAAAGTTTAAAGATATATAATGTTTGGTTTACACAGAGCCATGTGTTTACTCCAGAGTCTGAACATCATGTTAGCAAATCCTCTGTACTGAGCCTCTTAATGACCTTCACGGCACCTGGTATCAAGGCCCATTCAGCTGGGCGATTTTCAAAGGTAATGAGGATGGAGAAGTGTATGAAAGGCAGCTTAAGCTGTACTTATTCTAGCATAAGTGTTTTGTTTCTATGGAAAAAAAAAAAACAGAATGTGAGGCTGTTAAGCTCAGATCAGATTGACAGACTGGAAACATAATGCTAAAAGATTGCTATACCCCGCAGCTAAGCCTGTATTTTTTTTAAATGAGGTTATACTCTGAAAAGTGACTGAATAAATGGCCCAATTTTTATTTTATTATTTATTTGGATTTATGAGTGTATAAAAAGTGGGTAAACTATGTTTTGACATTTTAAAACCCCCACAAATCAAACTACAAAGAGGAAACCAGCAGCAAATATCATTATGTACCAGAGAGTGATAAGGAGGCAATCCTTATAAAAGATTACCGGCGTATCTCATTCTCTCACTTCTCCAGCCAAAAGCTCACTTGAAACCTAAAGTAAAATCACTAGCTCTGTGGCACACCATGAAGGCAAGAGCACAAGGCACAAGTCTGGAGCATGAGGGCATTCACACCTCCTCCCATTCCTGCCTTTGCATATTTGCTGATGGCAGCTCTGACATTAGTTTCTAGGCATCTAATACCAGTTTTGCTCACAAATGAAAGTGCATCCAGATTTTGCCAGACAAGCTGGCCTCTTTCTAACTGGTGCAGTCACAGGCAATCGAACATAACCCAGCACAGCAGGTGAGGCTCGAAATGAATCAAGGACTTGGTTGATGATGCCCATGCCCCAGGAGACACCTGCTCCGGCTCACACATTTTCTTTGGCTCCACAGTGCTAACAGCAGCAATGCGCCCAAGGTTAACATGAAAAGGAAGCAGGTATGGACACGCTTAAAAAGTCACATTCCTACCGCACCTGCATGCCAGGGAATTGCCTTCTCCACAACAAAACCTCCTCAGTGCTTGAGGGTAATTACACAGCTCTCTGAGACAGAACTCAAAGTGAGCAAAATCTTACAGTTCACCAACTTCCGATCTGAATTCTTCAACTGCTGAGAAATCAGAGAGCTGTTAAGCTTATAGAGGGTAACATTTCATTTTTAAGGTGAACCTCAAACCAGATTTCTCTGTACAGACAGAGAGTATCCCTGTTATGAGACAGCAAGATGTCCTTCACAAAAATAGCCATCTGCTATACAAAAACTATTGCTTAACGAATGTCTAAAGGCCACATTGAGACAGCTTGTTATAGATGCCCAGATTAATTATCCTGACAACTGTGACATCTAAGTTCAAGAGATCAATGAGCAATTCAGATAGAATAGCATCCAAGGCCACCAAAGCTGCCTCTCCAGACAGCCAGTGGACATAAGTAGTTGTGATGCCTGTTGGACACTGGAAGTTGTCAGCTTGTTTAACATCATGACTGTTTGTTTCTGGTGCCTATATGAGCAAGAGCTAAGGTCTCCCAGCCTTAGGTAACATGCATCTCTCATCCACCTCTTGGGCTTTGGATATGACATCAGTGCTGGAGATCATTTCATTTGAACTGTCTCCCGATGAAACACCCAGATGACACTAATCACCTTATCAATGGAGAGGGACAGGCACCTTCAGGCCTTCTCACTTACCTTATGCATTTTAAGTCCGGCATGGTCAATGAAATGTTGGCGTGGCATCTCAGCCGGACAATAATAATATTTTTGGAAGTGTGTGTCTCTCTCCATGAATTATATAAGGAAATACAACTAGTTTCGCCCAGATCTTATCTCTTCACAGGTAAAGTGATTTTAGTTTGACCCTGGTTGATTGTGTTAAAATAAGAATCCTTCCATAACAGCCATTTTATTTACTCCAACAGTTGGCAGATAAATTTGTTTTCGTGCCAGGATTAAGTGGCTATAATAGCAATACTCTGAAACAAGTATTTGCTTCTGGGGACATCTTCTTTTAATTTATTAACTTATTGACTGGTGGTATATGCAAGGGGGTCAAAAAAGTCAATGAAAAGTCGAAAGAGTATGCTTGTATTAAGCTTCATGTAGCTATTCCTCACACTATCTGAGCACAGCAAAAATGTCTGAAGTACACACCATCTCAGTTTCATCATAGTGAAAGCAAAACATGATATGCAGATGGTCAAAAAAAATCCTTATATCTATGCTTATATCTATCTTGCTTTTGCGTGTCTTCCTTCTGGGTAACTTTATAAAATGCTGAGCTCTATAACAACTGAGTAAACCATACTCTTAGTTCACTTCCTTTCCTGCGCAAGAAAAAGAGAAATAATGTGGAAAAGAATTATTCACATGGTAAGTCGCACCACAGATCTCATTGTGTGTGCTCTTGCAACATATTTAAAAATGGAATCATCATTAGAAATAGTGCAAAAATAAATTTACTATTTATTTGATTTACTGCTTACAAAATTTTCCTTTACTTTTGCCCATGCCATGAAATTTAGAGGACCAATAGCACCTCCCCAGGATGATGGTCTCCTTGTGATTTAGCAGCCTCGCTGCATGCACTGCAGTTTGAAAGACAATTTGTAGGGGAGGTGAGTTTTCTAAAATTATTCTTATTCTTGGTTTCTATTTCATAAAATACCAAACCTGAACACCTGCAATAGGCAGATATTCAAGTAATATGATAAAGTCTAAAATGATGTGCTCTTATTTAAATAACAGTTAACTCGTTTCTATCACTTTCTCTCTTTGTAGGCTTATTTCCCTATAACACAGAAAATCTGGATCTTCATGGAACAATATGGTCTACATAAATTACTTGGAAAGCCCTTGACTTCTGTCACAGAACAGGAGCACTCACGAAGACAGGCAACATAATGCTTATGTTTTTTGTTGATGGAGAAGACAGGAAGACATGTGGGAGCACGAGTTTCCACAGTCTGCTTATTTTGGTGCCTAGCTTAGGTAGTACTTTGCCAGTAGCTGAGGCTGCTGCTGCTGCTTGGTGAAAGGAGACACTCTGCCTGTTGCTGCAAGACTTGGAAAGCACTTCCCAGGCCCTCCTCACATAAGGAAGTGAAGCTCCTGAAATATCCGTATGTTAAATATTTAATGCTTGCATTGAGAGCATGGGAAACCATCAGGAGCACGAGGTTTCTCTGCCCATGCTCCTTCCAGTGCTGCCCTCAGACAACTCAAGCAACGTGCAGCCATTTTACCACCAGAGGCTTGGGAGACGTGGAGCCGGAGAGGGCCCTGGGGTGCCATTAGCACCCACATCTGGTCATCTCTCTGCCCTAGTGACAGCTGCAGAGGGCCACACTTTGGGCTATAAAATGCCCCAAACTGGCAGTTGGCCCTCGGATAGGACATTATCAGAGCAGATCCCGGGAGCCGAGTTGCTCCAGCTCCCAGATGCGTGCGCCGGTTGTTCAACCCTTGTGCGCGTGGTGAAAGTTGTTCAGATGTAGATGAAGGCAGCCCCAAACCTGAATGTCTCCAGTGTTTTGGGGTTCTCCGGGGGTTTAACCAAGTGCCTAAAAGAAGAAACTATAGAGTTTTGAGTAAACGGTGCTTTGAGTAAACAATCCCTTGAGTAAACAATCTTTTGAGTAAACAATACTCTGACCTTGGATTGGTTTTAATCAGAACTGAGCATTTCTTCTTGCAAGGCAGAAAACACCAGGATATGATTCATGCCTCTCACATCAAACATGAACATATCTGCGCAGCATCTGCAAATGCAGGTAGGGTCTGACTCCCCAACTCTCCTGTTTGTTGTGAGTCTTCTGTGAAACAAGGCAGATTCTGGAGCTGAGAAAGAAATAGGCTTTTTTCAGAGGAGGAAGGATTCCACAGTCAGTAAACTGAATACACCATTTTCCTAAAAACTCTTTTCCTCACCCCAGTTCAAATCTATGGACATATCTGCAGCATACCACAAGTGTTTCTTTAACTTTACCAAATTGATGTGAAAACATTATTTTGAGTAACTGGAAAAAAATGTTTACGTTGCTTGTCAAAATTGTTTACATTGTTACATTAAAATGTGGAATCACCCAGTTCTTTTAAGCCCATGTGCACTAGCAGAAAGAGCACTTAAGCCCAGAAATACGATATACAGACTAGCAATCGCCTATGTAGGGCAAGATATCTTAACAAAGCAAATTATCCTTTCTCCATGAAGTTCATCATTTGTTTTCATGTTAGCTACTTTTGTTTCTAAGCTAGAAAAAGGCTAATCTTCACTAACAGAGTCCCATTAATACTGTGAGATATACAACAGCGCAGCACCCCAGCTTTGCTGCAGTGTGATGCCAAACAAAGCCACTAAGGAATTAAGTTTTTCCATAGAGTAAGGCGGGCATGCTTTGCTCACTGTCCTACTCCCCAGATTCACATGGGGAGAGGAGGCACTTCTCACCATGTGCAAACTGTTAAGAGGATGCGAAAACAAATGTTTTTAATTGAAATTGTCATTGCTGAGCCAGACTGCTGTCTGGGGTATCTTGCTGAAAAGTGACAGCAGCAGCAGGGAAACAATGTAAGAGATTGTAAAAGTGGTTCTAGTTCTGCATTAATTCAGGGACCACATATGGGATGTTTTCATGTTGTTTATTTTAAGAATGAACACTAAGGGTTGAGTTGTGCAAGGCTGAGTATTGGGGAGGAAACCCAGGCTTGGTCAAATATTGGAGATCTGCACTCTGTCAAACTTCTGCCGCTGATTGGCTGTGTAACCTTCTGCTATTCACTTCTGTAATACATAGTGCCAGTATTTTCTGTCATATTCCATGACTATTCTGACTCTTGACATCTTTGGTTCACTGGGGAAAAGAATAGTCTTATTGCAATGCATCTTTAAGTGCCGCTGCAATAGCACTGCCATAATGCTACAATAAGCACCATGAATACAAACAAACAACAAAAATAGTTTGCACTATTACATTTGCAGTGGAAAGTTCCCTACTTCCCTTTGGTTCAGATCCCCCATATTTTTGCTAAATACTGTTCTCTCTGCCACTGCAGCATACACTTACCAAAGCCCGAGAGAGACTCATTAAATCTGAAGCTGTCCTTTCTCAAAGATTAACATTCCTTTCATTTTTAATTCAGAACAAAACCTACTGTAAGTATACTATTTTCTGCTCTACAAACTCATTTTTTGTTTTGTTGACTACGTGAGTTTTGTCTCTATAGGCTTAGCCACTGCATGCCTATGTGTGTGTGTGTTGTATGTGTATTAGTGGGTGTGCGCTATCACCTACCAAACACATTAGCAGGGTGCATTTCCAGAGGGTCATACCAAGGCACAAAGTTAAGCTGTCCAAGCTTCGCCCAATCTCAAGTTATGCAGCAGCGCGACTTCTAACTCTGGCACAAAATCTAGAGACAGACCATGTTCTCTAAGAACAGGTATCTCTAAGAACAGGATACTGGTATCTGGGTGTTGATCACAAAGCTGAGAGCTGCTTCGTGTGTACCTGGTCTCCAGCACTTTCTTTTTTTCAGTTCCTGCATCAGATTTTAAAACACCCGTGGAAAAGAAGATGTCATCCAGTTTTCTTTTACTCAGGGAGAAACTTACACTGAAAAGGGTGAGGAAGTCGAATCCCAGCACTCGAATCATTCTCATTTTGTCAACTTTTCTGAATGAGACAGAAAGATTTTCCCTTTTTCACAGGAGACAGGAAAAATAACTTTGGCAGTTTGGCTTTGCAAAACTAAAGTGATCTTTCTGAACCCAGAAGATAGGCTGCATTGCAAATTCCATCAAAATGTTCTCAGTTACATGAATAAACCTGATAAAATATTCAGACAGGCCACAACTATCTGCAAAAAGCTTCTACAGCAGTTCACAGCATGAGCCAACTATACACAAGTCTCTTCTGTTTCAGACAAAGTAGAACTGAAATCAAAGAATTAGTGCAATTTTATATTCAGATTCAAAGAATTATATAATGCTAATGCTACCACTGAGTCCATAAATAGCCTTACTCTTCCTATGCTCTCTCGGCTCCCTAGTTCTTGAAATATTAAATCCTTTGGATTCTGACTTTAGACACTGTGTGAGCAAATTAAGCTTATGCATATGTGCAAAGTAAATGTTTGTGTGAGGTACTTCTTCACTTTATGTGCCTGCATCTGTGATATGCAAAGGGCAATGCCTTGGGCATGCATTCAGGTCCATTTCGGGCTCCGTGGATCTATGGCGTAGGTCCCACAGCTGCAACTACCTTCTGGGCTGGGAAGCACATTTCTGCTGCATGTCACAATGTGCACTCTGGGCATGCTCCATGCTGCAGATTTCAACTGAGATCAGAGTAAATGCCGTAAATGCCCTCTCTCCTGTGCCTAGTTTCTATAGGAAGGGAAGATTCCCACTGAAAATTGGAAGGGGCACATGCAGCTTTTCTAGTGTAGCTAGTGCCAGGGGAAGCAGGACAGGCTGCAGCTTATGCTTGCACTGCATGTTAGTAGACCCAGGGTCTGACCGGTGTTGTCCTGCTTGTAAGGGACTAGATTTGATTCCCCAAGCAGCAGCTTCTGTCTTTGTCCCTTAAGCACATATTCCCCCACTCTCTGCGGTTGCTACCAATTCTAATTCAAAAGTCATCTCCCTTTGGCATAGATTTGTATTTCCACACTTTTGTGATGGAAAATTATGAGCTGAAATAAATAATCATGAGCCTGTGCTAGCAGAAGGAATGATGTCCCCTAAAGGAAGGAATCCTCAGCAATTTCATTTTTCTGCATAATTAATTTTTTGTGTCCCTCATTTGGAGTCTCTGTCACACTTTGCAATTCCACACTAGGGCATTGCAGCTATTGCTTTAGGGCACAAGTCATTTAGATTCTCTAAGTCCCGTTTTGACATCCTCAGTCCCACTGAGTAGATATTACACATTCAAGGAATCTCACTGATACCAAAATGACTAACCATGTGAGTGCAACTTACAGCATCAATAAGCTACGTGACCTACTGGATAAATTAGTGCGGCTCTGCTAATGCATTGTAAAGTAATGCATATGTTGTATAATGCTTTGGAGGAGGAATGGGTTGAATCATGCCTTGCAACTGGTGGAAGGTTTCTTTTCTCTGACAGACGTGTATGATTCAGACAGAAAACTTGAATTTGTGTGAGAATGTATGAGAATGATAAACGAGGGTCTGGGTACAAGAAGCAGATCTAAGTAATTATTAGACATGCAAAGGCCAAACAGAGATGATCTTCACATAATATGTGTCATTCCTCCAGCTTACATATATATTACTGTTAATACTAATCTCCATATAAACCACAGCACTAGCCATGAAATCCAAGCATGCCATGAAAATGGCATTATTATGCATGCTGTTTAAAAATTGGTTCAAAACAGGCTCCCATCTGAAGGCATCTCAGCTCTTCCCCGTTTCCACAAGTCTCTGTAATATCTTAATTATTCATACATTATGCATATTCCCTAATGGGAAATGGATGGTGTATAAGCTGACAATTTCTTGTTATTTATATTCATTTCAGAAATAGTTTCAATTATCTTGAACTTTATTTTCTGTGACCTGAATTGTTTCATTGTGAGTTCATACATGTAAAATGTGTATTTTTTGCCACGTCTGTCTCATGAAATCTCTCATCTTTTTCTGTAGCTTCAGTTACCCCTAGACCACAAAAAGGCTGCCTTTTCTTTTTTTCTTGCTTTTCTTTGCTTTGACTCATTCCGTATTGGTTTTCTTTTTTTTTCTTTATTTTTTTTTTTAAAAAGGAGGATTCACGACATAAAATATGCATTTGTGCCAGGGAAACAAGCGCTCTTGCTGCCCTTCGTTTGCATCAAGTAATATTAACCTAAAGTTTCCTCTGGGTTTAATTTTAGTTTCTCTAGAGCTGCTGCTGTACCATGTCTCCTTTTAGACTGATCTCACTGAGCACAGCTGCTCTTTCTGATGCATTATCCTCTAGCAGGGCTCAGACTTATTTAAACAATGCACAGAAATCACTGTCTGCGCTTTTCTTCCCTTGAGATGACATTCTGCTCCATAATTATGATTAATCCCCCTAAGATGGCTGATGTGATTGGGTTAGCAATTGAACTTTCTGAAGGAAGATAGCCTGGATTGATTAAAAAAATAACAGCCTAATAGATTTTAAGACGAGAGGGACTGCTCTGATTACATGGGTTAAATGCCTACCAGACAATAGGCACGGTAACCTCACTGAGCTAAATAATGCATTTTGCAAACAGATTCAATTTTGAATTAAAGATACGTCCTTCAGCAAATTGCTCAAGCAATTAATTACCTTTGCTATTAAAACTGCATACCCCCTTGGACCGTGAATCTCCAGTTGCTGGTCTGAGCACACGCAGGGGCTCTTGGTGCTTCCACTGCATTAAAGAGTTCTGCAGGGTCAGACACTTTCACCCCCTGGAGCTGATCAAAGGCTGCTCTCTGCTGCACTCCAGATCATATCTTTGAGAGGCTACAGGGCTTGCTTCCCTAAGACTCTCATGGCAGAGTATATCTTTCCTATTTGTAGCCATTGTTCGGTCTCCTTTCTAAAATCTCCCCAGTTTTTGTCATTTTTGTTATTTGGTTGGTTTGGTTGCTTGTTTGCGTGTTTGAAGCCTGACACTAGAGCAGGGCATGGTATTCTGGCAGCACTGTACAAGGAGGCAGTACGCCCTGCTTGCCACCCTTCTGTTGATACATCCATGGATCTCATTTGCTTTCTCAGCCAGCACCTCTCAGCGTGAGCTCATGTTCAGTTTGTTAACCAATGGGACTGACCAAAAAAAAACCACTCAAAATGTAACTACTTTTCAAAGAAAATGTTAAGACTACTTTTTCTGCTTTCTGTCATGCTCCAGCACACACACATCTATAAAAGACCCGGCAAATAAAATGCTTCAATCAAGACATGCTGCTATAATGCCCCTTGGGTACGACAGCTTGCTTTCTCCCTAATCTCCTCAGTGGGTTAGGCTTCCCAGTCAGGTTAAGAGCTGAAAATAAAAGTTAAAAGCAGTGATAGGAACCAGAAAGGAGAGGAATGGAGCTTTCTCCCCAGCAAGGTGCCGGTGCCGTGCTATTCCCACCAGGCAGCACTATCTCGTGCCGCAAGCAAAGGCAGCGGCACAGTGTGGTGCTGACAGACCTGACCTGCAGGGTAGCACAGCTGTGTGTCACCCAAAGTCTGAATGCCACTGTGTATTACAGCCAGCTCTGATAATTCAAATCTTGATTCATAGCACTTTGCTTTGTCTTATTTTTTTGTCAGAGGTGGGCAGTTCCACCAGAAACATTCATGAAAATTTCCTAAAATTTCTTTTTCCAGCCAGGTTTGAAGTCACCGTGGTCCATAGAGCAATGCCTTCCTCCTCCATCCCCCACTTCGGAGGCAAGATTTTAGATTTGGAAACTGGTGTTTGAAACAGGGGCAGAAGACTTCCCCAGAGCAGCCATGGTGACACCTGGACAAGTATGATCACCACACCTCTTGCCCTCAGCATGGCAACAAGGCTCAGAGGGGGCATAGACCCACCATCTCCCACTCTCCTGCCCTTCAAACTGCATCCTGAATCCTTCAGGTCGTGAGTTTTGGACATGGGCAGCCTTGGACAACTTCTTGGACAACCTTGAGAGCTACACAGATAGTTAGGACTTCCTCTTGTCAAGGTGTTTGTACTCTCTCTTCACAGACCCTCGTTTCTTTGAGAATAAAAACATGTGTCTTCATGTTCAGTATGTGCTGTGAAAATGGTTGTCAGTTCATATTGAGTCTGTCATGCTACACTGATTCACTATATATGCACTGTGTAAATACAAAAGAATTTCTTATTATTCATATTATAATTCATCATCCTTTTAATTGTCATGCTCTGGAGGGTATGATAAGGAAACTTTCAGAGGATACTGAGAACAAAAGGCAGCTCAGTCGAGCTTCAGCTAGATTTGCTCTGATTATGTTCATTTCTTGATACACCTTGTCAGGCTTTGATCTCTTTGCTTTATATTTATGTTTATAGTATAGTTTTGCATATGAAAAAGAAAAAAAAAGGTATATTATTAAAAGAAAAAAGTGAAAAAGTCAGAAAGGATCAACAAAATATTTCTGCCCAACATCCTGAGTATCAATCTATGTGCCTTGGCTTGCAAGTCGCCATGGGCCTGATTCAGTAAAGTTCTTAATCACATGATGAACTTTAAGCATGCAAATAGTCTCATTGGCCTTGGTTAGTCCGATATTTCACTGAACCAAGACCTATAACAGACATTTAAAAAAATTATTAAATATAAAGCCAAAGAAAACTCCTGGGTGCCTAGATTTCTGAACAGTCTGAAAATAAGGGAAATTTTAGAAGATTTATTCACAGTCATGAGGTTTAGCATGGATATTCACCAAAAAATACAGTTTTTGTTTTTGTTTTTGTTTTTAATTTCCAAACACTCCTTTGTAGCCCAGACTTTCCCATCTGAAATAGACTAAGGCCAAGCTTATTCTTGCTTGGTTTTGCAGAAGGTTTTGCAAAACCAAAACTACAGTCACCAAAATGACCACAGCCTGGCTGCTGCCAGGTGTCTAGAATGAAAATGGATGAAAATGGATGTTGGGAGTAAGCTGGGACCTAGGAGCTTAGTTTCCTTTGATCTCCTGCCCTTAAGTCTCACCTGCAGTCCATACCAGGTCAGCGCACACTTCACCATCAGGGCTCCAAAGGTTTGATTTTAGAGGAGGACTGGAAGCATTTGCTTGTTGTTCCTTCTTTATTCACAGTTAGAACTGCAACCAGCTCTGCTTCTAGAGGGAGAGCAAAATGCAGTGAATGGCCATCAATCAAATAAAAGCAGAGGAGAACAGGGATATTCTTGTAAGACAGATTATCTTTTAAATGGATAGCTGAATTTTCTGATTATTTGTCTCCGGTCCCTGATATGTTAAGAGAAAGAATAAGGACTGAATTAATAAAGAACCTTGAAGGACCTGTGGTCCTGCCAGAGTGGGGAAGTACAGGAAATACAGACCTAGTGTTCCCCTGCCTGAGGATCGCTGTCAGTCCTAGCCCTGCCTAAGCACAGCCCAAATGCTCTTGTACAAGGTGCTATACAGGAAAAATAAAAGAGAAGCCAAGATTTTGGTAAGGATGGGTTTCAGATATCCCTGCTATTTGGCTAAATAGACACTCCCTACACCCTGTGCTGGTTAGTCTGGTTCCCACTGGGATGACACTGAGCTTGGCTATGTCCAGCTGGCATAACATCATGTCTCATGCCATGAAGATACCTGAGTTCCCTTCGAACCAGCTAGTTTACATGTGCATCACTGTAATTGCCTCTCAGACAATTTATAATAAGCCTGCTGAGAAAAACAATATACAGGATCAAGTGGAATGTGCCATTGCTATTCAGTTCTTCCAGGTATATTCCTTTGCACTGGATATAAAGCTACTTATGGCTATGTGTAGATTAAGAAATTGGAGCATTTCCATGTTTTCAGGGCAAGTATATGCTCCAGCAGCCTCCAAACCCACCAAAGTCAGGAACCCTCTCCTGGTGCACCTTGTCTCCCATGAAAAGAAACCGAATGCTGTGTGCAGGAACAGAAATTCGTAGTTTTCCAGGAGCTAGTGAGTGCAGGCGGTGGTGGGTCAGGATGCTGGACGTGCTGCAGAACACCCTAGTAATAGGGATTCAGCTGATGCCTGATTTCCTAAATGCTCATCCTTGAGATGAAAAGCTGTCGTAGGCAGGAATGCTTTGTGTGCTGCGCAGTGCAGAGCAAGCTGTCAGCGCTGAGTAAATAATACATAATAAGTTTTATAAGCAGGAGTGAGAGTGTACAACAGTTCTCTCATGGCAGCTGTGTATTTGCTCATTGTGGGAGCTGAATGACATTTGAATGCTTACGTCTCGACAGAAAGCTGCTCCGTCCACGGCATTATGTAATTCTTCCCTCTAACTCCTAATTCTGCCTTAGATCTGCAATATAAGGGTGCCATTTGGTTTCAGCTCCAAACAAATCGCAGCAGAGACGTGGATTTACCTCTTTACAGGGATTTCTAGGGATGTGCAAAGAAGTACTTTTACAGAGCTTTAACAACACCAAGTGTAGCACTGTACCCTTCTTGCTGCAGCAAACTCCCTTTGCCAGGTTTGGTTGGTGCAGGGCAGGAAGAAGCTTGGCTCTTCTCGGATCCTTCACTCTGGGACTGAATTGAGTTATAAAAATAAAACACCATCTTCAAGCAAGGGCAAATTTATCGTTTTGAACTGGTTGCATTTCTTATTTGGGGGTCTCACTGATATTATCCATGTTATGTCTAGTCAAATAAGAGAAAGACAAGGTCAAATAGTCCACCCGGTTTTGCTTTTTTGAAACACCAAAAATAGATATTCTTCATAAGAGTACAAACCTAGAAGGAATCTCCCATGCCATCAAATCCTGTTTTCTGCTACCTCTTTCAAACACGTCACCCTACCCCTTTCACCACTGATCATACTCTGCCTCCAATCTACTTAGCTCTTGAAGCTACCTGACGTGCCTGTTGCTACTGGGAAGGAGTTCCAGAGCTTCTTTCTCCTGCTGCTTAGGTATATCTGTTAACCTGCAGCTTAGCTTGTGTTTAGTGCTAGCCTGATTTTATTACTTAGTTCTGCTGTCTGCATTATCTTTTACCTTACCAGAGTCCTCTCTCTCTAAGATGCTTGGAGACAAGAGGAAATGACCTCAAGTTGTGCCAGGGGAGGTTCAGATTAGATATTAGGAAAAAAAAATCTATATGCAAAGAGTGCTGAAGCATTGAAACAGGCTACCCAGGGAAGTGGTGGAATCACCATCCCTGCTAGTGTTTTGGAAACGTATAGATGAGACACTTAAGGACACGGTCTAGCAGGCAGGGGGGTGATGGATTTACTGTTGGTCTCGATGATCTTGAAGGTCTTTTCCAACCATCATGATTCTGTGATTCTATGATTGGATGGAGCAATCAGTCGTTCACTAGGTGGGGCTACCTGATCTCCACTGTTCTCTTATCCCCTCGCTGGCAAAATCACTCCCAGGCAAAACCATTCCCACTGGTTTTGCTCCAAGCCCTTTGGGAATTTGTAAATGTGAAAGCCAGCCATCCTTTTGTACACATATGCACACACACACACACGCACACACACACACACACACACACACAAAAAAAAAGAGACGGACAATGGAGACATTTCAACTTGCCCTGTCTGTGACGGAGGTGCAAATCACCCAACAGACCCATGAAAATGAATGTTGTCCCATCCCGCACATATCTCTCCTCAGTATGCTTTCCACCCCCTTCTTCTGTGGGTCTATTCTCATTTTGCCCTTATCTGCCTAGAAATGTGCCCTGCGTTTGAGGGAGCTGTGAGGAAAGAAAGCTCCATGCATGTCAGTATTCCCATAGGAATTTCATCATTTTCTGCAAACCACGTGTCTCAGCCTGAGGCCCAGGAGAGCAGTCCCTCTGCTTGCCTGAGTACGAGGGTTTAGATGCTGCCTGACCTTTGTGTAAGGCCGTGAAATTAGAAGGCTTTACCTTGCACCGTCTCCTCCTGCCCACAAATCAGTGGGTGCCTTTGTAGGATTTAGCGTTTGATTAGGCTCATGTGGGAGTGCGGGCACTGCACGGTGAACTCCGCTGCCGCACGTTTGAACCTGGTATTCTTTGGCATAGAGAGAGGATATATCTCTGGATTTAGTGTTCCTCCGAAGAACACGACAGCCAAAGCTCCCTTCTCCCAGAAAAATACAATTATGACTTCTTTTAGAATGCTCTTTTTAATGGGTTGTCACAGATATGATCAAACCATGGCAGGTTGTTAAAAATATATGTCACTCCCGATACCACAGCCCGCACAGTGTTTTCAAGAATTCATGCCCTCATCGGAAAGCTACCTTTGTGATGCTCATTTTATCTTGCTGATATCTGAATAGGTTTCTTTTACATCCTTACCTTGCAGTCTCGAGGTATGTATTTTGCTTCTCTTGCAATTAAATTCTTTTATTATTTTTTCTCTTTTTTTTCAGCAGATACAGTAAAACAACTGCTAGTAAAAAAAAAAAAAAAAAAAGTAGGAAAAAAAAGATCCACTTACTCATAGGTGATAAAAATTCACAGTAAAGCCACAGATGTAGCAGAGTGAGAATTACCGTAGCAGCAGGAACTGAAGATAAAAGAGGATTACATATGATGAAATGCAGTAATTGACTACAAGTTGCTGAAAAATACCAGATGGATGTCACCATTCCACACAGTTCTAAAATGCCTGTAGACTTTATTGAGCTTCACTTGAGCTTTGCTTTTAGTATTTTCCTGAGTGTAATTGAGGTTTATTGATACATTATTATGGGCCAGTTCATATGTGACTGTAAAAAAATACAATTTGAGGCTCCTGTATATCCAGGACCACTGCACTATTCTGCTTTGCTGAAGACAGTCACAATAATGACCACAATAAGATAAATTCCTTATTCCTCCATTAGACCTTTGCAGAGAGTATGAACAATAAATGCTTCATACAGCATTTAAATTGCAGAAACATTTTCAGTGAAGGATTGCTGCATAAAAAATCAGGCAGCAATTTCAGATATGGCCAAAAGAAGCTTATATAGGATTTTGATTTGGGTTTTATATAAAAAGAAAACAAATCTACATACTATAATGACTTGCCAGGACCAGTTCTGAGCTCTGCTTAGTTATCAAGAATTTATTTTTCTATTTATTTCAGCATGGAGCATGGGAGGTGGTGGAGGGAAATGCTTACTTTAAATTTTGCTCTCCTTTATCTCTTTCCACCAAACCTAATGTGGCAGAAAGAAGCAAGGGAAAGCTTGCTCTGCCTTCTGTTTGAAGTTGAAAGATATCAACGCTTTCGCCTGTGCTGGAGGGTCCTGCTACATCTTCTTTCTCACACGCCACTTTGAGCTGACCATTTTGCTCCAGTAAGCACAAGCACTTCAGTTTCATTTTCATTTATTGATTTTCTTTTACCCCCAGTGAAGATTCTTCCTCTGTTTAAGCCTGGTAGAGAAATTGGGGATATCTTTGCTTATTGCAAGTAAGCCCAGCTCTGCCATATATTTTACATGCATTAATTTCCTTCCCTTCCCCCTGCACTTCCAAAAAGCACAGTGCTCCTCAGCTTCTGTTTTGCTTTTTCTACACCAAGTCAGCGACACCGCTTTGAAATACATCAGAAACTATGATAGTCGTTGATGACTGTGACAAGTTCTTCTAGCCAAGCAAAGTTTGCTGATGACCTGCACCAGGGTCTCCCCATCAACGCTGAGCGTGTCACCGACAGAGCAAGGGGGCACCGTGGCAGTGCCAGGCGCTTTCATTGAGTCCCTAATTAAAATTTTGCATGTAATGTGGAGAAGATGACGTGCCTGATGTGTGTGGTGCGGATTTTAATCACCTTTCAGCAAAAAGAGTCTTCTGGTGGTTCCTGCCCACTAAAAATACCATTAACGAACATTACAGCTAGTACAAGTGTGATATTTTAGTACTTGCTCATTTTTACAAATTAGATTTAGGAAGGCTGTAATATATGCCTGCCCTTAAATCCTTTTAAGTAAAGATTTGTTTATAGGGTATAAAATAATTTTACTGCACAAGACACATATGTAAACAGGATCCTTATAGGAAAAATATGAGTTATTCTAACTGTCACATTGTCCAAATTGTGCATGTTGCCACCGTAGTGGAGGATCTTCATGATATATGAGCATCAGAGTAAATGTACTTTGTTTCTACTGAAGATATTCTTATCATCATCAGAAATGTCATTAACAAAATGGTAAAAAGGAACTTACAAGTTCATATTTTCAAGTAACCATTTTCAAATGAATACATTTTTAGCAAGTCAAAAAAGATTCTGGTGAAAATAAATACATGAAGGTGACTGAAATGAAAAATACCATTTCTATCTGCAGCTCTTACCACACTTTTAAGAAATAAATTTGGGACAATTTTCCAACAAAGAGCTTTTACAACACATAATTTTCATACTGGCAAATATGTAAAAGCAATATTTATATCTGTCATTTTTTATTTTGTTGTGTGTTTTTAAGAAAATAACTTGATAATAGTAAAACAACTTTATAAACAATTTTCATGGTATAGAATGTACTTTTTATCAATAATAGTCTTTTTGGGAAAAATTCATCTTACAGGAAAACTGTGTTACAAATAACTTTTTATTCTTGACTCTCTGCAGTTTTCACAATCAAAAAAGTGCCCACAGCATGCGCCTCCCCTAATAAAACACTAGCCTCATAATTTGGTCTCCAACACTTCCTTCTTATGTTTATATGACTATTTTCTAATTGTTTCATTCTCTAGCTTCAATTTCCTCTCTGACAGGACACCCATTGCCTATATATTTAAGAAAACATCATATACATAGCTGGTAATAAATTAAAGGATGTCGCAGAAAGCAATATTAAATAAATTGTTTAGTCCATAGTTCAACATTTGAAGATGAAACACCAAAGAGCCATCACCTTGACTCTTGCTTAAATTCATCTAGGAGCTGATTTAAATAGCTTTGAGTTTTGAGTCTTCAGTATAATGTCACTTCCTTTCTCCAGAAGGATATATTCAAAAGATGTTAAAGAAAGAGAGCAGAGCACTATAAAGATTTTGATCTAATATGCAACTCTACTGCAAACAGCAAATTATTTTCAGTAAGGTAGCCGTTATATGAGTTCTAGCATAATAACAGCTCTTTGAAAGGAAAAGGGGTGGACTGGAAGAGTCTGAAGATATCACATCGTTATGATCTTGTTATAGAACCTGGGAAATAAAAATATCTTTACTCACATCTCTTGATCCTCATATATACATATGTATATATATGAGCATGTGTGAGTTTCTGTGTAAGATCCTACCTACTGACACACAATCACATCCGCATCCACTGTAGGATAAGCTGCAGAATGAGCATGTTTTTCACCAGCGTTAATTACTCCCCAATGAGGGTCTCTGTTGCACCAAGTATTTGCTCATTAGCATGAAGCCCTGCTGCCAATGGATGGGTGAGATAGAGAAACAAGGGAAGAGATAAAAGGAGATGAATGGGGAAAATGCCTTTTAACTGTCTGTCTCCTTCTCTCAGAGGATCTCCCTCCCAAACTACCTTAAGTCAAGCAGTTGACATCCAGGTTGTGTCGTGCTGATAGAGATGCAGCACATCTGTCCCAGGTAAGGTTATTTGGTGCATTTCACCTTCCCTTTGCCTTCCATCACTGTGATGAGAAGCCAGATTTTTTCAAGTATCCCCATCAGTACGGCAAAGAGAATGCGCCTTGTTGCTAATAATAGAAATATTGTTTTCATAGTTCTGTGTTTTATTCAGAGCCATTTCTCTCAGTTTTAATAACATCACGTTTCCAGAAGTGCATATAATTAGGCTTTTCTCGGTTGAAGTAAAATAAGCAAAATTATTCTTTCATAGATCAAAAAGGAGTCGGGGAAAAGAAGGCTGATTACAATGTACACACAGAAACATCTAATCTAATATTCTACTTTATGAGGGAGAAAGGAATCAGACATGAAGTTTAGATCATAATCATATCAAATAAATATTTTCCTGCTGTCTTGTCTGTGGCTCTGCAGCTGAATTGGTGTGTCAGCCCCAGTATTTATGAAGCCTGACAGAAGAGCACAGCTCAAGGGGTTTTGATATATGCTGGCACAAATATATCCTTTTTATTTTATTTTGCTGTTTGGATTAGACAGAAATTTATCACTCTGATTAGTAAGTATTTATGTCAGTGAATTCATAATACTATAAAACATTTCTCTTCCAATTTCCCTGTTTTCAGAGGTTTGGAGTTTTACAGGGAAATAGGGTGACAAAATGAAAGGATCTGTGTATTTTATAGCAGAAGTGTGATTTTCAACAAGAATGGTAGGCAAAAAACAACTTGCAAGCTAGTAACCATTTCAATGGGTTTGGAGCTCATTTAGAGAAGCTGGGGGACCTTTCTTTCAAATTATAATCATAAATATCACAATACACAGAAACATGACTTTGCTTCTGTTCCTCACTGTGGGGATAATAGTGGGGCTGCTTTTTTATGGAATTCTCTCTGAGCAATTTTGGGTCTGGGTAGAAAAAGATAGCTTTAGAGCACTCATCGCTCACAGAAACGCCTGGCCCCCATCCTGAGCACATTCAAACCTTCTGATATATATCAGCAGAATGGTGGGGCTCGGGAGGTATTTACAGCGAGATCACCTTAAGTGTTTCATTCTCCTGATAGATGTTGTCATAAACATCCCATCAGTAAAATACATAATTAGAGCATCAATCCTTATAATTATGTGCAGCAGATATACGAGAAATGAATAGCTACACTTCCCAGTTCAGGACGTGCTGGTTGCTCTCTCTCAGTTTAAACACACTGTTAGCAATGCAGATGTCTACACTGAAAGACACAGAGAGTCAAATTCTACCTTATTTTGCACCTCCCTGACAAGAGTAGCTTTGGCATCTGGTGTGATGTTTGAGCCCTGGGCAGATCATGTTACTGGTATGATATTTCTGCTAGGAAATCTTTCCTTTGGCCTATGATTTCACTATGACTTCAAGGGCCAGAGATGAACTAATGAATAGATAGAATTTTTCGAACATCAGCTCCAAAAGTAGTCTGGCACCCAGGCAGATTAAGTAATTTCATGAGTATCACATGAGTATCACACAAAGCCTTGGTTTGTTGACATTTCTTTTTTTTTCTCTCTCTCTCTTTTTTTTTTTTTTTTTTTTTTTTTTTTTTTTTAATAAATTGCATGAAGGTTTTCCATTAAGTTTCCATTACAAGAATTGTTATGTCTTCCTATCAAATATGTTGGCAGTGACTTTGGGGCTAACACGTTCAGCAGTGCCAATAAGCCAAAGGGATGCAACATAACCCAGAAGTGAATTTGCGAGTGTCCATACTCCCTCACTGACCCAACTGCCTGCTTGCATAAAACTAGAAAAACATCATTACTTTTGACAGCCCCACCTCTCTGTCAGAACTAGCTGGAATCAGTCACTGGGTTCAAGAGTTATGAAGACTGAGGACAGAGCTCAACCCTACTGCACTGCCTGGGCAACCAAACCCCTTCACAGCAGCGGCTGAAGAGGCAGGGAGGTTTCCCTGGACCTTTCGGCTTGGCTCGGCCCCTCTCACCAGACACACTGGAATCAGCCTGTCTCAGCAGGATGTCCCAAATTCCCAAAGGGAAAGAGGCAGCAGCTCCTGTGCCATCCCCTTCTTGCTCAGCCATCCCCAAGCATTCGGTGGCCTTGCCATCCACTTCAGGAGTGACTTTTCCTGTGCGGATCTGCACATGTTCTCTATCGCGCACCGATCGTTGCCCATCGTGGGCAGGGTTGGTCCTTGTGTGGACCCTCATGTCCAAGGAGGTGGAAGCTCTGAATGCAGCTTTTCCTCTCTTGGGGTTCTTAACAGTCTTCTCTTCAAATGCTGCACTTTGTGTCTGGTGAGAGAGGAACCCAAGTTAAAACCTAATTTTAGAAAATATAAGAACTTAATGATCCTTGAGACTTCTCCACTTTATGTTGGGTTGAGTGAGTCACACACAGTTTACACAGATTACACAGAGCTTGTATTTATAAAGAGTAAACCTAAAAAGGCACACATCTTCCCTCTGGTTTAGAGGGCTTTATAGAAATTATGTCAATGTCTCGCTCTGAAAGCTTGACAAATTATCTGTCTGACTTCAAACTAAGCCTTTATAACTCAGAAAGCATAATCTGCCTGAGTTTTGGTTAAAATGACTTGATTTTTAATTTGATATTTTAGGGAAAGATTTTGAAGGCAAAAAATAGTATTTCCCTTCCTGACATGTTTTCAAAGTTAATAAAACTTGCATTAACATAAACTGTGAGGCATCTTCATAAAATGATTCAACAGTTCAAATATGATTTTCTCTTTTTTTTGGTGATTTAAACTTTTAATCCAGAAGTTGATTATGAACTGCATATCTTTTCTACATAAATGTATTTATTTGATAACCCATTATCAAATGGATTACCTGCACAAATCTAGCCTGTGCTGTATTTCCTGTCAGTCCAATGCCAAGGCATAATGCATTCACTCTTTCTGATTAATTATCTGTATAGAATGCATTTCCATTTAGTCTTTTAGAAACATCTCTGTCAACTTTGGCCCTTCTGTCTGGGTCAAGCCTTTCACAAGAGTGCACCCTGCCCACTGAGCATGTTCGTTACAGAGCAAGAGGAACTGCAAACAGGGTAAGTTCTGACTGAAAACAACACATTTTTGAATTATATATGTCAGTGTTTTATGGTGCCCTGGTTAGAAGTAAAATAAGGAAAATTTAGTGCAGGCTATAGATTGTCAGTGTTTATGCATTTGTTCTATTATTGGTACAACTTCTTGGTTCTCTGCTATTGAATATGCTTTTATCTTTGCTTCTCCTGCCTAGTGACGTGTTCTAAGAGACTTAATCAGTTCTGTCCAGATGGATGCTAATGAAAGAGACGTTATACAAAACACTATTATAAATTCTCATTCACATCTCATTTTCTTTTGTCTCGCTCTATTTTTAGAGCTGATTTCCAGAGGTGCAATTACAATACCAATATTCTTCAAGCAGGCAAAATCTTAAGGTGCCATTTCATGTCCACCCACTCAGATTTTTATCTGTCAAGTGCTGATGAACAAATCCTACAATTATTATTCATCTGCTCCATAATAATATTGAAATTCTGTGACATTTATATAACAAACTATACCAAACACACTTCATGTTGTAAGATATGTGATATAGGTGTCTTTTTATCTACATGGCAGAGCAACCATTTGTTACAGAGATTATTGAATGCACACGTGGGCAGCAGCAGCACATAAATATTCAGGACAATGACTGGAAAATATTTCAAGTTCAAATTTCAGGAGATGTTAGGAAGGAACAATGACCTCTGATTTTCTGAAGAAAAAGAAGTGAGACTGCAGGCAGTGCTGGTAGTATTCTAGAGTTAAAGCTGCCTGATTTTTTTGCATTGCTTGGAGGGTTCAGTATAATTTTTGCTTTCCAGTTTCTACTTCCACTGATGCAGCATCATGCTGCACCCCATGCATGCCTGTGCATATCTCAAGAGCTAGGTGGGCAAAAAAGATGACGCTGCCTCCAAGGTGGTTAACCAGTTGTTCACTTCCAAGAATGCTTACGGCTGTGGCATGGATGATTTGCAGTACTCCTTGCCATGGAGGAGGGTTTGAAAGTATCATGGAAAATATCTGTTGGAAGGAATGTGCTGCATTTTTTCCAGAAAACTGCCTTACATTTGGTGGTAAGTGGAGATATCTTGGCTCACTGTGGTACTTTCCTTCAGATAGGCACATAGTCCCCAGAATGAGCAAGAATTCCCCAACATCCCCAACCTAGTTCTGCTCTGAGGTTACTATTTATTACCTACTGGCGCTACTGGTTTATCATCCTTATTACCTCTCCACATTTATGCTCCACTGGGACACAGGGAACACAGAGAACAGCCAGCACCTCCTGGAAAAGCTGCCAACCTGACAAGCACTAGAAGGCAACTAGACTAACTGATTTCAGACCAGGGAATGGCTCTTTTGCAATCCTTACATTATTCATGAACTCTCTTTGTAAATTATTAAGCTCCTAGTTCTTAGATTTAGCTCTTTGAGTTTACAGGATACATTTTCAGATGCTGACATCTGTAGCCGGCTGCCGTTCATCTCAGAGGAGAGCAGCTCAGCCCTTTGCAGTTAAGCATCCTAGCTTCACTTTCTCATTATCTTTTGCTTTTGGCCTCCCTGCCCTTAAAAAGGAATGACTACTGAAGGCAGAAGGGAAGGTGAACACAAGATACTTGCATTGTCACTTCATACCTCACACCATGCAAACCCCAAGAGCACAAGCCTTTACTGGACACTTTCAGTAGCCCCAGAAGGAATGAAAAGAGCATCAGCTTCACCCTTAGGACTCAACTCTATAGCAGGGTACTTTTTCCCATCTTGCTCTGGCATGTGCAGGCCCAGGTCCAGAGACACTAACTTTGACTGTTGCAGTCAATGGCTCCTGGACACATTCAAGCCCATCATTCTCTGTCCTCCAGCCACCAGCAATGTGTGTGGTCAGCCCCAGCCCAGTGACAGCTGTGCCAAGTGCAGAATTGAACCAGAAATCAATGCTGTTACTCAGAGCTCCGTTTCCCTTAACATGTAACGGTTATGTCCCAGCTATACTCCATATATATTCCCTGGTTACATCCCAGCTACTTTTAGCTGTTTTCTGTATATGCTTTCCCCTTCCCCTCTCCCAGACTATTCAAACAAGTAATAGTCTGAACACAGCCTTCGGCCACTCTGGCCAGCTGCTGCTTCTTTAGATTTCACATTTCCTACTTACTCCGGTAATGGTGGAACTCATCAAAACTCTTCCTGACATGAGCTCTCACAGGCTTTCTTGTGCTCCTTCCCTTTTCTAATAGCTAGCACATTCTCCCCTAGTCTGATTTAATCGACCCTTTTAGGGGCCTTTGGGACCTTCTAGGAGCCTTTGATTGTGGAATAACACAACACTATGTTGTAAGCCTGCCTCCATATTGTTATTTACAGCAACAGGTAGATTGCTGTAAGGTATTATCATCAAAGCTACTACTAAATTCTCTGCTCCCACACTTCTTGAAGTAATGTTGTCTTTTAGTTACTTCAGGGAGAACTTGGAAGAACTTGGAAGAACTTGGAAGTTGACATTTTCTTGGGCTCTGACCATGGTCTCCCACAGTTGAGTAATATAAGAATATATAAGAAAACATGCTGACTCATATTAGGTACTACCAAGTATGTTTCTTGTCTTGATGAACCAGTGAGGCTGAGAGCAGAGCTATGTGAAAGTGTGGAGGGACGGACTTTTCCGTTTTTACTTACAGAATGAGCCACTGCAAAGCTACCAGAATCTTTACCAGTCCTGTTCAACTTGTTCATCAATGACCTGGATGAAGGCACAGAGTGCTCCCACAGCAAATTTGCAGATGATACGAAGCTGGGGGGAGTAGCTGACACCCCAGAGGGCTGCGCTGCCATCCAGAGGGACC
>JAWLRI010000693.1:2436772-2478718 GCA_034781795.1 Crypturellus tataupa | reverse complement strand
CTGCATGTGCAGGGGGGTTGGACTAGATGACCTCTAGAGGTCCCTTCCAACCTTAGGCATTCTATGATTCTATGATCTTTTCAAGCTCCCTGTGTACTTTTGCTCTCTTTTGCCTTGTTTTTAACTTCGCCCATTCTTGTGTACACCAAACATTCACTTTCATATTTTTCCCTGTGTGATTCTCTCATCTAGCTCTGGAGAAGTAATATCTAGCTTAAGGCGGTGGATTCCTTTATACTCTTATTTCAGTAAGGCAACCACTTACCTCTCACAGCAGAAGGAAGGTCTCAGGAGGGCAGAGACCATCTCTTCTGGGTGCTTTTCAGCTAGCAAGTACACAGCTTTGGTAGCTGTCTGCCTAGTGAGGACTTTCTGTGTAGCCTGAAGGTGGAAATAAATGATATCTGTGAACTCTGTCACCTGGAAGAAAACAAAGCTAATTTAGTTTATGTTTCTCCTGTGGCTTCAGTCCTCTTGCTGGTTTATTTCTGAATAAAGTGAAGGTCAGTGCCTGAGTGGGATTGATTCACAGCTCTACAAAAGATTCCCCTACCAAATAACAAAAAAATCACTTCGGAAATGAGAGCAGATGAAGGTTTTGCTCTTGGAGGTGGTGTGTGCATCCTCTGCATTGCTTAACAATTGCAGTAGGAGTCAATGGAGGCAAGGATTTTGCAAAATAAGATCATGATACAGACACAGAAGAATGGACATGAGATGGTTTAATTATCCAGATATTATTCTGCAGTAATCACTGAGATTCTGTTTATTCCTGATCTCTTCTGGCAGTGTATGCAATAATAGGTGTTTAACCCAGATTATTGTCCAATAGGGAGGGTCATTCGTATCTGAAATGCGTGTATGTGAAAATTTGAAATAAAACACTTTCAAAAACAACTTCCTCTCATTTCCTGCCACTGTCTGAAGCCAAAAATGTAATGAATATGTCTTTTTTTGTATGATTTTTTTCTATACTTGTACCTCTTTTTCCATCAGCAACTATAAATGGCAAACTGTGACAAATAAATGAAAAACAATGAAGGACAAATAAAATTTCATTACTCACTAAAAAGGCTTTGTTTGGAGCTGGTTAATTGATTTGTTGATAGTGGTTTGTGACTGACATGACAATGTTGATTTCTGGCTTACAGACTGTTTGCCATTGTACAAACAGAGCCATGATCTTCCCAACAGCCCTGGGGAGGCATCTGATAACTGACCCCCTTCCTTGGAGGAGAGCAGACTGCAGCCTCCTTGCAAGCTCTTTTTAGTGGGCTACAGCCTCTTAAAAATTACCTCCAGATGGGGAGAAATGGTGGATTTGCTCCAAGACTGCCACTGCCTGATATGGGGCTGCTGGGGCTGAGGATATACATGGTTCTCTTCATGCTGCTGTGCCAAAGGGAGACATAGATGTTCCCAGGAGACACAGGGGACAGCATCCAGGACAGAGGGTCCTTGGACCCTCCTCAGACCTGCCTGCTGCACTGCTCACATAGTCACTCCCTAACTCATCCTGGGTATGAGAGTTAGGCTGCCGTGAGGAAATTGGCTGCTAGCTTGCTGCTAAACCATCTTCTATTTTCCCCCAGAGAAGATTGGGGGCATTCATCTGAGCAACTCTGTTGGCTACCTGATCATTATGTCATCTTCCATGAAAGAGTAATGACAAACAGCTGAACAAAAGGGTAGCAAAAAAATGGATGTGAGCAAGGGAGGGTGACCTCTTCATATGGCACTGCAGGTGCCTGCTGAGGGTAGGAGACTCAGGTAAAAGTGGACTCCTCTAGGGGTAAAAGGGATAATATTTCTGATGTTCAGAATGATGGTCTTCATCCTTGGAAAAAAAAAAAAAACTATAAAATTATTTGGAAACTACAGAGCCTTTCATTAATACTCCAAAAAGATAAGAAATGTACCATAGGAGTCTAGTGGAGGTTTCAGGTTGGAAGCTCTGGGGCCAGGGTGATGGCAATAGGCTTACAAGACCCATCAAAATAGAGTAAAAATCTGCAAGAATGGCAGTATGAAGGCAAGGCCAGACCCATCGAGGAAAGTGTGTGCATCAAAAGGCAGAGAAGTAAGTGTCAGGGAACAAGTGTCAGGTGTGCTGGGAGTAGCTCCGCAGTGTCCAGAGAAAAGGAAAAGAACACAAATATTCCAAGAGAAAGCTGTTATTAAAACAAAGGATCCAAAAATTTGTGATTTGCACAGGTTTAATCTTCCCCTCAAAAGTAGCAAAACAGTAAACAGTATTTCAAAATATCATTTCAATTACTATGATGCTTCTGAATGACATATTCACATTTGAAATGCTGGCCTGAATCTGCATATGTCTCCAAGTAGGGACTATTAAAGTTAGTGGCATTTCAAGTGTATTTAAGATTGAATAAGCAGTGTAAATACGAACTACTCCCCAAATGTTTCTGTTCTACTGACTCTAATATTTGTGCCCTACCTCTAGGCTTTATAGTGTTTGTTCTGGCCTTCAGGAGAGTTTTATTGCTCAAATATGAATTAAGTGTTGACACAACAGGACATGCTAGATTTGAGGGAAAAAAAAATACATGTTTTCTTCTCCAAAGACGTTGCTAAATAATACGTTCTGAAGGTAGTTTCCACACATGCCAGAAGTGAGTACTAACTAACTTCTAGATTCCTATTTTACTTTTTCAGGGTTACATGAGATGTTATGTACTCAACCTCAGTTATATAGAGCAACTGGATGTTGTAGAAATTCCATTAGTCATTAATTCAAATTTTCAGTCTTAAATTGTATTATTTTCAGCTGGAATAGCCAATAGAGATTTCTACTTCTAGTCCTAAAGGTCTCCATGCTTATTCTACAGCTGTGATAGAAGCTAGAGAATACTTGGAAAGAACTGTGGGATGCAAGAGAAGCTACAAGGAGAAGTCCAGGTCTAGTATAACAGTCAATACTGCCATGGCAGTATTTAAACCTAGCTAAACATAGCTGTTCAGGTTACCAAAGAAAATATTATGAGGGGAGAGTTTGGGGTTTTTTGGTTTGGGTGTTTTTTGTTTGTTTGGTTTTTTTTTTTTTTAATTACTGAATTCAGACTGTATTTGAAAGAAAATTGAGTAAGAGTGGTCAGTCTGTGTGACCTTTTCCTTCAAGGTCTGGAAACCTCTATGTTTTGGTCTTATATTTACTACTAAAGATAAGAAAAGATTTTGCTGCTATGATAAATACAGCTCTGTCTGTCTGAGTTTAGAGACACGGTGTAGAGAAGACCTTTAATTTCTTGCCAGCTCTACCACCGTATCTTTCTCTTTTGCTGCTCAAGCTCTCTCTATACTTGGGCTACTAATCCTACAAAACTGAAAAAAGGAATTTCCCTTTGGGCTCATGGCACCATCTTCTTCAAACAAAAAGAATCTTTCAGGTAGGGGGTATTTTCCCCTTTCTACAGAAAATAAAAATCCAGTCATGTTAGTTACCTTAAAGTTTAGAACCTGATAAACAGAAACCCAGAGCAATCATCCTCACAGCAGCATGGCAGCGCAGGGTACTGGCTACACCACTGCTATCTGGCGAGCGGCAGCGCTGATTGCTGAAGTCATCCTCTCCTAACCAACTCTCATCTTAGATGATAGTAGTGTATCATTCACTATAGCTTGAGAGAATAGCATAGTGTGTTGCAAAGACAAAGGAAAGAGATAACAATTGTTTTCTAGTCAAATCTCTGACTTTTTTTTTTCCAGGCAACAAAAGCTTGTGTTCAATATTCCATAGTAAGGACAGCAAGGTACCTGGATGTTTTGTATGTTTCAGTATTAAACTTCCTGGTCATTCAGATGCGTTTCTTAGTGTCTCCCAAATGTTTTGTATGACCCAGAGGACAGATTCAAATCATCCAGTTTTGTGAGGTAATTAAATGTTAATGCAATTGGTAATGCTATTTTTACAAGCTACTGTGAAAGACTGTTCAAATGCTGTTCCACTCCAAAAGATGAGCTGAGTGGGAAAAATCCCAAGAGAGATCTTTAGGAGAGCTAATTTACAAAAATTTTAGTCAGGAAAATCCTTTTGAAGACATTTTTTTCCAGGCATGGAGGGAAGAAGACATCATCTCCATTAATAATGAGCTAAGTAAAAATACAATTTCTAAATGATGAATGCAAGACAAACACAATATTGTCTAACAAATGGGCCAATAGAAATATTTTCTATTTCTCTTCCAAAGGCTAACAAAAGCGAAGTATCTGTACCCTTGGAAACAACATATCCTGTTGCCTATCTCCTGTTTATTCTCATTTCAGAACTTGTACCCTGCTGTCTTCTCTGCTCATTTTCTTGCATAAGAGTCTGTGTGTACGGATTCAATAATTTATAATCCAAAATATGTAAAAGACATAAGATGTTGTGATAATGTCAATGAAAAAAAAATAAAGACAAATGTTATCAGCATGGTAGATCAGGCTGGGGATAATCCAGGCAGATGATAGGTTTTTCTCACTGAGGCACATCATAAATATTGCTTTTGCCTGTGGTTACCAGAAGACAAGAAGTACAGTACAAAATAGCCATATACTTGACTGGCATCTATGTTGCTTTCTTGCTTGCATTTTTTTTTTTGAGGAGGAGGAGCAGGAGACTCTCAAAGTGATGAAAACTCAAGAGGAGTGACTCCAAAAGTGTCACTCATCCTGTTTCTTGGCTTAAGTAAAGGACAGCTAATTGGCATCTGCTATGAAGCAGAAAAGAAATGGGAGGAATGAACAACCTTCCTAGAGAAAACAGGATGATTCAGGGAGGTTGTAGTCATAAGTAAATTGAAATTTCAGCAAAGTCACAAAGATTTGTGTCCAATATTGGGATATTTCAGTGCACTTTATTTAATACAGTTAGATGAATATGACTGATAACCTAACTGCATATGCTGGGTATCAACAGAAAAAATAACAAACGTGTTACCATGGAAATTGAAATGGCAGTTATGCTGGTTTTATTAGTGATGTGTAGGCTGGGTTTGGTGACAGGACTTACAGCACTTCAACCACTTACACCTCTTCTCTGGACTAAGTTACTCTGTGACTAAGTGTCACAATAACAGTAGAAATTTGGGTGTTATTCTTACTCTTACACTTACTTTCAGACCGGACAACCCTTCATCATGAAAAACACCAAGAAATTTTTGCATCTAATGAACGTGAATATTTAATAAATGTGAATCCCACAATTCCTCTTTGCCTATGATATTACAAAGTATTGATAGAAAAAGATAGAATTCAGTCCTAATTTAAATTTGGTAGAGGAGAGTGCCTGATTTGACATGACAGTGGAAATGGTATCTTCATTACTTTACAGTCTTGGACTGTGCAGGTCTGCAAGCTGATTATTCAGATTCATTCTAGAATCAGGTTGTGCCACAGAAACTCTAAAAGCTACCATTAAAAGGATAAATCCTTCCTGATGGAATTTATTAATCAGATCAAATTTATCAAACCATGCTGGGGTACAATCCCTCTTTTGCACATATATGGTGTTGCACGAAGATGTTGACACAGGCTTACATGTACAGACACTGACAACACTGCAGGTTTGATTCTAGATCACCACAATAAAGTAAACATCATGATAAAGTGCATCATATGATTTTTTTTTGTCTTCTTAGTGCATATAAAAGTTACGCTTACACTATGCTGTAGTCTGTTGTGTGCAATAGCACTATGTCTAAAAGGACAATGTACATAGTTTACCTGAAAATGCATCGTTGCTAAAAACTGCTAACCATCATCTGATCCTTAAGGGAGTAGTCCTTTTGCTGATGAAGGGTCTTGCCTCGATGTTGACAGCTGCTGACTGATCAGGACAAGGACAAGTTAGTCAATGTAGCAACTTAACTGACACACCTTCGTTGGGATATATGTGGCAATTTCTTAAAATGAGGCAGCAGTGAAGCTTGATTGACTCCTCCTTTCGCGAAGGATATCTCTGTGGCATGCAAATGTTTAGTGGCATTTTACCCACAGTAGAACTTCTTTCAAAATTAGAGTCAATCCTCTCAAACCCTCCTGCTATTTTCTCAACTAAGTTCAAATCCTGTGTTGTTGTTTCCACAGTGTTCACAGCATCTTTACCAGGAGTAGATTCCATCTCAAGAAAACACTTTTTTTGCTCTTTCATATGAAACAACTCCTCATCTGTTAAAATTCATCATGAGATTGCAGCAGTTTAGTCACATCTTGTCATGGATGAATGATGCACCGTGCTTGTAAGAGAGAAGTAGTAATATGTTTTATTGATATGGGACAATGGATTAACAAAGTTTAATGGTCAATAAAACAGACATTTAACAAGATTTGATGGCAAGTTACGCTTGGTTATTTACTGCATCAGAAACAGTCAGATGAAATCATGAAGAAGACCTTCCTGTTAAGGCACAAGGTTCAAAATGGACCCTCTTGTTTTCCAGACTCCTCAGAAGAGGCTGGATCCAGTCTTAGTCTAAGACTTGTTCAAGAGTTTATGTCCAGTTCTGGGCTCCCCAGTAGAAGAGGGACGTGGAACTATTGGAGAGACCGCGTAGAGCTACAAAGATGAGATGAGGAGATTTGAGTATCTCTCATATAAGGATCAGCTGAGAGACTTGGGTCTGTTCAGCCTACAGAAGAGAAGGCTGAGAGGTGATTTTATAAATGTTTATAAATACTTAAGAGAGAGTGTGAAGAGGATGGAGCCAGGCTCTTTTCAGTGATGGCCAGCAACAGGACAAGAGGTTGAAATAACAGGAAGTTCCACCAAAACATGAGGAAAAGCTTCTTCACTGTGAGGATAACAGAGCACTAAAACAGATTTTCCATTGTGGAGTCTCCTTCCCTGGAGATATTCAAAACCCACCTGGTCACAATCTTGTGCAACATGCTCTAGGTGACCCTGTTTGTGCAAGGTGAGATTGGACTAGATAATGTCCAAAGGTCCCTTCCAAACTTATTTTGTGATTCTGTGTCTAAAGGACCATGTGCACAAATCAGAGGTGCAATTTAGTAAAGTACGCAACATTCACAATGTTTCAGCATGCTATTAGTCACTTGCTGAGAATCTATCACTGATAAGAAATCATCTCAGCCTCAAGGAGTAACCTTGAGAGTCATACCCTGCTCTAGGGGAGACCCTGGCATGGGACTCTCTGCTATGCAGGAGAGCTCAGTGGGCTCTGGGGCTGTCCTCCTATTTATGGGTCAAGATGATGACTTATAGCCATGTTTTCATGCCAGCCAAATTTTGTTTGGCACATACTCAGTTAGCCCTTGGCCATTGTTCTGTCATCTGTCTCCCCAGAGTCCAATTTAAGCACGATAGCCATCAGGACTGTTATTGATGGTTATTACCCGAGGCATTGCAGAGAGATCAGAGATGCAGTCATCCTGACTGGGCACAAACACCACGATCACCACTAGCGGTTGTCACTTGGGTAGGATTAAAGATGAAAGGTTAGATTGGAAGTGGGGGACTGGGGAAGGAGTATACCATCACACAGCTTCAGACTCTACTTCTAATTGTAGTTCTGTTCCTATTCCACACATCTGCAGTTGTTTCCTCCACTGAAGTCTTGAACCCTTCAAAGTCATCCATGAAAATTGGAATCTTGGAAAATTGGAAAGAATTGGCTTCTTCTAAATTCCTGATAATGTTGATATTTTCATTTCCTCCCATGAATCATATATGTTCTTCATCTACATCTAGCATGGTGAATCCTTTCCAGAAGGTTTTCAATTTGCTTTGCCCAGATGCATCATAAGAATCACTGTCTACAGCAGCCAATAACCTTACAAAATGTAATACTAAGATTTGCATTGAAATTACTCCTTGATCCATGAGTTGCAGAATGGATGTTGTGCTAGAAGGCATGAAAACAGCATTAATCTCATATCTCCATCAGAGTTTTTAGGTGACCAGGTCTATTGCCAATTAGCAGTAATATTTTGAAATGGACATTTTTTTTCAGAGCAGTAGGTCCCAGCAGTGGGCTTAAAATATTCAGTAAATCATGTTGTAAACAGATGTGCTGTCATCCAGGCTTTGTTTTTCCATTTATAGAACACAGACAGAGTAGATTTAGCATACTTCTTAAGGGCCCTGGGATTTTCAGAATTGTAAATGAGCATTGGCTTAAAGTTAACATCGCCATCTGCCTTAGTCCCCAACCAGAGAATCAGTCGGTCCTCTGAAGCTTTGAGGCCAGGCATTGACTTTTCTTGAGCTGTGAAAGTCCTGGAAGGCATCTTCTTCCAATACAAAGCGGTTTCATCTACATCGAAAAACTGTTGTATATTGTAACCACTTTCATCAAGTATTTTAATTAGGTCTTCTACATACCTTACTCTCCGTCAGCACTTGCACTTCTGTGTTATGAAGATGACTTCTTTCCTTAAACCTAATGAATCAGTCTCTGTTCTTTTCAAACTTGTCTACTGCAGCTTCCTCACCACTCTCAGCCTTCACAGAATTGAAGAGATTTAGGGCCTTCCTTTGGATTAGGCTTTGGCTCATGGGAAGATTGTGGCTTTTGATTTAAAGTACTACTCCAGTCAACACATGAACAAACACCTAGAGGCCATTGTAGGGTTGTTATTAGTCTAATTTCAGTGTAGAGAGGCCTGAGCAGAGGGAGAGAAATGGTGGGACTGCCAGTCTGTGGAGCAATCAGAGAACACAATATTTATCAATTAAACTTTACATCTCATATGGGCACAGTTCATGGTGTCCCAAAACAATTACAACAGTAACGTCAAAGATCACTGACTGCAGATCCCCATAACAGATATAATGATAATTGAAAAGTTGGAAATATTGTGAGAATTAGCAAAACATGACTCTGAGACACAAAGTGAGCACATGCTGTCGAAGAAAGGGCATGATAGACTTGCTTGGCACAGGTTACCACAAAACTTCAATTTGTAAAAAGAACAATATTCTGTGAAACACAATAAAGCTTAATAAAACAATATGTGCCTGTGGTAAGTTTTATTCCTGGTGTCTGCTGCAGTTTGAAAGTGGTGTGGGGAGGGAAGTATATATCAAATACTGTGTTATCTATGTGCCTGTATCAGTATCAGATTCCCGGACAGTCTGTCAGCCATAGGTCCAATTGTCTTCCTAGGAGCGAATCGAGTTCACAAATAATATGATCAACTATAAGCTCAACTCTGGCATTATCGGATTCACAGTCTTTCAACTACATTTCTGATCACCTTCCACACAAGTAGCTGAGTTCACGAATAGCATGTTTTATTCAAATGCAACATTTAAAAAGCAGGTTCTGGATGTCAGTACAGGAAATTCTCTATGGGAATTTTTACCGTGGGATTTTTAGCTAGCTCTGACGTACAAATGCACAATCATCACTCATCCCAGAAGATGGGAGAGGGCTCTCAGTCTCGAGTCTCCTCAGGCAGCATTCCAGCTCGAGGGGAGGAAAGGGGTTCAGCCTCCTAACTGACCCAGAAGTTGCGATGCAGTCTTCCTTCCAGCTTCTTTCCTCCTTAGCTCACCTTTTATATCTTTTCTTTACATTTAGGTGGAGCTTGAGTGACTAGTCATACTTACTATTGTTACTGATTGGTGAAAAAGTCTCTCACTTTCATTTAAAGATATAGTCAATCAAAAATCTAGAGCGCACACTCAGTGAGCAGTGGTCGTACCTCGGAGGCGGATAATTTTGGGGATGGAGGTGTGTTTTGGCATTATAATGAGCTTATAACAACCAAAGTTCAAGCAAAGTTCATGTGGAATGAGTGATTTACCACTCTTGCTGGCTCAGTGCTGGACATCTTGTCCTGTATCTCCCATTGGACAGCTACTGTGAGGCTGATCAGCGGCCCAGCACAGGGAGTGCAACAGAGTTTGGCCACGGTGTCTTCGCTCCACCCTTCCTTGCAGATTGTGCTGCCCAGGGAAATGTGGAGGAGCAGTCTGTGAATACCAACCATCCTGGAATTAGCAACTGTGTAGCACCCCAAGCAAGATTCTGTAATGCCAAAACCTCTGCTAGGCCCTAGTTTTTGTCCAAGTTCCCCCAAGAAAAAAAAAAAAAAAGATTTTTCACTGGGTTTTCACGATAGTCCTGGATATCCCTCATCAGGACTCAGTCAGATTCCCTATTAGCTGTTCCTGCAGCTAGCACTGATCGGAGCATGCTTTGGTGCAGTGCAGATGTTGCACATTCATCTTTGTGCTTGCACATCATGGAGTAATATTTACCATGGAGTAATAGTTATTTGATGACTATTATCATCTACTTTGTTATTCACTAAGTCTTGCTTTTCCCTTAATGTAAACTAAAAGCTTCAACTACTGAGAAGTTCTAGAGTAGCAAACCTTAGAAAACTTTCCTATTTGTCTGATAGTTACTTAATTTCATTTTAGCCACTCTGCATTGAATCTACTTACAAAACATTAAAAGGTTAGTACATCCTGGATCACTTAAAGAAATGGCATGTTCACTCAAATCCTACCATTTGTTAGGCTGGTCTTCTCAGACTTGGAAATGTTGTCCTACAAGTGCAAAAGGTGAGTGAATGTTCAAGGTTCATTTATGATAACTCCTGAAAATCATTATGAATTTAGGAAATAAGACAGAATTATAAAGTCAGTTCTGGTCACACAGTAAAACACCATTTTCCTCAAAACAGGCACAGTAAGAAATACTACAGCAGGACTTGAACATTGGGTCTTGGCATCATGACAATCTATTAACATGGAGGAAAGTGGAAAATAGCCTGCCCCCAAAGCTTGCTGCCCCTGTAGCAGATGGCTGAATGCATGCACTGCTGGACCGGTGCTTTCTAATCAATTTCCTCTCCACCCAGTTTATAGAAAACAGTAGTTATTTCAGTAATTTTAATGTGTCTGTTTTGCAACCCACTCTTTGCAAAGAAAAATAACTCCAAGAGGTATCTACGATAATCTTGAGTTTTAATGACCTTAGTGAAAAAGTGGTTTTGATATTTTTTGAAACTGTTGCCAAAATTGTCAAACATTACAAGAAAAAGAAAAAGTCTGATATGTAATTTGTGAAGATTGTCAGAGACCTTCAGCCATTCTTGGATGAGGTAAGTCACAAAGCAGAGCCATGAGTGTAGTAAGTGTGGTTAAAGCTTTAAGAGAATATTCAAAATGTGAGTCAGTCTGTGCATGTGAAATACAAATGCAAGCAAAATCTAATTCAGTTGAAAACTGAAAACCCTTTTTAGAAGAGCTAGCAATTTCGTTTCATCCTTCCAGGGTCTGGCTTTTGCATTTCTTCAAGATATCCCAGAAAAAAAAAACAACAAAAACAAAAAAATCCCACTAATAATAGCAATTGCCATCCACTGTACTAAGAGTAACAACAAAATATATGTATGCATTCTGACCTTGAGCAAGATAAATTAAAATAGAAAAGACTTTCTTCTATAAACACATGAAACTGACTCCTATCAGACTGAACACAAACCATATAAAAATTTTTATAGTTTTTGTTCCTTGTAGTATAAATGAGACGCTGCTGAAATTCATGCAATGAAATTAGCATGAAATTTGAATAAAAGTAGAATCAAGCCCCATGTGTTTAATTAATAATACACTAAGGATTGTACTGGTATAGTGCATCACAGACTACATAACTTTATGGCATTATATGCAAATCTAGTACTATTTATACGTGGGCTTGGTGCAACATGATACCCTGATGTCTAAGTCAATACTAGAACATCTTTTGCCATGGTGCATATGACACATATCTTACCCATGCCTTAATTTGGTAATGTTTAGCAATTACAGTGCAGATCTTGCAACATCTTCAAAATCCTCCGGAAACATTAACTACTTAAGCCTTACAGAGCCCCTATGCAATAGGCAAATGCTGTCATCAACATTTGTGGGGGTGGGAAACCTCACACACAGATGTTCAACAAGCTGCCCAACATAGGTCACCCTTGAAGTTACAAATATCTCATATTACAAGTGGTCAAACCTCAGGAGAACGAAAGAGAAAAACTCTTCAGATAAGAATTTAATGCTACTTTTATTTGACTGTAGTTGGATTTGAAACTGCTGTTTGTATTCTACATATGTGCTAGAGAAAAATGGACACTACCTTCTCTCTCTGTTTGCAGTGCTCAGAAGACCATTTTCAAAGCCTCTTTATCAGTGGAAATATTTATTAAAATCTACATTTTGGCAAACTGAAAACCATTCTCCTTCTGTTTGTCCTTTGCCTATGCTGTGATCACTCTGTAAAATTGATGAAGTCCCTCCCTATGGTGCGTTTCACAGAAGAGGCTCAAAATATGTTGCACTGCATTTAAAATATTTGGAGGTTGCTCAGAACCATAAATATGAAAGATAACTCCCTTGTGGAAGAGGAACCTACCCCTCAAGATGGTCCTACTGCTGCTGAATCTGCACAGTAGTGTCCTGATGTGATCAACATGAGTGACTTGGCCACCTATTTCTTGGCACCAAAGATTACAAATGCTTGTTAGCTCCTCCAGCCTTTTAAGACTTATCCATAGTCTTACCCTTTCAGGCTCTCATGCTTGCTGTACAGATGGATGGAGAAATGAAGACATTACTCTAGGCATGCACTTCTGATTGCCTGGGTGCTCAGCCCACAAAAAGGAAACTCCCTTAAGAGCCAGATGTGTGAGTGGCTCAATAGACCATCTGTCTGTTGAGATGTCCCTATGACATGTCCCTAGAACTGTTGTGAAAGTAAAAGGAGAAACACATGGCCCACTGAGGTCTCCCTTTATCATCTATTCCCCTACATTTCCATTCTCAACTGACAGTAAATAATAACATAGTCTTCCATCTGTACTGATCTGGGAACACCTGTTTGTGTCCTCTTGTTTTGTAGGCTTTCATGAAGACCTTGGCAGTGTGTGAAGTCTTCTTGGGTTGGACTTCAAATGACAACCAGGAACCCCTAGGACACCAGCCATAAACAACTTGTGAGGAAATCCCGTGCTTCTTTTAGAGTAATATGTTGATTTTAAGTGGCTGTAATTAAGGACTATGGCTTTCTCAGCTCACCTCTAGATTCTGTTCGAGTGGTCCAGTACCATTTGTTTCAATTATGAAGTCTGCTTATATGTCTGCTTACAAGTCTGGCTGTATGTAATATAGATTTAGGTTGCATATAAATTGTATGTAGTCAATTACACATCTTTACAACCGTTACTTATCAATTACATATCCTCTTCCTTCTGTTCTTCTGTGGCAGCACAGTTTAGAGTTAGAGCGCGAGGATTTTTTTCATTCTTCAATTGATCCGACCAAAAAGTGGGGCTTTGTCACATAATTTACTCTTGAATTTGCTGAACAGTTTTGATCTAAAAATTACAACAAGAAAAGGAAGTAGAAATGAAAGAAAGAGAACACGAATAAAAAGACAGATGTGAATCTCCAACTACAGCTTCCACATCAGCACTTTTTGGCTGGTGCATGAATAGCTAGGAAAGGTGACACAACTTTCTTTGAAGCATCCTGTGGTTTCTTCACATTCAGCACTTTTACTTAATTCTTCATTTCCATTGCTCTTCTTTTATTAGAAATGTTCAAAATAAGCACAATATATAAAACTATTGAGTAGAGCAGACGTAGACTCTTCCTCTTAACTCTTCCTCTTCTTTTCTTTATATCCACTTTCAGTCCACATGCCAGTGGTAATTATTTAAAATTCCTGAAGATCTATTTTCTCCTTCCAGAGTTCCTCTTCACAGTCAGGACATGAGCCATTTGGCCCATAGATTGCATCTTGACTCCATTTTATAAATTGTTTCCTAGGCTTCACTTTAAGTAAGTCAAGTTTTCTCATTTCAAGCAAATATTTAGCTTCCATTTCAAGTAGGTAAAACCTCTTTGCTCTATCATACATTAATCATACAAAAATCAAAGAATAGTTCAAACATAAAACACAAACACTTCATGAAAACTGCAAAGAGTGAAAGTGAAACCTGCAAGAAAAGTGAAGGCTAGAATTGAGATAGAAGTAGTAGGGCACACAGAAAGCTGCTGGACTATATAAAAGCTAATGCAAAAATATGGTAACAACAGGGAGCATGGAGGCATTTTAGTGACAAGGGTCTGGTGTTTGAGAAGAGTTTGTTACATTCCATTTCTTCTTTGGTTCAATTTTTGCCCCTTCACCTTTAGAAATAGTATTCTCTACCATGTTCTTAGTGTCACCACTGAGGAGTAAGCAACACATTGTACCTACCTCTGGTAACCTCTGTTTTATTCGGGATCATGGAAATACAGAAAAATTATATGTCTTTATATATCCATAGCTACATAAGACAATGTTAACAGACTAAATCATATTTATGTTTGGTTTCATAGTTCTAACTGTTCAGTGTTGGAACATCAAGAATTGATGACAATCACTGCAGTTAAGTATATATAGCTATAAAGGTCAAAACCAAAATATTTCCATCCTAGTCTTGCTATAGTGGCATTCCAGTCTGATAGAATTATCAGACACGACTAGATTTAGAGAAGAACTGAAAAGACAAATAGTATGTAACATTCATTTAAAAAGAGTGTAATTAAAATAAATATCCATAGTTTAAAACCTCTAAAATGGTTTGTATCCGAGACAGGTTGCACCCAAGATCACTCAAGAGAAGTGACAAATGTCATAGTGAGACTGCTTCTGATCTTGGCAGAGCCAAGAGATCAAGGGAAGTGATTATCTGCCCTTACTGTTAGACCTTCTAGATACTACATATGGTTTTGGATTCCCTTGCATATGGATGACAGTGACAAACAGTAGCTTGTCTGCCAGGATGATAAGGGGCTCAAGCACCTTTCCTGTGAGGAGAAGTTCAGGAAACCGGGCTGTAGTAGAGACATCTTCATGGAGGACCTAAATAGTAGCCCCTAAGTACCTATCATCAGTTATCAAGGTATCTACATTTTTAAAAAAGATTTAGCCAGGTTCTTTATAATAATGTACGGTGGGAGGACAAGAGACATAAACTGAAACAAGAGAAGCTCCGGACTGATACAAGGGAAAAAAAATTCACAATGAGGACAGGCAAGTAGTAGAACAGGTTGCCCTGAGAGGTTGCACAGGCTCCATTCTGAGAGTTTTTCAAGATCTGACTGGATAAATCCTTGATCAATATGCTCTGACCTCAGAGCTAACACTGCTTTGAGCAGGAGGTTGGACTATAAGCCTCCTGAGGTCCCTTCCAACCTGAATGATCCTGAGGTCCCTTCCAACCTGAATTATCCTGTGACCTTTTGAACATTAAGATATTACTCATTCTTAATTGGAGAGCAGGAATAATTCCCCAGGAATGTCAGAAGGTTTAACTTCTTTTTCTAACAAACACAGAGTAAACACATTTGTTTTCACTTAGGCACATCACAAAGAACCAGGTCAATCTTTTCTCTGTAAGAACTAGACCTTTGAAGAGGATTTAAGCTTTATCTACATAAAAGTGCACATTAGCATGACTAAGACTGTTGTGGATCTTCAACAGGGAAAGATAGACAAAGTTTTCCACAGTAGCTGCGTCTACAGACTTACTTCAAATGGATTCTCAGAAACTTTAAGTACGTTGGGCCTACAGAGTGCCTCACTCATTTAAAAAGGACTGGGATGGAAATTTACACCAGTTTTGGCACTCAGCACACCTATGGCAATGTAAAATGTATACGAGACTTAATTCTAAGCAGGTTACTTTCTTAGTAAAGAAGCCAGCAAATTGTAGCTGCTATTCTGTTTCTCATAGGTTGTCAGTTAACTCCCTTCTTATTTTCCTTCCACTTTTCTTATAGTCTCCTGTCTTGGCCCCTGAATCGAGGATCTGCAATCAACACAGCCTTGCAGTTAGCCTCTTTCAGCAGCCTCTTCACCCTTAGCCTGGATCCTGCACAAGTAAACTTAAAAAAGCATTCAAATATCGTTTTGCCTCCACCTCCATCCTTCTGGGACCAGACACACATCTTCCCATTTCTCACAGACACGAGTGAGGATATATGAGCAGCTCCATTTTTTTTTTTTACCGACTGAATCCATGTTCTGCCACAATCCTGCAAATCATTTTATTTTCTCTAAGGATTTGCTCGTCATTCATATGTCTGACTGTTGTGAAGATTTTTCCTCAATTTTCTACAGTAGAAGGGGAAGAGGAAATGGATTGCTAATAACAAAATACCACCTACTCTTTGCATAGAACTGATATGTAATAAATTACAGGTGTGGGTGCAGATAGGTCATACCAGAGTTCACACCGTGACCAATCTTGAGTTGGATCTCTTACAAACTTTTTCAGATACTCATAGGCAAATACTCTTCAAACCCTCATATTACTGGCTGCTCAAGTCTTTCTGTCCTCTTAAATTTAAAAGAATAGTGACCAGTATTGAAGTAGCTGAAAAGGAAAAATAATTACAAAAAAAAGTGTATTGACCAGATTTGGGGAATGGAATAAATAACTCTTTCTGTCCTCCTCTTCCTTTATATCCAGAGAGTCCTGTGAGTCAGGGCTGCTAGCCAGCCCTCTGAGCAGCACAATACAATGCATTTCTTTCTACTGCCCATGTTCTCTACCTTACAAATTCAAACAAAGTACCATTCACCGAATTGTCAGTATGAGTGTTAAGTTTTATGTATTATATTCTTATTTTTAATTTATTCTTACTAAATTTCTTTGTATAGTATATAATCATCCCTTCCCAGTGGAGGATTTTCTGTTGTCTTCCAAACAACACTCTCTCAGCCAGATCCTTACTCTGAGCCTACTCATTTATGAAACTCAGGCCTTGGAAGCAACAAATATTACAGTTTTTTAAACCTGTGAATAGTAGGCTAAACTAGGTAAGAAGTGTTTCAGTATATAAGAAAGTATCTCCTTCCAGATACTTGATACATAGCACAAAAAATATGCTCTTAAAGGGCTGTATCTTTAGAATAAAAGATGATTTTAGAAGTAATTAAGTGTTTATTACATAGCACCAGGAGTGATTATGGAGCACTGCTTCTACTATAAGCATTCATGGAGGCATTCATTCCTGGAATCTTGGTTTGTAGCACAGACACAAAAATAGTGACCTAGGGTCAGAAGCAAATTGCTATTTTACATCACCAAGAACAGTGTGTCAAGTACCATATTTATGTGTGAAGTGGAAAAGAATTAATGAGCACAAGTAGAATTCAGACAGTGTGTGGTCTCTAGAGCAATACAAATGAATGATATCTTGCAACTATTATTTAGCCAGATTTATTCAGATAGGAATTACTATTATTAACTTGTTAATTGATTTGTTAACCATTGTAACTTTAATGTGCATAACAAAATGTTTACACTATTTTTTTCTGAGATTTTTAACAAGGTTTTCATTCTCAAAAAAAAATGAATTTTAAGGAGGCTGTACAGCTGTCACTGGCATTATACATGATGTTTAAACTTTGGACTAGTGATGCAACATCTAATTTTATACAACACATATCTGAGTGCTCTATATAAGGTTGAGATAAATAATCCATCCCAGAATGCTTAATTGTCAATACTCACGGCAAGTAATCTTTAGTGCCTGGTTAGTTCAGCCATCTTTTGTGTTTGGGGGATTTTTTTGCCCACCAAAAAACTATTCTTTATTCCAGGCTAGGTTTCATCACTTTTGCTGATCCTGAGTGGAAGTTTTTACACACATAAGCCTAATTACTATCAATGGTGAGCATGCCAAAGAAGAGTCTGCAAGACACAAGAAAATAAGAGATAACTTTAGGAGCATATAAACTGCTATAATAAGCAATATGAGAAAGGTCCCTGCAAGCTCTGACACTAGACTATATTAGAATTTGGAAAAGAACTATGGATTTAGGAGTCTGCCTTCAAAGCATGTAGTGCAGGATATTGTCTTTTTTTCTTCTTTTTTTTTTTTTGACAGGAAGAAAAGTACTACTCAGGTCTGTGGAAACATCGGCAAAGTTCTAAATTGGTCTTTTGTTGCCCTCTCTTTTTCTTTTCCACTGGGAAGTGAGAATTTATAGACAAAGTTATATTACCATTCATTCCCAGAGCAACCATCCAGCAGAAGAGAAAGCTGTGTTTTAAAAGTAGTGCAGCGGGTACTATTTAATATTTAGCCATTTATGCTGATGTTATGATAGTGTCCCTCTGTTTCTGTATTTCCTCAACTGCAACTGCTCATTTGAGTAAGAGAAACATGCAATGCTGGCATTTATGCTGAGGCAAGTAAAAATCCAGAGTGTGCTTTTGTGAAATGATCTGTGAAAAATCAGAAGATGGAGGTTGTAAAGTAGTTTAGTATGAAACAAATTTGAGATTGTTATATAATGCCATCAGAAAAACAAGTCTAAAACAAAGCAACAAATTTGTGCATAATAGAATGAATTTCCTCAAGAGCAGTGGAGCAGTTGATACCCTGGAAGTAAAAAAGAAATCTTGTTTTTAGATTCTTGTGAAGAAAAAATGAGACTGAAGGCATCCATGTATTAGAAAACTATAATCATATAATGATTCAACACCTCCCACTTCTCAAAACAGTGTCTGGGGCCAAGTGCTCCAATTGATCTGGGCCTTTTGTGAAGTTCGGAGAATATTTGTGCACTGTATGAGCGATTTATGATGAAGAGAGAGATTCTGGAATAAAGCAGTGCCTTTAAGAAGGCACTGCCTTCATGCCACTCTGAGGAAATGAAGCACAAGTTCGAAAGGTCACGTTTCAGACACATCCGTGTGATAGCAAAGAGGAGACCTTCACATTTGCAACTATATCTTTTAGAGCTATTTCTACAAGAATCTCTTGCATTCCAAAAGCAATAAGCGAAAAATATTGTAAAGTTTATCAATAATTTCTGCAACAATTTACCATTTACCTGTATATTTTTGAAGTACAAACTGTCCTGCTATACCTTCCCAGCATTTATTTTCCCTGGATATACAGAAACATGAATCTTTGATTAAACTTCTTTCTGAAACAGAGAAAAGTGAGAATTGACTATTTATCAGACTGTAAAAAATAAATCAGACTGTAAAAAATAAATAAATAGAAATTTTAACAAATCGGACACCTTATCTACAGAGCTCTAAAAGGATTAAACTGCAATTTATTCATGACTGCCATATCTTCTTAGGCCTAAACTGCAGCACTGCTATGGCACGGTTCCAAATATTCTGCCTGCAGGAATTCCTCTGATATTGCAGACCCTTTCCAAAGTTTCAAAAAGTACTTTTGAAAACCCAAAGTTTCTTTTGTCCCCTTGTGAATCGTTTTATGTGCTAGGTAATGTTTTCTCTCTGCCTCCATGAAGTTCTCATTCCTTTTATTATACTAATAGGATCCTTCTGTCTCTTATTTTTGAAAACTGGAAAGAA
Organism: Crypturellus tataupa; assembly: GCA_034781795.1. Taxonomy (NCBI): domain Eukaryota; kingdom Metazoa; phylum Chordata; class Aves; order Tinamiformes; family Tinamidae; genus Crypturellus; species Crypturellus tataupa. The sequence continues at coordinate 2,459,356 of JAWLRI010000693.1, read as the reverse complement.
AAAAAAAATCTACCCTAACCTTTTGGCAACCCAACATTTAATTAAAGGGCTTTTGTGTCTCTGAAACAAAACATTAGCTTTGGCAAGTATCCCAGCATAGTCAGTAAATCATAAAGAAAATACCCTATTGCAGACCTCCATCTACTAAAACAGGGCATGCCTGTACGGGCATACCTCTCAGTCCTGCTTAGTCTTGCTTTTCAGCATTTTCTACTCTTATAACTAGCGGAAAATAGGGATCCAAGCTTTTACAGGGCTAGGTGGCACATTCCCCCTGCTGCTGCAAGCAAAGGCGCATAGCTGGTAATTTGAAGGAAGAGGAATTATCCACTGATCCAGTCTCCTCAGTCATAAATATCATCAATGAACCCCAATGAAGCTCCGGCATCTCAGTGCCTATTAAGTTGTGTGGCGGCTGATGCATTGGTGAACTGTCTCAGGAGATGGGCTCTGCTGTCAGTTTTAACTTCATGCTTACTCTTGCTTCATTTGTTGGAGGATGGGTGCTAAGTACCCTGGAAGATGGAGAGATTATGATTAACTTTATTCCAGGAAAATCTCTGTTTCAATGGAATAGTGATGGTAGGATCCCTGCAGAAATTGTTTGTCCTCCTAAATTAATTGCATATTTATCTCCATTTTGGTTACAAAATCAAAAAGAGTAAGTGAACTGAGGAAACTATCTTCCTATGCAATCTGGTCTGCCAGTCTACTTCAGTGTGTGCACTGCTGTAAATCATCAAGATTAACTACCTTAGTGTGAATCTGCAAATCTACCAGATTCATGGCATTGCTTCAACATAAAACTTGAACCCACTAGAATCGCACTCTACCTCAATGTAATAAACCCCACATCCAAACTCAGGAGATTCTGAAAAGATCTGACTTCTCTCTGTGCATTTCCACTGACAAAGAACAGGAATTAATATTCATCATATAACTCTTTATATGAGAATGGCTTTTTCTGTCTTATTTTTAGACTGGCGAACCTGAGCAGCAGATGGGTTACCAGGCTCTTAAAGCTAGACAGGCACATTCAAAAGTCAAAAGAAGTTCAATTAGTTCTTAAACATCAAGATCAGCAAAAGTTAGGCCCTTGGGCACTTCTTAAAATCCCCTTAAAATCGCCCTATTTAAGTATACAGATGCCTGTAGCTAAATTCTTGTTATTAAAATGTGGGCTAAAGTAAAAGCTGGAATCTGTTTACTGAAATTCAGTTATAGCACTGAATTTAGAAACACTGCGACTTCGGCAAGAGGACATTTTCTTCTGTGTCATACATGCCCGTACAAGGCAGAGTGCAATGGACAGCGTTAAATTATCTTGCCCTAACTTCTCTTGTCTAACTTGCCTAACTTTTTAAAAAGTTTTTGAACTGATAAATATCACCCTTCCATTACACTGAAGTGAGTCTTTCCTACAATGAAGACTTACACTAATAACAAAAGATGACTCAAGGGAGAATGGTTCCTACGGACTAATCATACCCTCAGGGAATACACATATCTAGCTTGCATTTTGCTATGCCCCTCAGATGCAATTATCTCACTTCAGCTACACAATTTATTGCAACTGTTAATGAAGAACTAATACATGTGCAGAATTACAGTTGTATCCAGAAGCAGAATCACATGAGATAGAAGAGCAGCAACTCTAATTATAGATAATTATTGAACTAATCAAAATATAATATTTTGTAGACCAGGGGACCTCAATACACAATCAATGATCATTAGGCCATGACCAACTAACTTAAAACACCAATTCTAACAATATGCAGAAGTTGTGATTTAATGAATGTCAGTTATAAACTGACAATTTTAATGGAACTATGTAGTTGCATTCACAATAAAAATTTCCTCCAGGGAGAGTCTTGGCCTATATAATTCACAGACATGGAGACAATTTCATTGTGAAATAACTTTACATGGAGAATTCATTGGTGAAATTATTTCTGAGATATTTTCCTGAAAGTATAAAAGTTTATTTTTTTTAAAAAATGGCTAATTGCAAGATCTAAAAAAGGCCCAGAGCATTACTGTGGTATAAAATAAAAATGTGCTTAATATGTCAATATCTTGACATATTAATATACGTATCTCAACTCCTTCTTGACCTGGGCCTTCCAGTTTCCTGGGCCTAAATCGCTTACTAGCTCTACTCCCTTCCTCTCTTCCTTGACTCCAGTTATGATCTGCATGCCTCCTTATAACATGCACACTCTTTCTGCAATAAATGAACAAAATAAATCTGAGTTTTTCCCAGCTGGAAGTTTTTCTCAACTCTTGTCTTCATCGACTGGTACACACATATATGCATACATATATATACATATATGCATACACGCATATTTGCACATAGGTGTTCAAAGTCACACAAGTGATCCAAATCTATGGAGCCTAAAATGTCAACTGAATGCTGTGGTGCTCGGTTGTTTCCAGTATCTCAACTGAAAAAAAGAAAAATAGATATGCCTAAAATGTTCCTAATGCTATTGTATATTTACAAGTATCAAAGTCTACTTTTACTGCTACTGAAAGCAATTTCCATGGACCACAGTTTACCTAAAAGGTGAGTACAGTGTCCATTGACTCAGATGAGTTTGTCCAATGTATAAAAGCAAGGATTTTTTTTTAAGATTTAGTAAAGAGTCTGCATTCTCAAGCTCTCATCTCCTTTTTTCCCTATATGATTCACTTATCGTAGACCTTGCAAACTAGACTTTTAGATTTTGTAGACCTCTAGGCTGTCATCGACTTCATGGTGTAACAGTACAACATTCAACAAGAACAAGGTTTCCTGTATCTATGACATTTGATATTTTTTCACTTAAGACTATTCTAAGCTTTACCTTCCTCCGGAAATGAATGTAGATAAATGTCAAGAGTGCCTCATGACATGATATTAAAACAGAATCCTGGGTACATAAAGAGTTTTAAAGAGTCACCTTTTTAACTACCTGAGGCAATTGTATGCTCCTCACTTCCAGGAAAGATCTGCTGAAGTGAGGCTAGCTGAACCATTTAAAATATTTTTAAGAGCTGAGAAATGCAGGAGAAAGAATCCTGAAAAATATGATATCTGTGAGTCATCATTCATTGAGTGCTGCTCCTGAACTGCTATATTTGCAGATTGAGTTGTTCTGTTTAAAGAAGTATTAATGGCAGTGTCAAAAGAAGGGCATCTTTTTAGTTCAATACAACAACAAAATAATTTAGGATAAGATCAAAGGAAAGAAGTTAATCTTTGGGTGTTTTATAAGCATCTCATCTTTTCTGGGTGCTCACCTATCCTCCATTTTAGTATCATATGTCTTGTCCCTCAGGCTCTGTCCAAAGATTAGCTTGAGGAAATGTGTAATACATAGTAATTGTCCCACTCAAGTGTGCAGGAAAAGAAATCCAAATTCAGCAGGAAAAAGAGAGAAATATGAGCATGGCTTTCAGCATTAGTGGAGGCTTGAAAGAAAATGAAAGAGGAAACCTGGACTCCAATTTCTGTTTCACAGATAGCATTATTTGTCTGATTCAATGGCCTCTTCACATAGATAGCAAGACTGATTCACTCTGCTTGGCTCAGCTTTGTTTGCGCAGCACTGTTAGGCTTCTTTTGTTTTATTGCTCGCAGTTGGCAGATCTGACCTCATTCTCATTAAGAGCCTCATTGTCCATGTTGGCAAACAGCTCAAGTTCCGCTTCTGTTAAATTTATTAATCTGATCACCCAAACATAAAAAAAAAAATAAAAAATAAAAGCTATAGCCACCAAAGGATATTACTGAAATGTATAAAGAGGCAAGCAATATAAAGACATACCATTTCACATCCCCATGCTGACCAGAGAGAAAACTATATTTGAATCTACACTTGAGATGGCAGTGCTTTACCTACAAAAAAGTGCATTACTTATGAGAAGTTAAATAGCCCGTGAACACTGGTGGCTCCTGACGCTAATGCCTGAAAATCTAATTAAAGCCAACAATGCCAAACTGTTCCAGCAGTCCGCATAGAATTACACAAAGCATCTCTTATTCCATAATGTAGCCCCTGTTATGTGGACATATGTAGGCCATTTTTCCTCAGAACTTCTTCAGTGGGACAAATTTGGGCACAAAGAGCCCCTCAGCACACAAATGTGACTTAGCCAAACAAGTTCATCCCTAGCTTTGCACAAACTGCGCATCAGTCTGCAATGACACCAGCCAGATCTGGGACTTTGGCATCCCACTAAATTAGGAAACAAGGGCATCTCGCCTCAAGTCTTCTCAATGCACAAACTGCCATCATGAAAAACAGGGTGCAGCTGGGCATTCCCTGTTGTCCCATGCTGTACAGCTCCATAAGCCAAAAAATAAATTTACTATTTGGAAGCTGTATCTTCCAAATGGAAGGTAATGATGATGATCTTGTCACTTTACAAGAAAATAGCTTTTAGTCATGCATATAAATTCTTAATATTTCCAAAGTTTAAATACTATAGCCTTTTCCAGGTCTTTCTGTAGTAGTGTTCATGCATGTTACCCACTGGTTTACCAGAAGCTGAAAATCAAAGGAATAAAACTCTTGGAAGTTAATGTCTTCTCTAGACACCTCTAGAAGTAGAAAAATGTCTTGCAGTTTGAGATAACTTTGGGGAAGTTCAAGTTTCCAGCACTTCTTAGTGTTTGAACAGCTTTCCTAATAACATCAGAGAAATACACACAAGCACACATACATATACACATGCCATGATGAGTGTCAACCTGATAAATAACTTGTCACTATCTAAATAGATATTGAAGTGGAGCAGGACCCATGACATTGGATCACACAGCACAAATTCCTGACAATCCATCTAATACAGTAAAGCAGAGTGTGGTGGAGAGATACCTGAAGCAGCAAAGAACCACGGCAGTAAATCCCACTATTACAACTAAACTTCATGTAGATGTTAATCAATTGCGTCTGGAAATACATTAGCTTGTCAATAGTATGGATGTATTAACTTGGATGTAGTTCTGTGGTGGATGAATTTACCACTGCACATCTCCATTAGCAGAGTCGTCTCCATTTCATGTGTAAACATAGCAGAGCAACTATCAATTAGACTTGCCTTCAGACATACAACCCCTGCTTCAGCTATGAAACTGTGATAAGAATAGTAAAACAGGGTGGTTCAGGGGAAAGAAAATCGCTCAGAGGAATAATTATAACAACTTTCACCTCTAAAGCTAGGTCACTGGTTCAAAATCACTCAAATCACTTGTGACTGAAAATCATTACTAGTTGACTCCACTCAATGAGTTTGTGCTCCAGGTCAGAGTAATAATTACTGCAGGACTAAAACCACCATTAGTGTCTGAGTACATAAGGGGAGAGGGAGCAAAGAATAGAAATAAATGAAGTAGTAGTCTTGCCCTTCTTAGTGCTGCTTCCCAGTTGAGGATGAGAAGATGAAGTAGTTTGAGGACTCATCCTCCGGCTGTTTGAGGACTCTGAAGCTTAATTCAGCTGCTGACGCATAGTACCATTTGGGATAGGAACTCCAGGATATTCAGAGGTCTACAGCTTCGTCTTCAAAAGAGCATGAGTCTCCTTGGATCATATACGTCATTTCTGGCAGCCTTATGTTGATATGTTGAAGAGTCTGTGTCATCTAAGCTATAGCACAAGAGGTCCATCTGGGGACAGCTGAGTCAAATTCTCTCCAGCCCAGCCTGCCTCCAAATAGAAACTTCAGTCTCAAAAGCTGTCATGCTATTATGTTGCCTGTCTAGAAAATATATAGATATTTGGAAAGGATGTAAGAAAATTTAGGTATATAAATGATGAAAACTAGGTACCCAATAGATAGTCAGCGGATGACATTTTCCTTGGGAGATTCCTTATAATCTGAATTCTGCCTTACTGTTTATCACAAGCAATTTATCTATGTGGGTTATTTCCCTATAAAAATTGAATTTAAACATTTCAATATATAAAAAAAGGCTGAAATATTCAACTGAGGAGCTGCACTAGAAAGAGCAGCCAACTGTGGGTAAGATTTACAATAACTCTGCATGGCCAGACGTGCAGACAGCTCTCTGGTATATGAGCTATAGCATAATATGACCGAGCTAGGATGTTAAACCCTGTACTCTGTCAAGGAAATGACAGACAGACTAGGTCAGAGGAGAAAGTATGGATTAGCAAAAAAAAAAAAAATACTTGCATCAAGTGAAAAGAAATTCATGGTAGAGAACAGAACCTTTAGGAAAAAATTCTTCTCATGCTTTCTGAAAAAACAAAAACCCTCTGAAAACTCCAAATACTAATGGGCATCAATTCAGAAGGCTGTGAAGAGAGAAAAGGGGTTTTAGAAAGAGTGGCAAATGCATGAACACAGTGTTAAAGATTTGTTATAGTACATCTATCTTCCTAACAGTTTCTGATAATTTTTAAAAATACATTTACATATATCATTGGATTCTCCATAGTAAGATGCCCTCATAATAGCACATACTCATAATAAAATTATGGGCTTATTAACATTCTGTATTTAAATGAGCAGATGACATTTTCAATTGAGTCTTTTAATACTGTGGCAGGTTTTCTAATGCTTTCTGGTTTAATTTGTCTGTCTCTTTTAAAATATCTCTCTCTTAAATATTTAGCTTTCTCTGTAAATGGAGTGTTTTAATTCAATGCCAGCTCTGTAAATTTTAAGAGAAGGTTATTACAACACATAAAACATATGGCCTCACTTCAGCTCCCACTATAGAGAAAATTAGTCAAAAACAAAACACTACCATCTAATCACTATCAAAACATGTGGTTCGGTTAGTAATCTTTGTTCAGAAGCATCTCGGGACTAATTTAGCATGAACAATACCATTTTTTCTTGCCCTGCTCTTATCTTTGTAGGTCATACGACAACAGAAGGCAGAACAGCAAGATGAAGTTCACCCTCTCTGCCTCATTCCGCCCCTCACATATTTCATTCAAGGTTGTCTCTGCTTCCAAGATAACAATTGCTTTGAGAGCCTGGGAAATCTATTTTCACAATTTATATTGCTTTTCGGAATTACAGAAATATACAAATATGCCCACACTCATGAAAACAGAAGTTTCAAAGCAGAACAGGCATTGGAGTGAGTATCGAAAATCAGAGCTAATTCCAGACTCTCCACCACAATAAACATTTTTTTCTGTGTCTCTGTGACATGGAAGCAGATATCTGTGGGAGCATCTTAGTAAAGCTTGCTGCTTTGCCCATGGTCAGGACAAGGGAGCATGTTCAAGCAGTAAACCAGTGACTGTCTGTGTTGTCAAGTTGCTGTCTCTCTCCCTGCCTCTGTTTTGTGACACTGCCCTCAAGATAGTGCCCACTTCAAGGGATAGTTTTCTCCAAGGACCACTCAAAGCAGACATATAGACAAGGTTCACTACTTTTGCTTTCTTCCAGCACTTCTCCAGCAGGCTTTGCACCTTCATGACCCGTACACCACATCCCAGAACTTGCAAAATATCCATTCCCTTAGATTCATGCCGCAAAAACACACTGAAGCATTGCAATTCAGCCCTTGCTTTGCTGCAGATCATTTGAACTGGAAATGGCACACAAAATAACTACTGTGTTTTAGGGTCATGGGAGAGTCATAAAACATACAGAGGACACCTACACCTGAGTAGAACATAGTATAGAAAAAGCCAGGCTACACTAGGGATTAGTGGAGGTGGAAACCAAGCGTGGTTGCATGCTCAGGGTATGACCCTCCCCCTGTTGCCTTCAGCAGCACGGGCATTAGAAGGGCAACCACACCTTGGAAGGAAGGCAGAGCTCTCTCTTGGGGTTTTCTATTTGCCTCCATGTCTGGAGACACTATTACTGAAACAGAGACCTCGTGGACCAACAGTTCTATAAATTAGTGTTAGTCTTTGGGCTACAAAAATCACTCAGTCTGGTATAAATTAACTGCTGTTAAAATACTATTTAGAGCTAAGTTCTTTTGATTACTGGCCCAGCCATGCCATTTGGGCTGAATTTAACAAGGGTGCTTGACTCGCACATTTTTCCTTATGCGTGCCACATAAAAAGGATATGGAGCACAAGCAAATGTAAATCAAAATATAATGTACATTGATGTATGCACACAATAGCGGTCAAAAGTTTCAGACCTGGAGGAAGAGTTAAACACAGATTTTATATGTAGAGATACTAAAACTATTGAGCTTTAGAAGCATAATTTTGTGTAATCCCACAACAATCTATGAAGAGTATAAGTATGTGAAGCAAGATTGAAACTGAACCTTTGACATTTCTAACATAAATCAGGAATTATGGTGTAAACCTGGTATGGGGAAATAAAAGCAAAGATGAGTCCTAACATAAATAGTTTTGAAACAAAAATATGTGTTCATATGTGTACATGTTCTATTCACTCACATTTTTTCACAAGATTTTCTGAGCAAACAGAATTCAAGGATCACGTTGCTGGGGAAACTGAAATAATGGTGTAATCTTTTGAGAAACTGTGAAATGTAGAATTAACACCACTGAATTGAGTTTAATAACACTGTGCAACATCAGACCTATCTAAAATCAATACTTAATTTACTCAGTCATCGTACAGATTAGCTTTAGCCATTATATTTCCAGGGAATATCAACCACCCCATGGAGGGCAAGTCTATTTAAACACCTTTTGCAAGATCTTCCAGTGGATAGTCCTCAAAATGTTCCTCAGGTGTGTATATCTTTCATAAATGCTTTTATTACATATTCTGGAGGCATCCATCAGATTCTGAAGCAAGTATACAGTCAGTTTTATCCATTTAAACTGAGTGATACTTATTATATACCATAAGTACTACTTCTAAGCCTAGACTAAACATAACCTATTTCTGGAAGGCAACAAAAGATAATAACCACCAATGTGATTTCATAAAAGCAAGCCTATACAACTATTGCTTTCCCAGAAAGAAAATTTCAAATGAAAGTCAGAGTTGCACTTTATATTATTTATAGCAAACTTCTGCTTCTTGAAGATCGTCCGTATTCTATTTCAATGCATTTTTTTTTTTTATTTGGGAATATCCCACAATAGCAGACAAAAAGAAATTAGGAAATTGCTTGCATCTTGAGATAATGAGTTTTGCCTTTGACTTGAGAAAATAGTTTGCAGAAGGGCTTTGTTACAGCAATGAAGATGGCATTCCTGGCATGATATTTCCTACTGCGGCCTGTGGGCACAGCAGAGAGCCCAGTCCCATGCCAGGGGATCAGCAGATAGATAACCACATCAGGCGGGTGGCAGATGTGAGACCCATCAGATATTGGCACCAAGTATGTAGGCTCCTTGAGCTAAGTGAGTCTGCTAATGCTGCTGCTCAGCTCTCCATTGCCACACAAGGCATTGCTGCATGCACCGCATCACTTTGCGATGCATGGTGTGCATCCAAGTGCAGCTTCACGGCCGAAAGCATATCTTCTCCATCAGGTTCCCATACATTTAAGGCAATTCTGCTAGTGCAGAGCAAGGCAAAGTTGGGTGCACACATAAGCGCAGCCGTGCAATATCTGCAATTAAAAGGCTTGGTTCTGGAACTGGTGTTGCCTACAGTCCCTTGTGAATATGAACCAAACCATTTCTTTTTGATAGATTCGTGAAAGCTTTGACATATTATTTGTGCCTAGATATTTTAGCAACACTTGTTCGGAATAAATGGTTGGTCCTGTAAGGAACAATGATTTCACTCAGTAAATAACATTGCAAACTGATAGAAATAAGGACAGATATGTTGTTTAAGCCACGGCAGAGGATAAGAAGCTTTTGTCTGTGCTAGTAGGTAGCTGTGCATGAAACTACCATACAGTTTAAGATACTCATTAAAAGAGAGAAAAGATAAGAAAACCTGCTAGGAATCTAACACCTGCCATATCAGGTGTGACCAACACTAACCAGGCAGCAGCAAATTCTTAGGGAGGTATTTAAGAAAGCATGTAACAGAAAAAGCTTTCCCTATTCGTACCATACTTTATTTCTAGCAATCAATGATTTATGAGTTTCCTGGAAGAGAGGTTTTATGTCTAAAGTTATTATCCACTGATAGATTTATGTTTCATGAAGCACGAAGACAGGGGTATGCCAGCTTGCTATGTGGATCACTAACAACGGAGTTGTATACAGCATAAACTGTGCCTGCTGGTGTATCCTTAGATTTTGGACTGTCAGCTCACTTCCTTCTTTGCATGAACCATAAAATTACCTTAAAAATAGTAATCCAAATTGTCATCGCATAAAGATTTTGGTCCTCCATCAGCTTGGCAAGAAAAGGAAGAGAAGAAACAACATAAGAACAGATGGCAGAAAAAATACACATTGTGTGCAACAGTGAAAGAAGATAGGAATCTTATAAAAATGAAATATATTTGGGTTTTTTTTTTTTTTTTGCTTAAAAATGAGAAGAGAAGGAGCTCTTTCATTAAAAGCATGAGATAATGTGATATTCAGGCTTTTTTTGTTGTTGATTTCTTTCTACTGTCGAAAATAGCTGAAACATCCCTAGTATTACATGGTAAGACAAAGCCTTGTCCTACAAGTGCAGCACTGAGCTGGAAAAGGTGAGTCTTATCAGGTGCTCAGACAACTGATAATATAGAATGTAAAGTAGAAATATTCTTGCCTTCATACTGACAAAAATGGTGGCTATCTCCAAAGAAATTTCCTAAAAAAGACTTAATCTAAACTCCCATATGGTCTATATTCCCTCTAATTAAATTGTTGCTTCAGAGTTGCTTAAAAAACATGACACATCTGCCACTGGCCTTAACATATCTTCCATAATATAGGAAGACAGTGTAATTACAGTGCAGCAATAACAGACAACACATCTAAAGGTAATCCAAACTGATCTGAAGAGCTTTCTGCCTTTGACTGCAAGAAGTGATTTAAATTACTCATGCTACATTTGCTTCTTACATTCAATATTTCAAATGCAGTCTTTGGGTTACCCTGTGAGTAGTTAGTGATACTGTCTCAATAGCGTGCAAAATTGAGGAGCAGCTTCTAGATCCCCGGGAGGCAAATACTAGTCTTGGAGAAAAAGAAATACACCAAGTTCCTGGGAAAGAAGATAACGAAGAACAAATGAAAGGGACAGTTTTTAAGAGCTGGACCAGGATGTGCTATTGGATTTTTCTCTCCCTACACTCCCTTCCTTTCCTTCCTTCCCAGACAACAGTATTTACTGTCATACTATAATGCTAACCAGGAATAAATGGCCAGAAGGGAAAAAATGTGGAGAATGTGCAGGAATGGACACAGAAAAGCTCTGAAGATGATGCAAAGGATACTGTAAGTAGGTGTTTCCAATCACCTAATCTTGGGCTGAAATTCCTCATCATATCTCTAGGTCATGTCCTTCTTCATGCCACTTCAGTGCTGGCAATAGGCTTGGCTCAGGGAAGTATAGCCGGTCTCTACCATGTTTAAATACTGTAGCTAAGAGATTTTTTTTAAATATTCACTGTTTGTTCAACCATAGCACTATTTATGGAATTTATTGGAGTTTTAAAGTCTTTAAGAATTAAAAGAGTAATTGCTTTTTTTTAATTCTATGCTCTGCTGTATCATGTGTGAAATAAATGAATAATCTGTACCAACCCAATCTCAAATAATTAAAAGTGGCTTAATCTCATGCCACCCTGCTATCATCCTATTCTAAAAAAACAAGAGGCAAACTGTGTAAATGATACTTGAGTAAAAGGGGTATCAGAATGGGCATAGGTGCCTAGTGGGATTTGCAGAGTTCTCATACTGATATTTGGAAGGGGATCAACATGAAGTTTTCAGTGCCTGGGACTCTGGTTAAAACCTTAAGTCAGAACAAAATGAGAGAACATCCTGCTGTGCAACCAAAGAAAAAATTGCTTTCTAATGAGATTTAATTATGTTTGTATTTTGTAGAGGTAATTCCTCTTTTACTTGTCTTCTTTACATTTTAAAAGCCTGGAAACAAACAGTATTGCAGAAGGAGAAACAATTTCATGGCACTCTGTATTCATGACACTAAGTTGTTCTCAGTCAATAGACTTCCTAGGTAATGAGTATTAAATGTAGATTTATTATTTGAAAACATATTGCTAACTACCTGAATAAAGGCTAACCAAAATTCATCTGGTATACAATAGATTTGACTGGAAAAATTCTAACCTTCACCAAGGTCTTCAGGAGGGCAGATCATCGTCATTAATATAGGATCTCAGCACTGCAGGAAAATAACAAAAATGTATCACTGTAAGAGAGTGGATTTCATGTCCTTTCACACAAGTGCTAAATAACAAAATAGGCAAAATAAATAAATAAGATAGAAAATAATGTCTAATTCTTCATTACATTTTATTCATGAAATCCACTGATTAGACCCCAAAAGCTAAGAATATGCTCATCCAAAAACAAAAGAATACTTATATGTTTGTCAGTGTAATAGCACCAGCACAGGCCAAAATTCCTTATTTCAGCATATTGACTGAAATAAAAGTTCTCTATTACCCTTGAAAGCAGACACTTGCCACCTTGTTTGAACAGTAGAAACCAATTTGCACAAAGACAACAGCCACCTAGATATTTCTCATATTGAAAAATCCTAATCATATTATTCATTCTGAATTACTTTACTGCTTTTGACTTTAGTCAAACATGTTCCTCTTAGCTTTTCTGTGCTGGAAACCTACAACTCAAGAACCTGATTATAATAATAACTTGAGGGCACCTTTTGTTTATAAGGTAATATGCATTATCTGGACTATTAGATTCAGTGGCTGAAGGCCAAAGATTTTATTAGCCCATTATATGGTTATTAGGAGGTTATAATACTCAATGTGTAATTAAATATTTAAATCTTGAAGGAGAGAAGTGGGAAGAAAATTGCTTTTCTTCCTTTACATTCTTCTAGTCATGTCCTTTCTTGCCTGCTCTTCTTTCCTCCTTTTATGTCATGCTGTTCTCTTATTACCCTCTGATTTTATTTGTGCGGTTCCTTTTATTCACACAGATATTGGTATGAACCAGTAAAGGAATTAAGGTTGTATCTTTCCTAGTGACAAACAGTTTGAAACTCAGATCACCATAGTCTTTGTGTGTGTGTGTGTGTGTGTGTTTTATAACGCATAAACACTAATAAACAATTGATGTAGAGGTACTTATATGTTCAGAGTAAAGTACTGTACAATAATTATTCTATAACTAGAATATATTATTCTATAACTAGAATAGAACTCCTGCATGGAGAGAGGTAGGTCTGTCACCAAGGGTACATAAGATGTTTAACCTGATGCCAGTCTTTCACTACAGAACTTACAGGAGTGTTCATATGATTAACTCTGACTGCATGCCCGATTTTTACAAAATTAACATGAGATGAGGAGAATCCTGTTCCTGCTGAGTTCTTTCTTCAGCTCCATTTGTTTGAATTGCTCTTATGTTTCCCACAGTAATACAGACAATGAAATACACCGTGTAACTTAACATCAAAAGTATAGCTAAGACCACCCCCAGAAGAGAAAGGGAAAGTGCTATCATGATGGAGATTGAAAGCAGAATTGTTCAGATTACCTGGAAATATGCAGCTGTGACCAGGTGAGTCTGTTTAGCAGAACCTAAAGGGAATGAATATATGGGAAGCTGCTGAGGAAAGCATCAACCATGAAACGTTAAAGGGCATTTTCAGGTGGGCAAATATGACACATTGGAATGTGGCTGAAGATAACCAATGAAAGAGTTGAAAATCAGTTGGCACCTGCCTCCCTAAGGATAAAGTTAGGAAAACTATCCTCTTATGTGCAATGCAGAGATCAAGAAAAAGGGTCCAGCAGTAGGAAGAAACTTCACACATTGGCACTCAGATGCCAATCATAGACAGTTCTGTCACCATTATGCTCACCAGTCATATCTGAGGAATAAAAATTTGATATCAAAAGCCTTTTAGGCCCTTATTACTTACTGAAACATTTCACCATAGCTTGGAGCACCATCAGGTCCATGGAAATCAGAAGGTGATCTCCCATTCTCTCCTTAAAGTGATTTGGGAGTCTTTCCAAGCTAAAGAACATTTTTGTAGCCCTGTGATACTTCAAGCTCATGCTGACATCCAGCTCATGCCTCTGGCAGCCACAGAGGTTTAATTTCTGACAAAATAATGGTTAGTTGTCAACAAAGTCAATAATTTATAAGGTGAAGAGAAGTTTCATAAATGTCACAGAAAGCAATCAATAGGTTTGGGGCTATTTTGCTATTTAAAATGACATGACGTAGTACTGCAAAGTAAGGTAGTATGTGAATTTGCAGTTATCCAAAGGACACCGCCAGTATGCACACCCTATGTTTTGTAGCCTGGGGGATTGCTGTCAAGCTAAAGAGTGGAAAGGCATGGAGTAATTATCATAGCATGCCACAGAATGAGAAAATGAACAAAAGCAGTCATAGGGAAGCAGCTAGCACAGTCTGTAAACTCAAATTTGGACTTTCTTTCAAGGATCCACACTCTCAGCTACCTCACAACCTGATTTGAGAGAAGCTGTTCAACTAGCTCTACATTATTTGTATAATACCTCCTGCATGGGAATCTAACGTGAATAATGGCAGCAGAGACTCAAAAAGGTTATGCATTTCACCTTGAGAAATTATAAAGGCAAGTTACACTCCTGGCATAGCCACAGCCCTTAGGTACCCATGTTCTATAAGACATCTGGAAAGTGTGTGGACAAAAGCAAGCAATGTGGACCCATCAAATGTGCTGTGTCAAAAAAAAGAAACTTCTCAGCAGTGCCAAAATAGGAGAAAGTTGGGTAATTAATTTTTATATTGTTTCTACAGAGAGATTAAGAGGAGATGTGGCTGAGATGTACATGGATGTTACAAGCATGGCCACTGCCATAGGAACTTTGAAGAAGCAACAGGTTCAAAAATAGGGAAATTCTAACACTGAGAAATGATTGAGGGTTTAAGCAAAAGAAATGTCTTACATAGAAGACTGATCATTAAAAGGAAAACCTTTAACAACAAGAAATATCCTTAATATATCTAAGATGGAAGTGGATTTTAACGACCTCCTCCAATCCTAAATATCATTGTCTTCTGTTGAAAACTTGGCCTCAACTGATCCAAATTGTCAAGAGTGTAGATTTTCCTTCTTTCCTTTATTTGTTTTCCTTGCAGTGGACCTGTATCCAAATTTATACATGTCTCTCTCCACTTTCAGAGGACTGAAAAGCTGTCTGTGATTCATATTACTCATCCTATGCTTATACCTAGGCAGGTGAACTGCAATATAAAACTTTCTTGTCAGAAATCTTCCCAGCCACACAGAACTATCACATGTGTGAGCGAGCCCATGCTTTCCTGCTGTTTCCCTTCTATTTTAGTGAGGAGCCTCATTCTGAACAGAGCGCTCTCTCTTCCGCCTGACCCAGATTCACCTACAGTGAGAGCCATCGTGTGCATAACATCCTACCAAAACACAGGGGCAGTATGAGTAGAGTCACTGAGTTTTTGTCCAACTGTCACTCTAATCCTAATAGATGCCTGCTTCTCATTTTCCCTCTGGGCTTTCCACTTCCCCAAAGCACTGCTACTCAACCCGTGACACTAACCATGAAGAGAAGACTCCGCTCAGCGATCTGCACACTCCTCAGCAAACGTGAAGTGACACAGACGAACCGCCGGCAGGGAGCAGGGGGTCCAAGGTAAAAGACAATTGCCAAGGCATCGGGATGAGTTCTGTTTTTTAGTTTCGACACATAAATGTATTTCAAAGTCTACTCTCTAGCTATCTGACCCGCACTGGCAAGTATTCATGAAAAAAAAAAAGAAAAAAAAAAGAAAGAAAAAAAGAGAATATCAATTCTATTGTTCATAAATTCTACTTGAGTGATTTTCGGAGCTCAAGCTGAGGACCAGCTCATGTGCCTGGCAGCCAAAGACATTTAACTTCTGGCAGTGGAGTGGTTATTTGTCTACAAAATCAATATTTTATAGAGGAAAGAGAGGCTGCATAAAAGTAAGAGTAAAAGAAAAACAGTAAAATCTTTAAAATACAAATGCAGGAAATAAATCACTCCTCCTTTTTCTGTACTAGGAATTTAATTCAAATATGTTTGCTTCCAGCAGTCAGTTTAATGGAAATAAACAGCCAAGAGTATAATTCTTAGCAGTAGGCAAGTACTTGGGTTTTTCCCAATGGCCTCAGCAAGCATTGTTTTGCAAGGGCAAAGTTTTAAGATAAGTTTTAAAATTGAGGAATACTTCTAGACTAAGTAAAGATCTGTCTAAGTTTTCCTTGCCCTTAGCAGACCTTCTCAGTATTTCCACGTGTTCGATCTACTCACTGTGATCTTTGTTTGCAGAGTAGTTTGGTTTCAGGAAAGAAGGTCTAGGTGACAGGAAATTACTGAATGTTGAAGTTTCGGTATGGAGAGTTCAGGCCAGCAGCTACATCAGTAAATAAATGGGTTTATGGAGCCAAAATCTCTCAGTAGTATAACAGAGATTGTCCCCATCCTTCAGCTCAGTGCAAACTCATGGTAGAAGCACAACATGTGGAAACTCACCCTTCATCTCCCCTCTTCAGAAAGCTGTTTCTTCAAATAAGCAATGTTTCAGCTCAGATGGGCTAATGCTGACAGTTTAATTGATTTTCAGAGTCTAGTGTTCTGTTTGAAATTGCTTTGTCCAACAAAACATGAAATTAAATAACATGAAAAATGAACAGTTTAGCAATACTGCAGGCACAGAAACTACTGGCACGTAATAAACTAGTGAGTCAGATTTCAGACAGCTTTTGACACAAAAATTTGTGCATTTACCTCCAGAAGGATCCATGGACAGAAAGTGAGGTAAATGGCAGATACTCAGATGACAGATACTCAGTCCATGCCTTATGCCATCCCGGTTGCATGGGGATATATGAATATATCAATGTATGTATGTAAGGGGAGTATATGAATAATGGGAGAAACTATACCATGTTTCTTGACCATTATGGTCTCTTCAGGTTGTTTTAAGGCATAGTTTGCTTTCATGGACAAAAGATGATATCAAGGTTAAAACAGTGTATATCACACATTATTTGTGCTCACTACCCTTTTTGTAAGGTATTTGACTCTAACCTGTTAATTATGAAACAGATACAGCCAAATAATCAGCCAAAACCTGCTCCCTTAACGCATGCAATTCATGCAAACAATCCCAGTTGTCACTGGTTATGCTGCCAGTTGGCAGTGCATCACAGAAACACAGATTTTGCATCCACAGCATCCTTAGCAAATAAAGTATGCCCTCCAACAGCTGTGACAGGTGCCCAAATATCTGTATATGCTTGGACATGTCCACACAGGCTAGTTTCAGGCTGTGTGTGAGACAAAAGCCTATATAAAGCCATTAATTTCAAAGGAACTGCCTTTCTGCACATAGTGAGTGGAGTTCCACTCTTAAATAAGTGTCTTCTGTTTGCAATAAGATACAACACCAGGAGCTAAACCATAAAAAAACATAGACCCATAATAGCTCACTGTCCAAAGAGAAAAAGAAAATGAGGACTCAGGGCCTTGATCATGGTCTGTACTCTAGTTTTGATGCTGTGGCTGTAGAAGAGTGCTATAAAATAGCCACATTTCTATTTCTGGAGGTAGAAAATTGTTCTGTGGTGATGCAGTTTTTATGCCCACCAATGCTGTCCAGATCTCATTCAGGTTGATCAGACAGTGGGAAGAGGCATGTAGCAGTAAGGAAAGGACCATAGCCAAAAAAAATCAGTGATGGAGCCAGGGCTGCAAAAAGATCTTGTGACTGCTTGGAGCACCTGACATTGCTCTACTCTGCACTGATGCTGCTTTAGCTTCTGGCAGCACCAAAAATTCAAGAGGGGCTCAAATACTCTAAGGTTGTCCTCAGTCCCTTCTTGGACTCAAAACAAAAATACAGGAGAGAGGGAGACAGCATCTATGTACAGATTCCAGTACAGATACTGCAGTGTTTAAATAGACTTTCAGTTCTAATGAAAGCACAAGCAATTATTCATTAGCCTAGCCACTGTGTCTCAGTTAGTTCCTCTGTTCTCCTTAGAGAAAGTCATCTGATGCCAATTATTAAATTACACATAGTAGAGGGAGAGTTATTAAGTTACTCAGCAAAAATAGATGCACAAGGTAGATTTTCAGCAGTGGACAGAGCATTGTTAATTTACAGATAATGCAATTATAGGAATTTGCTTTATTTTTCATATCCGGAAATATAAAAATTGCAACTGCATGAATCAACATAAATATTTGAAATGTTAATGCATTTACACAAATGACTACTAAATTGCAAAGCCTCACATGAAATTATAAATAGCTGAATATAGTGTAAAGTGTTTCTTCTCCAAGCAATCAAAAACCTTGCATAATATAGTAGCGCAGCTGGTTAGAGTAGCTCATGCAATGTAATTTAAACCTCCTTAATGGATAAGAACTTTGGAGCAGTCTCTAATGAAATACCACTTCGGCCCTCACAGCATTCTGAAAGAGTTCTCTCTCATTTTTTCCCTCTCTTTCCCAGGCATATGCATAACAATCAAAATAATATCTTCTGGACACTAATCACATGGATTTTCACCTGTCACACAAAGTGAAAAGTAGGTGTTGCTCCATGCCCTTGTGCAAGTGTGCACTGCCTATTCTGGAAGGCCAAACTCTGGATGGAATGAGAATATTCACACCAGCAACTTATTAGCTTACACACTCAGACTAAACACAAAAGAAAATTAGAATAAAAGTTTCTATGTTGCAATGAGTAGACTGCTCTGATATATTTGGCTTCTTGTGAGAGGTAATACTGTCCCAGCAACAACCTTATTACCTTGCACATTGAGATCCACAACATAAAACTCTGCTCTCACCATATAATTTCTGACATGCTCAATAGCCCTGGTAATTGAACTACACTCTTAGGGTTTCTTTAGCATGCTGGGATACCTCGCCAGATAACTAATGGCAATTAAAATCTATAATGTGAATAGAAAAAAAAAACATAAATTAATCAGCAGTATATTAGATTAGTAACAAATAACAATAATAGCATTTCAGTGTAGAAGCCAACATTTAAATAGAAAATGTACCATAAAAGGTATGCTAAAATAACAGGGTGTAAAGAGCATTCTTAAAAGTAGACTCTGAAATGTGTTCTCATGCAGAATATAAATCATATGCATCTCTCCAGCATTTGATTGTGGAAAAACTGCCTGGAGCTATGATGGCAGCTGAATGCTTCAGTCTGAGAAGAATTAATATTTTCAACAGCAGTAAGTAGCACTTTATGGAGATCAGATAAATCATTGCAATAAATATGAGCTACAGAAGAGCAGATAGTATGTTTTCTTAATTTATTCATTCATCTATTCACAATACATATTGATGCATTGGCATTAAGGCACATAAAACACTAAAAGGAACAGACAGGTGTCGGCTGCTATAAAGCTTTTGTTTTGTTTTGTTTTGACCATTACATTGTGGCAATAGACACAAGATTAAGTTATTCACTCTCATTTACAAAGATATGATAGGGAAACATTCTGTACTAGAACGAAATATAAATGGTAAATTAAAAGTCTCTGCCAAGCCATTGTGCAGCCTTTTTGAAAAACATGTTGGAGACATACACGAGTCACAGAATACCCTAGAGACCAATGTGTTATGCTTAAGCAGTAATGAATTTTATGCTGGCCACTGCATTACCAGTCAGTTAAGTATTTTCACAGTTAGGCCCTTGAGAATTTAATAAGTAATTAATGATCATGAAAGGTGAGAAGATTCATTATGAGTATTATGCATTCTTTCTGAGATATGTCTTTATTCAGGTTTGTCATAAAGTAGCACCTGTTACATTAAAATTCAAAAATGCACTAAGGGCTACAGGTTTGAGCTCAGAGAAGCTCAAGCACTGAAATACGAAGTGTTACAGCACCCGCGTTTCAGATGCTGTAGGTATGCGAGGGTCTGGCTCTGCCCAGACCCCGTTCAGAGGAGCTCTAATACAAGTTTAAGCTGCCTAAAAACGACAGCTTCACAAGTAGACTAGATTACTCGTCAATCCAAATTAGTTACTACAGATGCTGAAGTACCCTCAGCAATACTTTAAGTATGAATTAGGGCAAGGGCTTGAACTTAGGTCTGTAGGATAGAGCCTTCATCATCTCTAGTTCAGTATAGATCAGGATGTATTGTATAAAATCGAACAGCTACAACAGAAGAAACAAACCTGTGGTCACTCAGCTACTCAGTGTGACCTTGAGGAGAAATTCAGCCTGTCCATACTTACATAACAGCAGCCTCCATCTCATCTCCTCTTATAACAACATTATATGATCATTTTAGGTAGGGAAGACATCTGGGATTCTCCCTACTAATTCCCCACTGTCACATTGCAGAGGTCAAAGTGCTTACAAGAAAAATGGGCACACAAGGGAGGAGAGGGACCAGTGCACATCACATCCTTTTCCTTCCTTCCCGTCTTTGAAATAAGCTACTTTAATTTTGTAACTTGGGAACTTAAAGGGTTTGCCTACTGTGTATATGGTGCTATCATTCTCACATTTTACAGTGTCTCGGTAGACTTGTTCTAAGCAAAAATTAAAAAAAAAAAAAAAAGTGAAAAAAGACCACTTTCTTGCAGTACAAATAAAAAAAAAAAAAAAAAAAAAAACCAAAAACCAAAGGGAAGGAAGTAAGCAATCTAAGGGCAGCTACTGTTTTGTTAAAATCAGCTTATATCTTTGGGGGTGGAGATCAATACACCCCACAGAACACTGTTAGTTTGGAAGGTAATGTCCCTAATACACACCATAAAATGAAATTTGGTGGTGGAGATAGGAGAAACATTTCAGTTAGAGAAATGACCCTTTGAGACTTGCATTCATTGCTTCCTCAGCTGCTGTCATGCTGACTCTTGAAAAACTGGACCATTGTTTAAACGATGGATTAAGCTGCCTTGCTTCTCAGAGAATTCATGGATTTAATGACAGCTGAGCCATTTTTAGCCAAACACACAGGGTTGTTAACAAAAAACAGTTAAGCTTTGACCTGCTTGTTTCCTGGCTGACCCTTTAGATGAAAGTCATACAGCAAAGGTGCTGCTGAGTAAAAAACAGTTCGCCAGAAATCAGCCTGTTCCAGAAAACGTATTGACGTTATGCCCCAGTTACACTAAAAAAAAAAAAAAAAAAAAAAAAGACTAGCGTGGAGCTAACCATACTCAAGTTCAGAGAAATGCTCTGAGAGCTGTTGTCCTTCAAATAGACAGATTCATGAACCTTTTGCTTTTGATGGGCAGATATCCCCATGAAAACCAAGGGCCCTTGGTGTGGAGCAGCGTCCAAAATTCATCTAGACGTTACACGCTCAGCTGATGCCAAGCAAGCCCAGGCTCAAAATTATGAAGATCAATAACAACCACTAGCTATTTAGGAAACACATGGCACACTCCTCACACCGTTGCTCATACTTTTCTGAATATATTTGCAAGCTGTTTCATACTGATTGGTAATATGCTGCTTCCCAGGGATGCTCACGGAGTTGAGCAGTGTTTGCTCCTGCAGGCAGTGCTACACATGTAGAAGGGCCCTGGACACTAGCTCATGAATGAGCATGAGAGGACTGGTCCTACAGCCATTATTCAAAAAGGATGATCAAGGAGCAGCAGCAACAGGGCTTCTCTATCAGGGAGGATGCAGAGGGGACCCCTGTACCTGACATGATTGAGGGTCCCAGGTGAGGCTCAGAGAGACAGATAGGACCTCACAGTCCTGGCAAAAACTACGCCAGGGGATGACCGGGTGCTCTGATTTTGAAAACTGTACATTTCCTTGGTAACTTCCAGCTTCCTGCTAGTTTCTGCTTAAAGGAGGATGGAATTACTGGAAGTGAATAAAAATTCCACAAAATTGTTTTGCTCTCACAGTAGGTAAGTTCACCAGAATCCTGGTACCATTATGGTTAATTTTTAAAATATAATTTTATATATATATAGATTTTAAAATGTAATAAGCATGAATAATCACAGATTCCAGCTAATGCACTTCTACAAAATCTGAAGAATTAAAAGCAGGTGCTAGTTATTTCTTTGGCCTTTTCTAACTCTTTAATCCATATCTGTAAAAAATACACATTCAGAAAACTTGGGAAATCCTACTACGCATTTTCATCAACCAATTTACCTATCATAGAATCATAGAATCATAGAATGCTTAAGGTTGGAAGGGATCTCTAAAGGTCCTCTAGTCCAACCGCCTCCAAACACAGGGTCACCTAGAGCATGTGGCACAGGACCACATCCAATCAAGATCTCTAGAGAAGGAGACTCCACAACCCCTCTGGGCCACCTGTTCCAGGACTCTGTCACCCTCACTGTCAGGAATTTTTTTCTTAAGTTCCTGTGGAACTTTTGGTGCTTCAGTTTAAGGCCGTTTCCTGTAGTTCTATCAGTGGCCATCAGTGAAAAAAAGCCAGCCCCATCTTCTTCACTGCCTCCCTTGAGGTACTTATAGACACTGATCAGGTCCCCTCTCAGCCTTCTCTTCTCCAGGCTGAACAGGCC